>CM070510.1:8965600-9274528 GCA_036346375.1 Guadua angustifolia | reverse complement strand
GTGTTGATGAACAAGAAGAAGAATTTATTTGATCATGGAGAGAGGATGATTAAAAATCATAAAAGCTCCAAATGAATCGATAAAAGCAAAAGGTATAACTAGCTAGGGCTAAGGATGTTTTCCTAGTCTTTTACCGGTCTCGGTGTTTGGATGGGAGACCGGATTGCTAGTTAGGTGTCGTACTATTAAGAGGGGTTGAGTCTTTTAGCTTGAGCTTCATCATGTGTTGTTGAACTCAATCCGGTTCACTCTAGCTCACTCTCTTTGTTTGGTTTTTGCGTGAGCTAAGTATTTGCATGTGTTGCAAACAAGGGAGCTCATGCTTGCTTCTTATTGAATCTTAATCGATTTGGTTTTTGCATGGAGCTAAGTTTTGCATGTGTTGCAGAAGGTGAGAGCTTATGCATAAGTAAAGTTTATGCTTTGTGTTTGCAAAATGTGTTTTTGCAAAATGTTGATTTGTTGTTTGCAAATGTGGTTTGCAAATAAGCTAGAGGTTATGGGTTTCAATTCTAAAGCATGTGTTGGCATTTGCAAATGTGTTTTGCAAAGTGTCGGGATCATGTGTTGATCCTTACATAGCTAGAGGATTGATCTTATAGCTTTTCGGATTATTTGCAAATGCATTTTGCAAAATATCGGTGTTTCATTTGATCTTGGAGCATGTGATTAGAATTTACAAATATGTCTTGCAAGAATTGTTTTGATCATGAGTTGATCATCACATGGCTCAATATTTGATCTGGTTGACTCTTTCTAGCTTGTAGTCATGCCCTTCATCAAGTCTATGTGAGGGATTTGAAAAATCAGATTTTAGACTTGAATGACTACATTAGAGTTTGGTTTTGGTGATATTTAAAAATATCTATGGTTGCTTAAATCTTGAAAATGGGTGGAGATTGTAGCCCTCGTGATAAGCTTCGCATAGAATCAAAGATCACCTAAATCGGAGTTCGGAGTAAAAAGTTATGGCTGTTTTTGTGCTGCGGTGAGAGGTAATACCGCTAGCGCCTGAGGTCATACCGCTGGTGCGGTCATACCGCTCAGCGGTATGACCACAACCTCCCCCGCTTGTTTTTTTCCATAACGGGGGTTTTCTCGCTCACAACGTGCGGTATGACCGCAAGTGGGTGCGGTATGACCGGGTTTTCGGTGAAACGGCTAGTTTTCTAGCCGTTGGCTTGTGAGGAGCGGTCATACCGACCCAAGGGCGGTATGACCGGGCTCCACGGGCACTTTTGCCCATTTTGCCCCCCAACGGCTAGTTTTTCTTGTGGAGGCTATATAAGGAGCCTTGGGGGCTGGCATTTGGTTGTTGTTGGTTCCATTTAGTGTTTGGGTGAGGTGTTGCATGTGTTGCAAACTCATATTTGATTTTTGAGCTAAGAGTGAGCTCTAATTGCATGTGTTGCAATTAGGAAGTGGATTGAGTGCCTCTTGTGCATGTGTGGCACTTGAGGGAGCCTTGTGCATGTGTTGCATTTGGTGATCACCGGAGTGCATATGTTGCACGAGGTGAAGCTCAAGCGGGAGGCTTGGCTTGTTACTCTTGGTGTTTGCCGACACCTAGACGGCGTGGAGGCGTCGTGCGCGGTGAGCTTCTCGACGAAAGTTGTGAGAAGCCCCGGCAAGTTGTGAAGGTCGGTGCTCGCCTACCTGGAGTGGGGAAGAGCAACCACTAGTGGATTTGAGGCGGGTGCTCAATTCGTGGAGCCGGTCCAATTCGTTTGGGCTAGCCTCAACGTGGATTAGGGGAGACCAGCAAGTCTCCGAACACCACGGTAAAAAGTATTGTGTCTCTTGTCTCATTTACATTAAAGCATTTATTTTGTTGCTATATTATCAAATGTTTGATTGTATTAGAATTGCTTAGTTTTGCTTACTTGTTCAATCTAGCAATTATTGTGTAGAGACCAAATTTAGTTAGTGCACTAGTGAGCCTAGTTGATTTAGGCCTTAATTGTCAAAACCTAGTTTATCACTTCCGCATTATTTTTGATTAGGTTTTGACATAGGGTTTGATTAGAGCGAGTTATTTTAGAGAGCGATTAATTTTGCAAAACGCCTATTCACCCCCCCTCTAGGCACATCCTTGATCTTACAAATGGCGCCGCTGCGAGAGTGCCTCCTTTTCCCTCTGGCGAGCGGGGATATCAAGTGGAAGGAGAGGCGCCACCCTAAGGTCCCCGACGCCTCCTTGGCTCCTCCCTCCACGCCGCGGCCGCTACCTGGCCCAAATGTCTTCTTGGCGTTGCCCTTCGGTCAGATTTGCTCCACCAGCATGAATGCATGATTCATTGTTGGACAATATTTTGAGTTTTGTAATGCCTGCTGTGATGATGTCATTGTTGGATATTATTCTGAGTTCCTGATGCATATGAAATTCAGTTAATAAAAAAACTGAATTAATCGAACCAAATTTGTTCGGTTAATTTGGTCTAGTTTCTGATTTATTGGTTCGGTTCAGTTTGTAGTTTCTAAAAGCCAAATTTTGTTAAAATCGACCTGTTGATATTATTACATCCACGCGTGCATGCACATATGCATGCTGGTTACATGGGACGAGGTGGGACCCATGCTATAGATATTTTTGTCTTTTTTATTTGGAAATGTTGTTTGAGAAGACTTCTGGTGGGCCCCGCAAGGAATAGTTGATTGGGTCTTCCCAGCCAGTGCATCATTTAGGGATGGGCATTCCGTTTTTCAGGTTAATCAGTCCATTGTCTAATGTTAACACATGGTATAAAACTAATTTTTAGCAACACATGGCAAGAGAAAGAGTAAGTAATCACCATCTACCTTTCATTTATACTTTAATATTTATGTATCCTTTAAAGAGAAAAGCATAGAAACACCTCTATTAAAACGTGGGATTTTCTCTTGTTTCATGTGGGAAGTGAACTATTTTTTCTGGGGAATGCCTACATAACACTCGATAGTTTTTTTTTTTTTTGGCAAATCAATCAAATTTTGGACCATAGGATCAAAACCCATATTTAACATTTGACTATTTTTTTAGCAAATCAGTCAAATTTTAGACCATATGATCAAAACTCACATTTCTCATATCTCCTATTCGTTGCAGCATTACAAAACAATCAGCAAAAATTAACAGGCGGAGAAATGTTAATGGTCTCACTTCGAGGGCTGATTCATTTTTCTTTACAGCCTTTTTCATTGTCCCTTTACAGCCTTTTTCATTGTCCCTTAACAGCTATTTTTTGGGAAAATGAAAAATAATTTTTCTAAGCTAGACAAAGAAAAATGAAATTGATAAACCCTAATAGAAAATAAATGAGAAAAAATACAGCAAAGAAAAATAAAAAATAATTTTTCTAAGCTAGACAAAGAAAAATGGAATTGATAGAGGACTAAATAAATGAGAAAAAGTCAAATCACCTATCTAAATATAGATCGGATGGACAGAAAATGACTAAAATCAAAGAAAAAAAATAGACGACAGATTTTTAGCAACTTCGTTTTATCTGATAGAGGACTAAATCTAGGCGCATGCATCTCCCTCTTACTAAAATGACAGAAACAGAAAATGTGCACTTAACCTGGCATGCAGAGATTGGCTAGTGGACTGGCGTCCACGTCATGAGACTAACTGACATGTGGCCAAGAAATGCGCTGAAGTTCAGAAATATCCACTTCGTTTTGCTATGGTTGATCGGATGCTAATGTAGGAAGTAGCAGTCACCATAATCAAAACTCCAAAGACCAGGGCATGCACTGTTGTCGTTCTCCTCCGTGAAAGTCCGCCGCCGTCAGCGACATCTGCAAGTACGCATGGCTCCCCATACCGGTTGGCGAGTAGAGCGGCGGTGGGTTCGCTATCAACTGGGACCAGTCGAAGTCCTTGACCGAGGGCACCTGTGCACCGGGGGCAACACCACGCTTTCCACTGGCACGTAGTCATAAGCCGTGGGATCATCGGTTGCTTCTTCCCGTGGAGCCGTGGCGGCTCTGGCGGGTGCAGCCTCCCGGTTGGCGACACACGCGGCAAAGATACACCTCTGCGGGTCTTGGTGCGGGCGACGGCGGCGACGACTGGGAAGTTGAGCTCGCCTCGAGCCGGACCGCGGAGATGATTTAACACCGCGTCGAATGCGCGCGCCGCTTTCTCCGGCGTGTCGTAGGAGCCGAGCCATATCCGCCATGCGGTGTTAGGCACCAGATCTCCGATACCCACTTCCCCACTTGCGCAACCAAGACGCCTTGTACTTTCTCTCCGCCGCCACGCTGCCTGACGGCGATCGCCGACGTGAGTCTCGGGCGACGCCGGTGTTGTCGATGACATGTTGGCCGCAAGCGTATGATGAGCTAATGTGCTCGAGTGCTTCTTCGCTTCTGTATGGATGGGAAATTGGGAAAGCTCGGGATCGATTGGCGCGGGCCGCGGGCGCCTTCGGGAGCTGGAGGAGACGACGCGTTGGACGGTGATGTGTACGGACGCTTACCCAGCTGTCCGTCCAGCGTGTTCAGCTGGGACAAGAATTGAAATCACGTTTTAGCTCTAATTCTCGTTTATGGCTGAAGAACGAAATCTTGACGAGATTTAGAAATTTCGGATAAATACAAAAACAAAAATTCAAATCCGAATTTGTTTTTTACCGAGAAAACCGAAATTTCAGCCAGTTTTGCCAAGATCTTAACGAGATTTATCGAGATCTTGGCAAAATTCTATTATATTATAATATTATTATGTTTTATATTATAAATTTATTATATTTTGCGAGTATATTTGTAACGACCCCCATTTTTACACAGAATGCAAAAATGGAAATCTAATGTGCTTGTAGTACTAGTCCCTGGATCAGTAGCTAGCACGCACATTTCAACAAATGGAATCACAACCATACAACAAATTAATTAAGCGGAAACGAATAATTACATAAATATTACAACTCAGAGAATATAGCAGCAAAGAAGCAATAACCCGTAGTTTGCCCAACCGACCCCGCAGGCAACTGACCAGGCATAAACTTCAGATAGAACACACTTCAAGGAAGAACCCGCAACCGGCGACGAACAAACTTCGAAGCTTCGCATTCTAAACCACCTACATAATAATTAAGCAAGGGTGAGTACTTTACGTACTCAGCAAGACTTGAGCAAATCCTACCATATATGCAGGCCGTTTCAAAGGAGGCTACTACAGTTAATTTGCATAAAGCGAATTTGCATTTGTAAATCAAGTCATTTGCAAACGGGATTTATAAGAGCAAGATTAATTGATAACAAATAAGTAAAGCATAATAACACTCACAGTCCTCCATGACGTGAGCGGCGAATCATTCACATCATGAAATCCATCACTGCCAGCCCTTTGACATAAAGCACAGTTTGCAAAACAAAATGATACCAACCCTTTTGAAAAATAATAAAACCATCTAGCATTGGAATGACATCACCAAGTGCTCATGACCGCGAGCGCGGCTAATCGATTAGATTTAAACTCTGCAGAGGTGTACAACTTTACCCACAAGTCATGATCTTTCGACCATACATAGTCGTTACATTACCTAGATATGGCTTTGACCAGCCCGGGACGTTAACCCCCGCCGTAGAACCAGAAACACACACGCGAGTCGTGGATCCACTTTCCGTACACCAACACAACACAACGCTTCAACACGGCGATGCGACACCGCTGCATTAGCAAGTAGACTGACCGAATACCCCGTCGGGTAGACTGACCGAAAACTCCGGCGAGCTCCGCCTACCAATGTACAAAGCCATGTCTAATTAACATAACAAGCTATGGCTACCCCATAAATAGCTCTCGTGGTTGCACGGAAATCTCGGATCAATAGCGTCCCATTGCTCGGTCCTTAAACTGACACGGGCGACACTTCACCCTACACTACGTGCAATTCCGTTCGCACATCCGGCTATTGCCAATAATCGCCCGCATCAAAGCATAGTTTTATTTTGGGTTTTTAATCAAAGTACTAGCAACCATTTTCCCAAAAGGATCATTCAGGTTCCATATAAAACATTTCAGAAACGACTTTAATCATGATCATCTGTTCCTCAAATACTAAAGCATGGCTAAGCAGGTTAATATGATCGTGTATACCCATGAAGACATTAAGTAATGCCTAGCCTCAACCTATGGTTATCAAGGTTCACATGTTCATAACCATCCAAGGAGATTCACGAGACAAATAGGTATAACTACCAATCCACAAAATAGCAATTTACATAAAGTAAACGCATGCATAAAACAATTTGATGCACAAAAGGAATATAAAATACTGGGAATCAATATGGTCAAAGGATGCTTGCCTTGCTTAATTACTGATTACGACGAAGACGAGGATTGCGGCTGACGACGAAAACAGCAACGTCGGGTTCTACTCGTCGATCAACGAAAATACAGCAAAAACACTAACTTCAATAAGAGCGAAAGAAATAGATTACAAGAACAAATAAAACTCTGCACGAGAAACCGGGATTGCTCTTTATGAATTTATTAATCTTATTTTACGAATTCAAGACGCAAAAATAGTTTAGATTAAGTAGAATTAATCATTAGTTGCAAGTTTTATACTTTAATATTCATAATATGAGTTTCTCAACTTTATTACTTATGGGTTTTGCTCTATTAGGATTCAGATTCAAAGAAAGACGAAATAGGAATATTTTCTTAGATTGCTGTAGACTATATCCTAAAGATCATTTCTAAGCTGTTCTTTACAAAATTTGAGTTTAGATGAGCTGCTTTGCGAGAAAATGAAAAGGCTTAAATGATCATATTAGATTATGACTAAATAGTTCTTTATCCTTAATTGATTTTGCTTAGAATTAGTTTCATGCAGGTTAAATCTATTGATTTAGGCTACAGATATCATTTCCCAGACATTTAAGAAGGTTCTGGCGATACAATTATCTAATATACAGATTTCTTCATTCTTACCGATTCATATTATAAAGTTCAGAAAACTTAATACTTAGGGTTATTTGGCTATTAGGATTTGTATGCAAAACATGATGGAATATGGTTATTTCTTCATAATAAGATGATTTATACTTTGTATAACAATCCTAAGCTAATTTCATAAATTTTAGGCTTTAGCTGATACATTATATTCATTGTTGAAAAAGCTTAAGTGGCATTGCATAGTTTACACTATTCGGAATCGGCAGGAAAGTGAAACGACAGGTTAACGATTAGGGGTTTTAAGCTATTCGGATTAATATGCAAACTTTGACGGAATAAGATTCTTTTTATAGAATATGGTAGCATAAACTTTGTACAGTGTTACTAAACTAGTTTTACTGATTTTGAGATTTAAACGAGTTATTTTATCTATCGTTGAAATAGCCTAAACGATCATATTTGCAACCTTAAATCGGCCAAGTTCAAATTGAGTTTGCAACTACATTACACATGATCTTTAATTCATTTTTCAGGCATAAGCAGGGTACAGCTCTAGAAATGTTTTAAAGCTATTTTGGAATTATTTTGACTTTAATTGCAGTATATAAACTATTTACTTATTGTTACAATTAACATTTCCTTTCATTTAAAAGAATGCAAATTAATTCTTACTATATATATATTTACATACATGGGTTCTTATGTTTCCAGGAACCAATTGCAACCTACACTATCATTTTGTGAGCCATTGTGCTATTATTTTGTTAATGGCCATAACATGGTTAATTGATGATTATGAAGCAAACAATTTAGATTGAGTTAAACATCAGATGATTTTACCTATTTGAGTTTATTATGATTCCAGTGGACACAGAAGATTCATTAAATGATTTTAAGAATTATATTTTCTATGCAGCAATAATACACATAATCGAGTGTATTCAAATCTTTAATTTTTATAATTGCTTTGTGACTCGAGGATTAAATATTTTTGTATATTTGAATATATTCTGATCCTAACATTTCATGAATATTGATTTCATCATTTCATTAACTATTGTACACAAATTCTCATTTTAAAATTATATTAGCATTATAATCAAAGTTAAATATAAATAATTATTCTGCAGATCAAGGATTAAATGTTTTTACATATTTAGATTCTTTCTGATTTTTTATGTTTATACAAATTCATTCCACTGGTTTCTAACTAACACTGCACAAGTTATCAACAATTGAGTGCTAAAAAGGAGAATACGTTTTATCAGCAGTGAAAGCGCCTTGGCTCTGGTTCTTCTACCTCAGACTGATGACGCTCCGGGCCCATACGCAGAGACAGGAGAACAGAGGCAGGGCTAGGGCTCGGCGGCGAGGGCGTTCCGGCGATCTTCCGGCGACGCCGACTGCGCAGGAAGCAAGGGCTAGGCGAGACGCACTTGGTGGTGGAGTTGCTTCGGTCGGAGACGCAGCAGGGAGGCGCGCAGCCGGACCCGAGCGGCGGTGGAAGGGACGGCTCACCGGGGAAGAAGACGAAGGCAGCTCAACTTGAATGGGTGACGCCTTGAGTATCCACATGATCCAGGGAATCCGTTTTGGTATCTCTTCTAACCGGAGAGTGGCTGAGGAAGCCCGTCGACGGGCGGCCGGAGCTGGAGAAGGAGGCGCACGGCGGCGGCTTGATTTCACATGGGAGAGCTTAGATGTTCTTGAGGGCTTTTGATCAGCAGAACTTGGGGATGCTATGGCCGGAAGGAATTGGAAAATTGTTGAGCATATTGGCTGTAATTGAATTCGAGCCGAGCTCCTGAAGCTTGCGGCAATGGAGGAATGGCTGGGGATTTGCGCGGCTCAGTTGGGGAGAGGAAGGGGGAATGAGGAAGGGGCTTATTGCAGGCACTGGGGTGCAGCTTATAGCCAGGAGAGCAAATAATTGAGGGATTCGTGGCGCCATCGCGTTCAAGGCTTCGAAGCCGAGAGAATTCTTCGGTGGAGCGAACGGGGGTGGCCAGTGGAACGAACAGCGTTGAAGAAGAAAGTCTGGCAGAGGGGTCCTGGTCCATTGTCAGTGGCTGGGAGTTTCAACATTGCGCCAACAGAACGGGAAATCAATGAATGGCCCACACGTCGGTGATTGGGGTGAACTTTCTCCTTTTCTCTGATTTTATTGGTGGTCAACTAGAGGTAGAGAATGGTGAAACTTTTCAACCGTGATCTTTGAATATATTCTGATGTCTGGTAAAAATTTTAGATTAAAACGAGTTACCGAAAAATTACTAATATTCTTTCAATAGCGACCATTTGAATTTCTAACCTCTGGCTTCGATTTTTATTTGAGATCAAACGAAGTCTATTATTTTTGAAACTTTGTTTTTCAAAAGGATTTAATCTCAAAATGCTTCTATAAAATTTTCATGCAAAAATATGGTTGCATTACTTTATGAAAATTCTGACATTGCATTATTTTGATTTAAATGTTGTCTTTCCATTTTATCTCTTCATTATTCTACGCATAAAATTTCAATTGCTGACTGAAATGATTTACTTATATGCTCAGGGTTCTCATGGCAATTTTCTAAATTTTTACTTTTTTATCTTTTTGCCTTTTCCTCTTTATTTGATTTATTATGCAATGCAAAACTCCAAGGGAAATTCAAATAAAACCAATAATGTCAAGAAAACTCAGAAACAATAATATTCAAATTCAAAATATAGATTTTCACTTTATTAAAATTTTGGGATATTACAATATTACAATAGAAATTAGTGATCCAAGTTATATTTTAAAGACCGTATCAATATCCAAAACAATGTGTATTTTATCACAGATCGAGCAATGCAAATATACAATTATCTTTGCTTACCGTTGGACTGCTTCGATGTATGTGCCTGCTCCCATGTGGAATACTACTCGACTAAAAGATAAATATGATTTTTACACACAAAATATTATCTCTTATCTTCTAAGACAATTAAGTAGCATATCTAAGTTATTTTCACTTATACCTATTTTAATTTTATTAAAATCTTAATCATTGTATAAAATTAAAATACGCCTTTTTTCTAAACCAAGTGAGTACTACTCGACTAATAGGCATTCAACTGTGTTATGTTTAGAGGTAGTCACTTGGGCCGGGCTCTTTTGGGCCGGCATTTCGATGACATGTTGGCCGCAAGCGTATGACAAGCTAATGTGCGTGGGTAAAGGCTGCGCGAGTTGTCGTCGAATGTTGGTAGCTCGAGTGCTGCTGTGCTTCTACGCAGGTCGCGGGCCAGGGAATTAAATTTCGCCAAAATTTCAGATTTCGGGACTCCACGAAATCCAAACTACCGGCCGGATTAAAAAAATGAAAAAAATTTGAAATTGCTACAGCAAAAAATGAAATATCATTTTTTGCATGAAATTTCATGAATTCTGGCTGGAATTTGAACTTTTAGGGCCGGATTTGGTCTAATAACCCATAAGAAAGTGATCTTCTATGAAAATTTGTTGAAAAAAATGAATTTTTGAGACATTTTAAAATTTTGGCAGAAACACTATTAGATTTTTGTAAAATTGTACAAACTTGATAATAAGTTGATAATTTTATGATACTATATTAAGTAGTGTAGAATCATACATAAAATTTTCAGAACAATTTAAGTTCATTTGTTATATTTTAAAAATAAAAAATAGAATGAACATAATTGAGACAGTTAAATTGTCAGAATTTTATAAATTTTCTCGAGTGTGATCATGATCTAAAATTTTCACGAAAGATTACTAATTGCCTCAGTACCATTATATAAAATTTAAAAAAAATTAACTTTTTTTTTCTTGCTCAATCAAATCTATGTAACCACTGAACTTTATTTGTTATATTATATTTCAAAAATCAAACAGAGAAAGAACATAAATGGTATTGTGCCTTATAAGAATTTTATAAATTCACTAGTGGGTGATCGTGATTCAAAATTTTTATGAGATATTAAGAATTTCCTTATCAATCTTCTGTAAAATTTTCAAAAATGTTAAAAAATGTTTGATTGCTAAAGCAAATCTATGTATTGATCAACGGGCTTTTATTAGGACGTAGCACTGTCAGGATTGTTAAAAATTATTTAAGCATGGTCATCATATAAAACTTTCATATAACCATTAATACTACATCAGGACCATCCACAAAAAATTTTAAAATTTTATAACATGGTTTGGACAATTTTTCATTTCGTTCAAATTTGCCGATAAGCCTTTTAACAGGACAGTAGCATTGTTCGAATTTTTAAAAATTCATGATATTTTATCATCATCTGAAAATTTTATGAGAATATTATAGATATGTCAGAACTATCCACAAAAAAATTCAAAATTTTAATCTCGTTTGTTCTAATTTTTATTCGGTTCAAACTTGCCGGTTAGCGTTTTATTAGGATAGTAGCAATATTTGAATTTTTAAAAATTTCTCAGATTTTATAATCACTTGAAAATTTAATGGGAGCATATATAATGTGTCACGAACCTTAAAAAAAATTTTAAATGTTTTTGACATTGTTTGGACCATTTTTCGATCGGTTGAAATTGTGCGAAATTTCAAAAAATTCGGATGGAATTTCGGATTTTTGGTCAAAAATTAGAAATTTTCAGTAATAAAAAAACCGGATTTGAATTTTTCTTTTTGAATTTTGAACGGATTTCGTCCGAAATAATGAAAGTTCGGATTTCGGCCACATGAGACGACGTGTTGGATGGTGACGTGTACGGACGCTTACCCAGCTCTCCGTCCAGCTTGTTCAGCTGGGACAGGGAAGGATGGACTACGTGCAGTGTTCCTGTACGTTTTGTTACGAGACAAGGTATTTGTAATCGTTTTGGTTAGAATCTATTTTTTATGTGCGGGCAAATTCGAAATTATTTCTTACGTTTTTCACTATATATTGGACAACTCCATGTACATGAATCTATCTAATAAAGGGAGAGACCAGAATTTCCTCCCTACATTGTGTGTGCTCCTGTTCTTGCTCTTGTGATTTTGTTGGCATATTGTTGATTGATCGTGGATGAACGACTACATTTTATAACACGTTATCAACACAAAACTCTACAAGGCTGAAGCCCTAGATCAGTCTACGGTGGCAGCACTAGATGCGCAACTGTAACATCCCGAAAATTCTAATAAAATAAAATAAATATTTTGAATTTGAGTATGATCTTTTCTGAATTTTCTTGGTATTATTGGTTTTTGTTTGGATTTCTTTGGATTTATTCTTTATGTGAAAAATTCAACAAATGGAATTAAAGAATGGATAATGGTAAAATGATAAAAAGGTATAATTAAAATTTCAAAAAAATTATATTAAATTTATTTAACTCTCAGGTAAACTTTTTACCAAGTAAAATTAATTTTTACTGCAAAGTAAAAATAAGTAATAATTGAAAAGACAACCTTTTGACTAAGAACAGTGTACAGTTGGAATTAATGAAAAATCTGCCCACTTATCTCATTCTAAGAAAATTACTATAGTGACCTTAATACAGTAGTAAGACCGGGTAAAAATATTAAAAATTACTAAAATCGTTTGAAGCTTTTAAAAATACAAAAATAGAAGCATGGAAAATCTGAAAAATTGAGTGTCAGAATTTTTAGAAAATAATTACCCAATTTTTTGACCTTAAAATTTGATGGGAGCACTATTATATCATTTATAAATCAGATAAAAAATTTTAAAAATAAATAACATTATTTTCATCCCTAAATAAAAGAAATTCCGAAAGAGTGTTTTTGTGCAGTAGGCAATGTCAGAATTCTATTTAATTTCCTGTAAAATATTTTGAGTTAAATTTTTTATAGAAAGTCGGTCACTTCCTGGAGACTTCAGTCAAAAAGTTTGGAAATTTTGGATGTGTAAAACGTGTGCTGTCCCTGGCAGTCCTTCGCCCTTATCTCGATTCTCCCTACGCCAAGTGGGCCTGACCCAGCCAACCGCTCCTTCTTCCCCACGGCCACCAAGAAGAACACAAATGCATGCCATTTTTCAGAGATTTCACACCAAGCACCGCCTTTTCCATGGCTATAAAAGCCGGCCAAGCTCCCTGCTTATTCCTCACAATCCTTAGCACCTCCACTTCCTCTCCCAAGCCTCAATTTGGCACATATTGCTCTATTTTCAATCTCAACCGAAACTCACCATTGCCGGCCAAACTTCTCACCAAGTGCACCATTTTTCAATTGCTCGCTCCTAGGGCATCACCACTAGCCTCTAACTAAAACCCCCAACTCGACTTGTTGTTTCCTTGGCTATAGAACTCTACCACTGGGCTCCCTGTTGCGCAATTGTTTGTCGCCGTCGCGCCACCGCTGCAGGCCACAGTAGCTCAGCCAAGACCCTTCATGTCATCATTGATGTCCCCTCCTTCCATTTTGACCCTTGCCCGAAGCTCCCTGCGCTTGCTCTAGCTCCGACCGAAGTTCACAGGCAGTATTCCATGGCGTGTACTGTAGCGCGAGTACTGTAGCAGTGCCTTCTCTGTACAACTGACTGGTGGCCCATCCATCCAAATCCAAGGTAAAAGACAGTAAACAAAGATTGTCCCTTTAGCTTGTGACTAAGGTTAATGTCGACGATCGGGATCGTCAACCGCAAGAAAGAGGTAGGGGTCAGAGAGTTTATGGGACCCGAGCTGCGTTTTACTCGAACGAAGGAAGAAAATCGATCGCGGTGATGGTAGGAGCAAGGCGACAACGAGCACGAGACAAGAGTTTATACTGGTTCGAGCCCCCGTGAAGGTAATAGCTCTACTCCGCTCGCCTCATGGCGGTGATTCTTGTTATCCGGTGTACAGAGCGGTGTTTACAACTTAAGATGGTAAAGGTGATTCCTAGCTCGAGTCTGCTGCGTGTCTTGGTTGTCTTCGTGTTCTTGGAGCTCATGCGCGCCTTGGTCTTTATACTTCCTTTGCACGCAACGGCCGGGAGCAATCCTCGGAGAGGGGGCCTTCGTGCACCTTGAGGGCTTCAAGAAGAATCGCCTCGAGCTTGCCGCGACTCGAGTCATCCCTACGACCCTCTCTCGCAACTGTCACCAAATGCTCGATCCGAAATCCTGTATGACCGAGGCTTCGAACGAGATCCCGCCCGAGCTTGAGGTCGAGCAGGGTCAAACCCGGGTCCACAGCGCTCTAGGTCGAGCGCCCAAAGATGCACCTCAGTGTGGTCGGGCCTTCCGAGCTTGGGGCTCCGTTGACCAGACGCCACCGGTCAAGGAGTTCCCACTCGCCGGCCTAGCCCCGAGGCTCTAGGTCGGAGGAACCTCAGACGACCTCGAGCCTTATTCTTGGGACGAAAAAACCCTTCGTAGGTCTTGACGCCTTGGTCGAGGTCGGGCGGAGACCATAAGGCAAGTCTCTTGGCCACGACACCTGGCGACCTTCGGACTTCTCGATGTCGGTACGGATGTGAATCGGTTGGTGGGCACCTAGCGGCGCCTCGACCAGAGCCCAAGCCTTAATCACAGTCCGCAAGTCATAGTTGGCACGCCTTTTAAGGCACCGCGATCGGGCTTTGGGCGTTATGGTTCTTAAGACCAGCGCGCACCCCAATCAAAAAGCTTCCGCCTTGCGCCTTTTGTCTTCTAGCCTCCTCCCGAGCAAGGCCCCTTCCGTTCGCCCCTCGACCAAGCGCTCTACAGCGCCATGACCAAGCTTGGAAGGAGCACCCTGTCGTCCGCGAGGATGAAGGAGCTCGAGGCCCCGGGATAGTGGACCCGGTGACATGGCGGTTCTTGGCGGCGAGACCGAACCTCGCCCGTGGATGATGAGATCGCTCGCACGAGCATTACGCTCTCCTTGGCTGCGGACGCCGGAGAGCGAGTTCGTGGCGACGCCCTTTCTAGCTGCGAAATAGAGCTCATCAACTGCACCAAATTCCGCCCTTACGCCGCCATCTTTTCCCATTTGTGCGAGGGATTCTCGAATCCTTCCCACCCCTCGCCGTTCTTCCGCTACTACTCCCTCTTCCGCTCCGGAAGGACCACGTGGTCGGATGTCCAGATTCGACTTCGGACCGGCTCAAATGGCTCTTCCCGTCGCGCCGCCGACTCACTGCCCCCGCCCGAAGCGGTGGTTTTATTTGAAGAAAGGGGAGCTCGGAGCTCTGACGTACGAGGGACCCGTCACCGAGAAGAAGGAGACCCCCGAGCCCGAAGATCTGGAGGTTGACGAGGAGGCCATTGCTACCATACATATCTGCGCCACACGTGGCCTCACCGGGCAGTCAATCGCCGTCGACTTCTTGAGCCGGTGTCCCCTCTGCGGAGGAGGGAGCACCCGTTCTTCGAGATCGCGGGGCGCGACGACCCCACTCGTGAAGGTTCGACAGGCAAGGCCTCCGCCCTTGGAACTTCCGCCCGAAATCCATCTTCTAGCCTTTCTTGACAGCCCATGTTCTTGCAAAGACCGGCGAATCACTGGTCTCCGGCAGATGTTCGAAATGTTCGAAGTCGGCGCATGGATACACCTCGACAATCCGGTCCCAAGAACGATTTGGCCGGAAGGCCGAGGCAAGCCGTCCGACCTTGCCCTTGATCTTGTTTTTAGCGAAGGTCCCTCGACCCACGCAAGTTCTCAGACCATCGAGCTGCTCGACACACCAGAGGATGCTCCGCACGGCGGGGCAAACTCAAGAAGGGGAGGAAGAGGCCCTCACCACGGCCCGACAAGCCGTCAGAGGTGAAGAGGCCGCATGTCGAGTGGGGGAACCGCGCCACGGTAAGGACCCTACCGGTCGAGCCCCCGAGCCTGAGTTCATGTGCCTTGCAGTTTGACGAGACCTTCCTAGTTGCAAGAAGAGAGCGCGGCGCGCCGCCAGTCTTGGTACCCCGGCCTGGCTGAGCCTGGCCCTTGCATGCGGCGGGCGATGCGGAGCCGGCTCGGGCCTCGAGATCCCAGGTCGCGAGGACGCGCAAGCGAGGCGCCCCCTCAGCATCGGGGCAACAAGACCTTCGACGACCCTCGGCGAGATGGAGACTGGTGACCCAGGTAAATTCTTTGCATCTCGGGCTGCGCCGCCCCTTTCGCATCTTTTTGGCTTAGTGTATGCTTTTGATCGCAGACCGTGAGCACCCGAGCTTGAAATTTGCCCATTTTGACGATGGCTATTGTCCAGGGCGAGTCCGAGTCCGAGGAGGAGGATACGTTTGAGTTGGTCCCGCGTCGCCTTTCGTGCCCAACGCGGACTCCGTCGGGGTCATCGAGCCTGGTTCCGGTCGGTGAGTTCGACCAGGCCCTTGATGATTCGGATGATGGAGAGCTCCAGCCCGCAACCAGCGTGGATTTTGACACTGGCGAGGCTCATGATGCGGCCGCCGTTGTCGACTCTCCCGGCTCCACCGCGAGGGAGGGTGCCGTGGCTCGGGTCGCGCCGAGGCGACACCGAGCCTCCCGACCACGGCCGCCCCAGCGCCGAGGTCGCGATTCCTCCGCCACCGAAGGTGACCAGCCGCAGGGCTCATGGGACCGCCTGCAAGCGGCTGGGCACCGAGGCCGCGGTACCCCCGGCCGTGGAGGTCGAGAATCCTGTGGCGGACCCGGCCGCCGTCCCCTCAGAGCCGGAGACGGGTGGGGCCCCGGTCGTGAAGGCTGGGACCAAGATCTTGCCGTTCGCCTTCCTCGGTTGTTGACGGGTCGAACCCGGAGGAGGTGACGACCATCAGCCGCCCCTAGGCGGTAACTCGAGATCCGGCCCGAAGCGCCAAGGTGGTCGGGTCGACCTTGACATCGTGCGCCGGTCGACGAGGAGGAAGAGATCCCCGCAATCGTGACGACAACCGCGAGGAGTTTACCCGATACGCGGAAGGCCATCTCCGCAAGGTAAGGGTCTTCTGCAAGATTTCAGAGCCGGTAGCCTATGTTCCTTATTCCTCATTTTGGGCCTCCCTACTCGTCGTGAAGGTGATCGACCATGCCACCCAAGGGCTACAAGGCCTTCAGAGCATGCCGTCGTCTTTCAAGGGCCTTCGACGCAATAGAGGCGCGGGAGGTTGAGCGCGACAAGCTTACCCGGACCATTGAGGTCGAGCAAGGAGAGCTCGAGCAGAAGGCCCAGGAGATTGATGATTTGCGCCAGACGATGAGGGCACAAGAAGTAGACCATACGGCGGAGCTCGAGCAGGCCAGGGCCTCCGAACGCGACCTTGGTTATACGGGCGTCGAGCAAGAGCGCGCACGGTCGGCCAAGGCGCTCAAGGTCGAGCGGGCCAAAGTTGAAGCCCTGGAGAAGGCTGCTGCAGGGCGGGCGCCTCTCCGACCGGAAGCGTCCCCCGACCTCGAGGCTAAGATCCTGGAACTCGAAGAGAAGCTCGGCCGTGCCAACAAGGCAGTCGAGGACGAGCAGGCCAAGGTCGAGGCACTGGAGAAGGCCACCGCGGACCGGTCTTCCTCGGCGCAAGCGTCCCCCGAGCTCGAGGCCAAGGTCTCGGAGCTTGAAGGGAGGCTTGAGCGTGCCAAAAGGGCGGCGACGAGCGCGATGACCCAGCTCAAGATTTAATGGCGCCGAGCTTCGGATGCCTCCACGGTGGCCCTCCAGAACCAGAGTGAGCTATCGGCCCTGAGGACCAAAGTCGCCGAGCTCGAGCAAGAGAAGCTCGCCCGCGAGATGGCCGACCTGTAAAAAAAACTTTAAAAAGCAAGGGATGTACTAACAGGAATGGTTAGTTTTTGGTGTACAAAGAAACCTCGTCCCTGTTGTGGACCCGTGGTTTGGGGATACTTTGAAGTCTTTCTTGCTTTGCTTGTTAGCCGTTCCCGTGCTTTCTAGGTCGTGCGCCGATAGGGTAGCCTTACCCAGCCCCCGTTGGGTCCGAGGTCGAGCGACGCGTGCCTCGGGCACAAGACTTAAACATGGACGAGAGGCCACGACCTGCAAAGTGGAGGAACAATTCGCAATGGTAGAAGGGCACGAAGCGGACATCGTTAGTGCTCGAACGGTCCTTGCGACCATGCATATCGCTCGACGGCTAAAGCGGCGAGGTTCTCAGCTCGAGCCCGAGCACAGGGAAGAGCTAGATTGCGAAGAGGTTCAGCTTACGTTTAGCTCGTTCGCTGGCGGTGAACGTCAAACCTGCGTCGCTTAGACCAGGAGCGAATGTGTTTATGCCGCGAGGTCGTGTTCGAGAAAAAACAAACGAGGAACCGTTCGAAAAAGAAATAGCAGTAACATCAGCGGAAGCAGACATAGAAAATGAAAGACCAGCTTTATTGAAATGTGAGGCATAGGGTTTACACATAAAACTTCCGAAGCTGATCTATATTCCACGAGCTAGAGAGCTCTCTGCCATCGGGCATCACTAGCCGGTAAGCCCCCGTGCGATCTGTTGAAACAACTCTATAGGGGCCCTCCCACCGCGGGGATAACTTGTTGGTGCTGGACGAGCTCTGAATCCGCCTCAAGGCTAAGTCCCCAACAAGGAGCTTCCTAGGTCGTACCGACCGAGACGCATGTCTGCGAAGAGTTTGCAGGTAGTGCGTTGATCGTAGCAGTGCACGGCATCTTACTTCTTCTGCGAGGGTGAGGTCGAGAGACCGTTCGCGCTCGAAGTCGACTTGGTCGACCAAGCTGACCCTGGCAGAGCCCAGCGTGACCTCGGGAGGCGGGGCGGCCGGTGCATCAACACGAGCTGGAAGGGTGTGGACCCTGTGGCTCGGCTTGTTGTGGTACGAATAGACCATAGGACGGTGGGAAGTTCGTCCACCGAGGCCTTGCCGTATCGGTCGAGCTCATCTGCGACTCGTTTCTTGACACTCGACGACGGTTCGCTTGGCGCGTTCGCCTCCGTTGTTCGGGGTGAGCCACCGAAGCGAAGCAAATTTTAATGTCGAGTTCCTCGCAAAACTCCTGGAACAACTCACTGGTAAACTGAGTACCGTTGTCAGTGATAATCTTGCATGGAACCCGTACCTGGTGACCACGAACAAGCGGAAGAAATGAACTGCCGCCCGAGCAGTTATGGTCGAGACCGTTCAGCCTCTATCCACTTGGTGAAGGTGTTGACAATGACAAACGTAAACTTCTTCCCCGGTGCTTGAGGAAAAGGACCGAGGATGTCCAAATTTCGAGTCGAGAAGGGCCACGCGAAAGGGATGGTCTCGAGCGCGAGGCGGGTTGATGCGACTTCGGGCGTGGAATTGGCGAGGCTCGGCAAGTGCGGACGATATCACGAGCATCTGAGCGCCGAGGGCCAATAGTACCCCATGCGGAAGGCCTTCCGACCATTGTCTGTCATTTAAGAGTGCGCCCACGAGACTGAGTGAATGTCATGCAAGAGGTACTTACCCTCCTCCGTGGAGATGCACCGCGTCAGATGCCTAAACATTGCGTCTGTAGAAGCTCTCCTCGACAAGCGTGTCTGCATCGCCCGCGCTGATCCGCTCCTCTCGGTAGGGTCGGGTGGCGTCGCCCGAGCAAGGAAGCGTGGATGGCCTCGCCCAGAGGGTGTACCTTCGACCATGGCGAGCGCGACCTCTTGGTCGGAGATTGACGGGCCGCTAGTGTCTCGTGATGACGTCGGGTGGGACTTCATCGTCGGAGGAGCCGAGCTTGGAGAGGAGTCCGCTACCGAGTTGTCCTTCTGGGGATGTGTTTGAGCTCCAAGTTCGGAACCACTTCTCCAACTTGCGTGCCTCGGCGAGATACTTTGTCATCGAAGTCTCCCGAGCAATCGGTAGTCCTTGTTGAACCGATTGATGGCGAGCCGAGTCGCCCTTCACGACCAGCGGCGTACTCCCAAGGCCTTGCAAGCTCGCAAGCCGGCCAAGAGAGCTTCATATTCCGCCACATTGTTGGTCGCCGAGAAGCCAAAACGAATTACGTACCTCAGCTTGTCGCCGCGCGGGGTGAGGATAAGGATCCCAGCCCCCGAGCGCTTGAAGGATCTCGAGCCGTCGAAGAACATGACCCAGGGCTTTTCGTCTTCGACCTGAAGCTCGGGAGCGGGCTGCGACGTCTGCTCGACCACGAAGTCGGCGAGCACTTGCGACTTTATGGTCGTGCGCACCACGACCTGGACGTCGAACGCCGCCAGTTCCATGGCCCACTTGGCGATTCGCCCGCCGCCCTCCGGGTTCCTCAGGATGTCCCCGAGCGGGAAGTTGCTCGGGACGACCACGGAGTGTGCCTGGAAATAGTGCCAGAGCTTGCGCGAAGCCATGAGGAGAGCATATAACAGCTTCAGACTGCGGGTAGCGCTCTTCGGCGTGCAAGACCTCATTGGCATAATAAATGGGTGTCTTTGAGGCCCCTGTTCACTTCCAAGACGGCACTAACAGCATGGGGGGTGGCCGCGAGATATAGCAGTAACTTCTCACCAGGTTGTGGCGTTGTAAGGAGGGGTGGGGACGACAGGTATGCCTTCAGGTCGTCGAAGGATCGCTGGGCCTCTGGAGTCCACTCGAAGCCCCCGTGCTTGCGCAAGGTTTGGAAGAATGGGAGCCCGCGCTCGCCGAGCCTCGAGATGAATCTGCTGAGGGCGGCCATGCGGCCAGTGAGGCTTTGCACCTGCTTGATCGAGGCCGGGGGTGCCATCTTTTCGATCGCCTCGATCTTCTCCGGGTTTGGACCAACCCCAGAGCCCCCGATCATGTAGCCGAGCACCTTACCGGACGCTGCGCCGAACACGCACTTCTCGGGGTTGAGCTTGATCTTGTGCCTGTTCAGGTTGGCGAAGGTCTCCTCGAGGTCGCGAACGTGGTCGCCCTCGGCGGGGCTTTTGACGATGATGTCGTCCACGTAGACCTCAAGGTTCCGCCCGATCTGGGGCTCGAAAGTCTTGGTCATCAGACGTTGAAAAGTGGCCCCCGCATTGCGCAGAGACCAAATGACATGGTCGATAGCAATAGGTGCCAAACGGCGTGATGAAGGAGGTCTTGTTGCTGCCGACCACCACCGGCTTGATCCGGTGGTACCCGAGTAAGCATCCAAGAAGCTCAAAGCATCTTAGCATTCGCGGTGGAGTCCACGATCTGGTCGATGCGCGGAAGCGGGAAATTGTCCTTCGGGCAAGCCGAGTTCAACCCCGTATGGTCGACGCACATTCTCCACTTTCCTCCATTTTTCTGCACGATGACCGGGTTGGCCAGCCACTCAGAGTAGTTAATCTCACGAATGAAGCCGGCCTTCAAGAGCTTGTCGAGGTTCTCCTTGATGACTGCGTCTTTCTCTGGGGAGAAGCGCCGCAGCTTTTGGCGCACAGGTCGGGAGCCGGATCCCACCTGCAGTTTGTGCTCAATCACCTCCCTCGGGACGTCGGGCATATCCGCGGGCTCCCAAGCGAATATACCCTTGTTGGCGCGAAGGAAGGTGACGAGCTCGAGTTCCTATTTGGGACTCACCATTGGAGACGTGGACACACACGTCGGGTCGCTCTCGTCGAGCGGACGGCCTTCGCGTCTCGCTTAGGGTCGCCGCCGCTTTTCCGGCGGCGTTCTTCGTCGTCTCCTCGACATGGCACTGGGCAAGATGCTCGCAAGGGCCAAGGCCTTGGTCTCACAGCCATGCGCCGCTTGTAGGTCGCCCCGCACGATGATGACACCGTTGGGGCCAGGTAACTTCATGCATCGATGGCCATAATGGTTGGCAGCCATAAATTTGACCAAGGCAGGTCGCCCGAGGATGGCGTTGTACGGGAGGTCACCCTCGACCACCTCGAAGGTGATCAACTCGGTGCGAAAGTTGTCAGAGCCACCGAAGGTGACTGGCAAGACAACCTGCCCCAAGGGGGTGGTCGAACTCCCGGGGACTATCCCGAAGAATGGTATGGTGACGCTCTTGACCTTCGACCGGGGAATCTGCATCCGGTCGAGCGCTCCCGCCTGCAGTAAGTTAAGAGAGCTGCCGCCATCGACCATGACACGACCGACCGTGGTGTTGCTGATGGTCGGGGTCACGACCAAGGCGGTCTTTAGGTCTCGAGCCATACCTGGGAGAGCATCCTCCGGGGAGAAGGTGATGGTGGCCCGGCCACTTGCGGTGGTCGTCGGTGGGCTTCGGTGGCGACTGGTAGATGGTGCGTGCGGCGGCCTTGACCTCGCGCCTGGACTGGTAGGCCGATGAGCCACCGAAGATGACGTCGATCCGACGCTCGCCTTGCTGAAACTCCAGGTCGAGGTCGTCGTGCTCCGCGCCGGCATTCACCCGGTCGGGCTGGTCGTCATCCTTCGGGAGCATAGGCATCTCACCCCGCCCATCGTAGAAGGCGTCTAGCTTATTCTGCCAAGCCCTGCAGGCCCGCAGATCGTGGCCGGCAGCCCTGTGGAAAAGACAGAACTTTGTTTCATCAAACCCCACGCGCCCCTCGACCCCCGGCTGCCGAGCATCGTCCGCCGGGACCGCACGCTGGCCCTCCTACTGGGGCTGGTTCTTCGCCTGGTTCGGTCGGGGTCGACCTTGGCGAGGCTTAGAGTCCTCCCGAGCTTGGCCTCGGACCTCGAGGACCTCGCGCTGGCCATCCGCCGAGACGATCACGCGCGGTAGCCCTCCGCCACCTCTGCGATCGCGCTTTCGCTTCTTGGTGGTGGCGCCTTGGTCGGCGCCCCTGGAGTTGGACGGGCCGGCCTCCGTTTGGTTCAGACCAAGCTTACCTTGGTCGTAGTCGCGTTTCCAGCGGACGGCATCGTCCGCGTCAGCGTACCGCTCCGCCATGCGGAAAAGTTTGTTGACGCTGAGCCTCGAGGTGATCTCCAGGTCTTCGGCGAGACGTCGATCACAGACCCCGAACTTGAAGGCCTTGATGACGGCCTCATCAGAAATGCTCGGGATCAGGTTCCTTGTGCGGATGAATCGCCGCACAAAGTCGCGCAGTGGCTCGTTCTTCCCCTGGATGACACGATCCAGGTCTTTCTCCTGCCTGCCGCCGTAATAACTCGAAGTTGGAGCGAAGGCGCTCTGATCTGGCGCCACGACCGAAGGAGCCAAGCCGATTAAAAGCCAGTCCTAGCGGCCCGTCCCGAATCGATCGGAGGTAGTTTGCCATTACGAGCTCGTCTCCACCGCCAGATAGCGGTCGAATAGATGGACAGAACTCGTCGGGGTTCTTGGTCCCGTCGAAGCGCCGACAAGACGGGCTTGAACCGAAGCCGCCATCGCGACGCGACGAAGGCCGCTTGAGTACGCCATGCACCAGGGTCGACAGCGCCGCGCGGTCATGGTCATCGCCGACAAGATCCTCGCTGCTGCCGGACTTCGAGTCGAGGCTCCGCGGCCCGACTTCGCGGGAACGACCATGGTGCCGAGCACGGAATCACCGTTGGTAACGCAGCGGTCCTGGACCTGCGGTGCTGGGCGAACGCCCGGAGAGGTCGGCGAACTCTGCCGCTGATCGACTTCGAGCGGCCCGGCCAGCCTCGTCTGGTTGGCGCGGTGCCGTGGGACGCCGGCCCGCTGCCGTCGAGCCTCGTCCGGGCCTGCCCCGGAGGGGTGCTCCCTCTGTCGCAGAGGTGTCCGACGCGACTGATGGCGCGACGTGTTATCATTACTTCTCTGGGAGCGGGTCCCGAGTGTTGACTTTGATGTTGCGGAGGTGCCACCTCGGTCGCAGCCCGATCGAGTTCTTCGGCCAGGGCTCGGCCAAAGAGCTCCGACCTCGCCCTATCATGGTTGGCTATGACCCGGCGATAAGCGGGGCGCTCCGGAAGGGGGAGCTGGTGGCGGAAGATGTCTTGGCCTTCTCTGGGCCTCCGCCGGAGAGCTATTATGGCTTGGTTGATGGCAACTCGCACCATCCGGCGAAGCGCTCGGTCTGCGGATCACGGTCATCCGCATCTCCCTCAATGCCTTGCCCGTCCGCCACCAGAACGTGCTGCTCGAGCGGCGGCGGCGAGGGCGTGAACAGGGACACGGAGTCGGAGTCCGTTCCCGAAGAAAATCCGTCGATGAAGGGCGCCATGCTCCTGGAGTCTTGGTGTCGTTCCTGCGAAAGAGCAAAACAATCGGGCCCCACGGTGGGCGCCAGCTGTCGATGATCGGGATCGTCAACCGCAAGAAAGAGGTAGGGGTCAGAGAGTTTATGGGACCCGAGCTGCGTTTTACTCGAACGAAGGAAGAAAATCGATCGCGGTGATGGTAGGAGCAAGGCGACAACGAGCACGAGACAAGAGTTTATACTGGTTCGAGCCCCCGTGAAGGTAATAGCTCTACTCCAGTCGCCTCGCGGCGGTGATTCTTGTTATCTGGGTGTACAGAGCAGTGTTTACAACTTAAGATGGTAAAGGTGATTCCTAGCTCGAGCTGCTGCGTGTGCTGTGTTGTCTTCGTGTTCTTGGAGCTCATGCGTCCTTGGTCTTTATACTTCCTTTGCACGCAACGGCCGGGAGCAATCCTCGGAAAGGGGGCCTTCGTGCACCTTGAGGGCCGGCAGCAACTGCCCCCGAGCTTGCCGCGCACTCTGAGTCATCCCTACGACCCGCTCTCTGGCAACTGTCAGTCAAATGCCTGATCCGAAATCCCAGGGCGGACCGAGGCTTCGAACGAGATCCCGCCCGAGCTTGAGGTCGAGCAGGGTCAAATCCGGGTCCACAGCGCTCTAGGTCGAGCGCTCCAGTATGCACCCAGGTCGTGGTCGGGGCCTTCCGAGCTTGGGGGCTCCGTTGACCGTACGCCAGCCGGTCAAGGAGTTCCCAGCCCTCGTCAGCTAATTTGAATAATCCTGACTAGTTTAACCTTTACAAATTAAGGCCCCGTTTGGTACGGTTCCAGATTCTAGTAGAAACAGAAACGGTTCCGGATTCTTGGTAGAAACGTTTCAGGTAGAATCAGAATCCGGAGGAACGAGTTGCTAGCCGATTCGACCACGGCGTGTAAAAATCAGAAACGATTCGCTTTGAAACGTTTCGAGTCCTATTCCGTTTGGTTGGATTTATTTCAGATTCTAGGAGAAACAGTCCGGTTCCAAGTTGCCAAACGGGGCCTAAGTAGCAAGACCTCAAATTGAAAATCTACGTAAGCAAACACACTTTGAGTTCAAAACGTCAAGGAAAAACAATACGATATGATGCCTGAGGTATATCCTTATGCATCATGTTACTGTACAATAAACAATACCTTTGCTATCCAAAAGCTAGAGTAATTGCTCCCTAATACCATATTCTCAGGATAAGTAAACTTTAGTGTACTCAAAATAAGTTAAAACTAGTTTTGTCATACTCTTAAGGTCACAAGGATCTCAAATATATAAAAATATTTAGATTTCCTCATGATTAGCATCGTCTATTTAATAGTCGAAATTCCAATAAGTTCATAGTTCATAGAGTTATAACTTTCACAAATGAACATCAAATTTGATGAAACCAAATTCTAGGATGTTAGAAAGTGATATCCTTTCTGGTTGTGTAAAAATAATTCATACTTATACTGTGTTAAAATATTTTAATATAAGGCACTAATGTTCATTTATGTGAAAAATATTGCGGATTAAAGCAAAATATTGCAGAACTAGCTTTAAAATACTTTTAGAGTCATTCCCAGCTTATACCCAAAAAATGGATAAATTATCTTACAAAGTGTAGTCGCAAACTTCAATCGGAAACTGAACCTTTATCGCTAAACTTTTGAAACATTTAGGCCTTTTCGGTAGTCTGTAAAATATCTCAACTAAATGCAAAAATTTGAAAGAATGATCTAGAAACACTCTTCATAATATGTGCTAACATAATCTATAAAAATATTCTATTTAGCACTTACTCTGTATATAAATTCTGTAACTGCAAACACCATTCGTTAATTAGTTGTACAGTAAACTAAAATACTTAAGCCTTTTCGACAACTCGTAAAGCTTCTCGTCTAAATATAAATTTTGGGAAGACTAGCTTAGCAACACTATTTGATATATGGACTATCGTATTCTAGGAAAACATCTTCTTTACAACTCACTTTTCAACTAAATCCAGCTAATTCAAAATCGTTAAGTGTTAACCGTGCGTTTCACCTTCTAGTCCAATCCCATATAGCCTAAACCTTATAATACCATATAAGCTGTTTTAGCGATGAATAGAATATCTTGTCCAAATCCTAAAATTTATAAAATTTGCTTAGAAATGCTTCCCAAAGTATAGACTACCCTATCCTGAAGAAATAATCTCATTTCGTCATGCTTTGCATATAAATTCTGATAGCTAAATAACCTTAAGTATCATGATTCCTGAACTTTATAATATGAATAGTCGCACTCGGTAATAATGAAGAAATCTATAGTTAAGTTATTTGTATCTTCAAGAACCTTCTTAAAAACCACTAATATATGCCCAGTAATCTAACTTAGCAGATCTAACAAGGTAACTAATGTTCTAATTCTATTAATCTAAATAATTTTTGTATCTTGAATTTGAAATTATAAATATAAAAGTTCATAAGTTTAGCTTCCTAAATTTGTAAAGTAAGAATGGATAATCTATAAAGGGAATCGTACATCGCTCAACTCGAAAGCTAATATCGTTACGGAATTTTTTTAAATAATATTATTTTATTTCGAAATTGCGACATTAATACTCGCATTAAAAAAATTGCAGAAATAATATCCGGTCGCCAAACGGTTTGGCGACAATAGTATAGTCGCCAAACGGTTTGGCAACAATAGGTTAATCCTGTCGATTGAATGCAAATAACCGAGATGACCCAATAGTCGCCAAATGGTTTGGCGATTCTCGTAACTCGATAATCGCCAAACCGTTTATGACAATAATAAACACCGTAACTTTTTACTCCGAACTCCGATTTAGGTGATCTTAGACTCTATGCGAAGCTTATAAAGAGATCTTCGTATAGAGTCTAAGATCACCTAAATCAGAGTTCGGAGTAAAAAGTGACGGGTGTTTTACTATTGTCACCAAACGGTTTGGTGATTATCAGATATGAAGAATCGCCAAACCATTTGGCGATTATTGGGTCATCTCGTTATTTGCATTCAAACGGCAGGATTAACTTATTGTCACCAAACCGCTTGGCGATTATAGATTGTCGCCAAACCGCTTATAATAGTATAATCGCCAAACGATTTGGCAACCGGATATTATTTTTGCAATTTTTTTAATGCGAGTATTAATATCGTAATTTCTAAAAAAATAATATTATTTAAAAAAATTCTATCGTTATGAATGCAAGCTATTTCAAAGGAAAGGCTTCTATGGTTAATTTGCACAAAGTGAATTTAAATTGTAAAACAAGTAGTAATTGCAAAACGGAATTTATAAAAGCAAGTTTGACTGAAATATAAAAATAATAAATAAGTAAAGTATAAGCAACAATTCACAGTCCTCCACGACGTGAGCATCAAGTCGTCCATTGCCAACACAAAGCTTAATCTGAAATAAGCACTTTCCAACAAATATTTCCAATCCAACCCATTTAGAAAATATCAAAACTGCTATTTATGTGATGACTTTACCAAGTGCCCATGACCGCGGGTGTGGCTAATCGATTAGTTTTACATTCTACAGAGGTGTACAGCTTTACCCACAAGACATAACTGACTTTGTGCAGATCATTAGCACACTTCCTTTGGTGTGCCGCAAAGAGTCATAACATAACCTTTACATTACTTAACCCTAACTTTACACCAGGACGGGACGAAAACCCACACTATGGCAGAAGAACTCAGAGCATAGAAATGATGGAACTTCCCCCACATAGTGGTGTACACCGTTGTATCGGTAAACGTTTGGTACACGATCACCTCGGTGTGGACGTTCCTTCGAGCAATCCATTAAGAAATAGCTTGTACTACTCCATCCTTCCAATGTGCAAAGCTAGTTTTAAGTAACTTATGCGGTTAAGGCTGTCCCATACCAGCACTTGTGGTTGTACGGTTATCTTGGACTGAAAACAACCCATAGCTCGGTCCTTAATCTAACATGGGCAATAGTCTCCCCCTAGACTACATGCAAAACCTGCACTTTCGGCTATTACCAATAATTGCCCACATCTAAACACTAGTTTTATTTTCATTTTGAACCAAAATACCAATAACCATCATCATATCTCAATATTTCCCAGTTTTATCTGATCAATTTTTCCAATTGATTTATCCCAAGTCTAAAGAATGTCTAAGCATGATTATTAACCATCGTATATATCCAAATTGACATCATATATTGTCTAACCATAATTTTGGGGTCATCAAGGTTCATAAATCCATACCTATCAAGGAGGTTTCATGAGTCTACGAGTATAACTACCATCACCCACAATATAACAGAGTTTAATGAATATACACATGAAGTAAAAACATTTCATGAAAACATTTATAAAACTGGGATCAACATGGTCAAAGGGGGTGCTTGCCTTGCTTCTTTGCTATTTACGACGAAGTCGTTGTCGCAGTCGACGATGGAAGTAGTTACGTTGGGTTCTACTTGTCGCGAATGAAGAACACTAGTTCAGTGCCCGTGTGCTGCTACGGAAAATAAAATTGGTAACAAAACATAAAAGTCAAATAATAAATAAGGCGTGGCATGTAACCACTGTGCTAGGAAATGATCAAACTTCTATATTTTTCCAAGTTTATGTAGATATGGATATTATCAGTGTGAGCTAAAATTCAGTGAAAAATAATACTTTCATATTTTCATATATGAGAAAACAAGAAGGATCATCTAACTTTCTAAGATTATTCCTCACAATCCTTAGCACCTCCACTTCCTCTCCCAAGCCTCAATTTGGCACATATTGCTCCATTTTCAATCTCAACCGAAACTCACCGTTGCCGGCCAAACATCTCACCAAGTGCACCATTTTTCAATTGCTCGCTCCTGGAGCATCACCACTAGCCTCTAACTAAATCCCAACTCGACTTGTTGTTTCCTTGGCTATAGAACTCTACCACTGGGCTCCCTGTTGCGCAATTGTTCATCGCCGTCGCGCCACCGCTGCAAGCCACAGTAGCTCCAGCCAAGACCCTTCATGTCATCAGTGAAGTCCCCTCCTTCCATTTTGACACTTGCCCGAAGCTCCCTGCGCTTGCTCTAGCTCCGACCGAAGTTCACAGAGAGGCTTCCATGGCGTGACTGTAGCTGTGCCATTTTTCAGAGATTTCACACCAAGCACCGCCTTTTCCATGGCTAGACCTGCGTGCGTGCATATGGACCGTCTGATAGTTTGTGTGATTTTGTATGCTGTAAAGTGCATTATACATGCCTATTTGATTTTTCCTCATAGATATATTGTTAGATTGTCTTCAACATAGACGATGTGGTTTACATTACCCTGATAATGAGTTCCTCCATTTTTCCTTGGATATTCTCTGCATTGCATGACAGGGTGTGTGGTGCACACCAAATGGTCTAGTTAATTAAAGAAACCGCTAAACATTTGTCAAATGGTTTTTTTAGGGAGATTAGGAATCAAAGGTTCAATAGGAAGCTTCCTTTCATAGTCGTCGACATCGTATCGCTAAACAATACATGTAACAATTATAATCAATATATACAACAAAATTTTCAAACGAAGCAAAATGCAAATCTATGGTCTTGCAACATTACAACATTTTTTGAATCTCTATGCAACAATCAAGGACAGCGTTTGCAACAAATCGAAATCAACTATACGAAACCAGTCTGAAAAACTGTTACCGCAACATCAAGAAAATAGAAGCTTATGCGCTACCTATGAAATCATGCAACTTTGGGAAAGCAATGCACGTTCAAAGATTTGTTGCTGCAACATTCAGAACAACAGATGTAACATGTCAAATTACCGTTCCAACATCCCAAATGAACTAGTGGAAGAGCTCACATCCTTATATCCAGAATCATGCTGCTCCTATTTTCCCGAGCTCCTTTGCATTGACAACACCATTCGCCCAGCGTGGTTCACATTCCCTGTAGACCATAGTTGAGATTGGAGGAGGTGGTGTCAGCTTGACTAGCCAAACTAGTTATCAACCATGCGCCTGCACGGGCTAGTAATTATATGAAATATAGTGCCTACATATCACATTTGAAGTTTTTGTATACTAATAGGATTGGTAGACTTTTTATATCCTTTCCCCACAAAAAGCAGAGGATCTATTCATATTGCAACATATGCCAGCATAGACACAGATTATATATATATATATATATATATACACACACACACACACACACTATGTTACCATGTCTCCCGAATTTATTTGTCTCTGTTAAGGTGATGGCTTCTAAGAGAGCCTTCAATTGATATAAATATAGATAGATAGATGCATGATTTCTAATCTTTTGCTTGCATTTGTTTATTTTGTGTACTTGTATACAGGGGCGGAGCCAGGATTTCGGGTTAGGGGGGCCACGTGGACCAACACTATCAGAAAACCGAGATTTCGTGAGGGTGCTATATTTTCGTGAGTTATAAACAAACCGCCATGAAACAAAAATATTTCGTGAAGGTGGTGCATAAACCCTCGTAAAAAATACATTTCGTGAGGGTGCTATATTTTCGTGAGAGTTATAAACAAACCGCCATGAAACAAACATATTTCGTGAAGGTGGTGCATAAACCCTCGTAAAAAATATATTTCGTGAATGTGGTACTAAACTCCTCATGAATTGAAGTTATTTTCGTGAAGGTATTCATAAACTGTCATGAAAGTAGCTGTCCCGCCATGAAAATTACCTATTTTCATGTGGGTTATAGTTTTCGTGAGTAATAATTGAAAATCAGTGTTTGGGTTCTTCACAGGGTTAAAAGAAGGAGGGACACATTATATATCAGATGTTATCATACCACCACTAGAGTAATGGATCTCATAAGAGCTCTGAAGTTAAGCGTGCTTGAAGGAGAGTAGTAATAGGATGGGTGACCTCCTGGGAAATGAACCCTCATGAAAAAATTTCGTGGAGTCAACCTCTGTCACGAAATTTCTTGTGCAATCTGGCCGGACCAATGTTTTCCTGAAGGTCGTCACCGCCACAAAATATGTTCGTGACGGTTCACCGCCACACAAAATTGAATTTCCCTAACGTCAGATTCATGAGGGCTATTGCGTGATGGTTACAAGTCACGAATTATTTTCATGACGGTTTTGGCCCTCACGTGACGGTTTTTTAACCCTCACGAAATTTTCGTTTTCTGGTAGTGCAATTAAAAATTATCGTAGTATCTATAAAAAAATATCATAGCAATATCGATGCATTTAAATTTAAAAATAGCATAACCACATGTCCACATAAGAAAAATATGACATATTTTTTAGATTAAGAAACTTACATCTCTATTAACTTAAATTTAGTTCTACAACTACCTAGAAGATCATACAAGTCAATAAGTTTATCTGAACTAATTTTCGCTGCTAGTTCTTTTCCAATGTAAACTATAATGCAATGTCGAAGAAAGTCATCTCCTATTTTATTTCGAATACGGGTCTTGACAAGTTTCATAACTGAAAATACTCGCTCTGTGGTTGCTGTTGACACCGGAAGAGTTATAACCAATCGTAACAGCCTATCAACCATTGAATAATGGAAGATTTAGAAATTTGCCACTCTTCAATTTCAAACTTCGACGCCATGTACAAATCATGCCACTGGAGTGGCATTTTTTGTATATGGCGTCGAATTTTCACGTTGAAGGGTGGCGAATATCCAATTAATTCTTGAATAATGGAAAGTTTTACCTGTTTTATATAGTCTATTTCTTAAGTTAGTAAGAGAAATTAAGCATTGCATACATCAAGTTGAGAAAAATAGAAACTTTACCTATTGAGAATGGACTAAACTTTTATTTGCTGTTTGCTAATGCTAGCTACTACTAATTAATATCTACTAAACCTTATTTTGATTAGGGGAGCCATGGCCCCTGCCGCCCCCCCTGCCTCCGCCCCTGCTTGTATACGCTAACATGCGTGCACCCTACCCCACACATAGAAATCCAAGCGGGATTTCTCGCGCGCGTTGAATAGTTAGCACAGGGTGGTGCAAAGTGAAACCCCACACATAGAAATCCAAATCACTTGAGGAGGGATCGACGGAGATGGTGGGTTGGGTGATTCATAGAAGCTTCAGGAGGAATATGCAAGGAGGGTCGTAGCTCTCGGTGGACTAGGAACAGTGGCGAGTATAAGGGTACCGACCGTTTACAGTTTATAACCAGAAGTTGAGATTTTTGGATATTTGTAGCTACAAAGATTGCTACCTCAGTTTTTGCCACTTTTCCGTTGCAATCCATGAGTTAATTGCCACTCAAAAGCTAGAAATTGTTGCTATATGCCATTTCCTCTGCCCTTTCTCTTTTTTCCATTTTCACCCATGTGAAACGACCGTACTGCCCCTGGAATTTTTTTAAAAATAATACATTTTTTATTCAAAATCTCAAAAATATACTACGGAAAAAAATTACACAAATATACCCCTGTCGCCCGTTCGTTGGGCAAAATATAAATATAACTCAACCAACGAGCGACAGGAGGCTAAGTCGCAAAATCAACAGGCGACAGGAGGCCACATTAACCCCCAGCCTCCTGTCGCCCAATCAAATAGTGACAGCAGGCAAATCGACCGATGGTCAGGCGATAGGGGGGCGCGCCCCTGTCGCCCAACCAACGGGTGATAGGGACGGTTTTAAAAATCCAGTCGCCCGATACTGTGCTCATTTGAGCGAGCCGATCGGAAAAAACAGAGAAAGAGAGGAAGGAAGAGGAAGAGGGAGGAGAGGAGAGGAAAAGTGGAAGAGGGAGAAGAGAGGGAGGGTCTGCGCGACTATTTTAAGGTAAATTTTCGTTGTTTATTTTTTTAGCAATAAATTGTGGTAGATTAGAAATAATTTTAGATCTAGGTAAATTGATAGGTTACGGATAGATCTAGCGAATTTAGATGTTTTTTTACGGATAGGAGTATCTCGATATATATTCATGGAAATGTAGTTAGATCTAGATAATCTATATGTTGTTAGGACTGTAGATGCTTTTTTACGGATAGAAGTACGTCGATACATATTCTTAAGAATGTAGATGTTTTTTATGGATAGAAGTATGTCGATATATATTCTTAGGAATGTAGATGTTTTTTACGGATAGATCTATATTTTTGTAGCATGTAGGTATAGTTATGTTAGGTATCACAGTATTTTTTACGGAAAGTAATTAATTCGTGGGTGATTGAATGGATTTGCAGATATGGCAGAACAAATTCTATTTAGAATCTATTATGGAGAGGGGGTTATAATGCATGGTTTGGAGGGTGCGGATCTAAGTAACATGCAGTATATGTGGACAGAAGTTTGAGTAGAGTCGAGGAGCGCACATTTGCTTCTGTGTTGAAATGGTTGTATTATACTTTTCGGATGGAACAAGAGAAGTGCGAGTTGAAGATATTTTGCCTATGCAGTATGCAAAACGATCCTATTTACTGCTAGCTAGTTGAGCTGAAGGGAACCGCATCGTGGAGATCATATGTGAGGGGGGCAGAGCAACGGGAATGGAATCGGGTGCTTTTAGTGCAAGCATATGACAGGGATGTTGCCCCCCAGCAGCAGTTGGACGCCGGTTAGTGTAGTTAGCCTCAAAATGAGCTCAGTTTCGGTGACACCGAAATTGGAGAATCTAGCCGTGAGCAGCATGTTCAGCAATGCAACGATGACATCATTTGCCAAAGTGGTGAATAGGTTGAGTTTGGGGAGGATGATGAAAATGTTGGACAAGAAGCACGGGGACAGATAGACGAAGGTGAGCAAATTGATGAAATAACAGCTAGGATGGAAGAGGAAGACCGTGAGTACAGCAGAGCAGAAGTGGAGGACGACGATGAGTCGGATGAGGAAGATGGAGGTACGGAACCGCTTGTGCCAGCTGAGTGGAGCATGCATCAATTTGATAAGCTAGTTGTCAATGAAAGCAATGATATACCTTGGCAGTATAGTGACAATGAGGTTAGACCTAACAGTATGTACCCGACAAAAGAGGCTGTGCAGGATGTTGTGAAAGATTGGGCTTTATCATTAAGAAGGACTTTCAGGGTTAAAAATCCACTCCAACTTGCTACAACGTGGTGTGTGAGATCCATGGTTGTCCGTGGAGAGTGCACGCGTACAAGCCCAAATAGGGCACCCATTGGCTATGTTCGAAGGTTGAGCAGCATAGCTGTATGACTGAGGAAACAGTGATGGCTCACAGGAACCTGTCATCCGAGTATGTGGCGAACATCATGTACGCAGAGATAGTGGAGAACCTGAGTTTTGAGCCCCGTGCTATTATCCGAGCAATCGAGAACAGATATCAGTACACAATTACCTATGGGAAGGCGTGGAGGGCGAAACAGAAGGCATTAGAAATGAGGTTAGGGAAGTTTGAAGACTCGTAACATAACCTGCCCGCACTGCTTAATTGCATTCAGGGAAGAAATCCTGGAACCTACTATGATTATCAAGACTCTCTGTCAATCAAGTGACCAACTAAAAGGCATCTGAGGAGAGTGTTCTTCGCATTCGGACCATGCATTAAGGCGTTCTATCACTGTCGTCCATTGTTGTGCGTGGACGGCACATTCTTGACCGGGAAATACAGAGGGAAAATATTGACAGCTGTGGGCGTTGATGGAAACAACCAGATTCTGCCTGTTACCTTTGCCTTTGTAGAAAGCGAGAACTACGAGAGTTGGTTGTGGTTCCTACGGAACTTGAAGATCGGGGTGGTCAAAACTCATCAAGATGTGTGCGTGCTGCATGACAGGCATGCTGGTCTGCTTAGTGCTATCAACCAGTTGCAAACAGGGGAAGAGGAGCCATTTCCATGGCCTGACTTGCAGAGTCGATGGTGTATGAGGCATTTGGGTGCAAACTTCTATAAGCAATTCAGGAACAAGGAACTGATGAACATGTTCAAAAAACTATGTAAGCACAACAAGGAGAGCAAGTTCCGAACTCTGTGGGAAAATCTTGATGAGCTGACAAGAAAACACAAGGAGCAGATGAACAACACTACTGGTAGTGGAACATAGGAGCAGGTGGAGCCTCTTTTCCCCTGCCAACAAAGGATGAGGCGACTAATCGTCGTCGGAGGCAAAGACCAATCAAATGTTTCTTGGGCTGGATCAAGCATGAACCGAAAGAGAAGTGGCCACTGTTATATGACACACATGGTGCCAGATACGGTGTGATGACCACTAACTTTGCAGAAGTTTACAACTTGGTAATGCGAGGGATGAGGTGTCTTCCGTTGGTAGGAATTGTCGAGGGAGTGCTGAGGGGTAAAACCAAGTACTTTGTGGACAGGCATGTAGCTGCTGACATAGTAATGAGAGATGAGAAGTTCCTATACTCTTCGATGATCACTAAATACATGGATGAGAAGAGTCAGAAGGCGGCCAAACATAGAGCTATTAAAGTTGGTGCACGGACACTACGATTCGAGGTGATCTGCAGGGATAAAGGATGGCGTGGAACCAACTAGGAGGTTGTTACCCAGGAGTGCATCTTACAGGCTGAGTGCAAATGCTCGTGTAACAAGCCATACCTTTTGCATAGGCCATGTTCTCATGTCCTAGCCACATGCGCATTATTTGGAATGCAACCTGGTACATATCTATCTGAGTATTTTATGAAGGAAAGGGTGATGACAACTTGGAGCGAGGATCTTTATGGTTATGGGGTTGTGGGTTCTTTCACCACAACTCCTAGTGTTGATGAAAGGTTCTGGGTCTCTGATTTTGATGTGAGAAGAGGGAAAGCAGGGCGTCAAAAAACAAGGTGTATCAAAAATGACATGGATGAGTCAGAAGCTGGCAAACGCGTGAAGAAATGTTCATTGTGCAACCAAGCAGGACATACGTTCAAGAACTGCCAGGCACAAAACGAAGAAGATGAAGGAGGAGATCGTCACCCAATAGTGGGGGAAGGATCGTCCTCTGCGAGGAGTGCTGCACGATGCCATCGCACCAGATGAGAAGCAATTTGAATTATCATATGCCATATGTCAAATTTGTATTTCATCGATGTAACGTGTGTTGTATGAACTTTGTTTTTTACCTAGCAGTTGTGAGTGTTGTGTCTTGACAAATTATTGGAATTGTTTTAATATATTGTTATGAGCTTCTCCGTTTTTATGTGCGTATTTGTTTCAATATATTGTTGTGATGCTTGTATAGTTTTACGTACGCTTTTGTTTATATGTGTTTTAATTATAACTTTCATTTTTGTAATTTACAGGTATGGCTCACCAGCATGGAGATGACGAGTGGTCCTTTGAGTTGCTGGACCCGGTTGTTGATCGTCGTCACTGTGCCCACTTCGCCACTGCTGTTCCAGAGGAGGGAGGGGATCCTGTGCAGCTCGGCGTTCTTCGACCTAGGACACCGCAGTACTCCTGGATGCTCGATCTTCGTTGGATCCCCAGGTAACATATCAGTATTTAAATTTCTAAACATGTTTGTTCTAGTGCTGTACTGATCTTAATTACATGTTTTTGTTTCTTAGGCTTCGAGCTTCAGGGTTGCTGCCCCTCGCCTGGATGGTAGAGGACGTGGGTTGCCGATTCCCATTCGACAGGTTCCTGATCACCGCTTTGGTGGATCAGTGGAGTCTAGAGACGCACACCTTCCATCTACCTGTCGGGGAGATGGCGATCACTTTGCAGGACGTCTCGTACCTCCTCGGCCTCCCGATCGCCGGTGACGCTGTGGTGCCCCAAGACGTCGATCTGACGTGGCGCGAGGAGCTACTTCAGAGGTTCGAGGGTGTGTTACCACCTGTTGGGTACCGAGCCTTCAGCAGTACACACGGTCCGACACTGTGGTGGTTTCGACAGTTCGTGGTACGCAATTAGCTTTTAAAACTAAATTGTGCATATACTGCTTAAAATAACAACTGAGTTTTAATTTTCAGGCGTCGTAGATCGTCGAGCCTACGAATGAGTACAGGCTCAGCCGCCACCTAGAGGCGTACCTGCTGTGGCTCTTCGTCTGGTGCATGTTCATGAGCTCCCATGGGGATAGCGTGGACAGGCACCTCATCCAGTTCACGAGGCAGATCGCAGACGCACTCCTTGACGCCATCCCGTAGTACTCTTGGTGTTGTGCTGTGCTGTGCGCCATGTACCGTGCGCTCTGCGACGGGTGTGCATGGCTCGCCAATGACACAACCTTCAGAGGATGTCCACTGCTGGTACAGCTGTGGGAATACAAGAGGTTCCAGATCGGGCGCCCCGACATCGACCTGTAGCCTCTTTAGCATGCAGGCGATGATGACGTCGACGGTCCGACCATGGGCACCATCTAGTGCCACCGACGGGCAAGATATTGCAATCACAATTTTAGTACTTTTCCTTTAACTTTTGTGAGTACTAACGGTTACGTTCTATCGTCACTACAACCTAGGTGAGCACACAGGATGGGGCGGATGGGCTAACCCTAGTTCATCGCTACGTTCAACCACCTCACCGAGGACCACGTACGTTGGACGCCGTACGCAGAGACAGAGGTCCAGCTTCGTGTAACAGGTGGCCTGTCCACCCTTTGCACACGAGATGTGGTGTACTGGCGCACACGTTGGTTCCTCGTGTTCGACGTCTAGGTCGAGGGCTACACTGTCCATCGAGTGATGAGGCAGTTTGGTCTACGATAGAAGTTTTTGGTGCACGACGACCGTGCAGTCCCACACGTAGCCCACATGTAAGTTCCCTGCATCGATATTTTTATAATTATTATTGTGTAATGCCATCTAATAACACTATATTTATTTCGTATCCACAGGCAGAGTAGGAAGGACACACATGGGGCCACCCCCTAGCACGTACGTATGGTGCCTTGGGTTGAGGAGTGGGGAGGAGCCCTGGAGGACGTCCACGCTGAGGCTGCGCCGTATGACCCGTAGACGTACCACGCCTACCGAGCATGGTACACTCCCCATACTCTTCTGCGTTTGGTACGTGTCGACCCCGATCCTCCTACACACGTTCCTAGGGTGACAGACACGTACCCCGCCCATACGGACTCGGCTGTGCACAGTTCGGTACATTGCATTTTATGTTCTATCTCATGTAATCTTAGTTAGTAATTGTGCTAACTAATTTATAATTTATTTTGTAGAATGATGTGCTGCTCCAGTACTACGAGGAGTCAGGGGACTTCCTTTCTCGTCTGACCAGCGGACTTGAGGTGACGAGAGAGGAGATGACCTCTTATTTCGTGAGGTTTCGAGAGAGCGCGAGATGCACCCTTGAGTTGGTGGGATGCCGCACCCCTACCGAGGTGCCTCACGGTGTGCCGCTTAGCGGAGGCAGGGTTGCGAGAGGGCAAGTTGCTGGACACACTGGTCTAGCTACTCGCTGGAGGTGAGTACTGAGATGCATTTTTCACGTATTACAATCACGTATTACAATGCTCTCAATAATTCTTCATTTGCTACAGGCTCACAGGCACGGTTCTTCCCGCGTACAGCTCCACCTGCACCTGACGACTACGAGGGGCAGGGTGATGATCCAGATCAGGAGGACTACGAGCAGGACTCTGTAGCGAGGTTCCTCGTCGATCCATATGAGCCTGGATCATCATAGTTGTAGGGAGCACCACCACCGACGCAGCCTTCTCAGCCCGAGTACGCCACACCTCCAGCTAGACCACATAGGGTCCACCGCGCGCCGACGCAGTTGACGTACTCGCAGGGCCATATTCGAAGGAGGCCTACCCAGCCACGAGGAGCTGCCCAGAAATGGGGCTGACAGTAGTTCTTTTTGTTTTTTATTGTTGGTAGTATATTATGTACTTAGTTAATCCTTCAAAGTATGTTGTATGAACTATTGTATTTGCATTCTTCATACTTTTAATTTTATGTATTTAGTTAATCATTTCATCAGCTTTGTCACACCTAGCAGATTGGACAACACACACCTAGTTGCTTTGTCAGAATGATTGAACAACACTCTGCACACCGCTTTTCAGACTAAAACCACAACACGCTGCACCCTGCTTTTTAGACTGAAACGACAACACGCTGCACCCCGCTTTTCAGACTAAACGATAACACGCCACACTCGCTTTTGGTGAACAACAACACGCCGCATCCTCGCTTTTGATCGAAAGCGACAACACGCTGCACCCCGCTTTTCATATTGAAACGACAATACGTTGCACCCCGCTTTTCAAACTAAAATGACCTCACCGAGGACCACAGCACCGTGGCCACGTGTGCCTCTTCCTATTTTCGCAACTTCGTGCTGGGGTAACGTCCGGCCAGCTCGCCCATAGATGAGTAGTAGCCCGCATTGCTTAAGTCGCTCATGATTTTTCCTGTATTTTCTAGGCCGTATTCGGTGGGCCCCACGAGGCTACGAAAACCCTTAAGCGGCCATGATTTTTGCGGTTTCGTGGCCGCGAGTGCCTCTTCCGATTTTCGCAACTTCGTGCCGGTGCAACGCCCGACCAAGTAGCCCATAGATAAGTAGTAGCCCGCATTGCGTAGGTCGCTCATGATTTTTCTCGTATTTTTTGGACCTTATCCAGTGGGCCCTGCGAGGCTACAAAAACCCCTAAGTGGCCACGATTTCTTAAATCACATTTTACTGTGGAAAATAAGGTAAGCCACACTCTTTTTACGACATAAAACTGGGATGCGCATCACGAACAAGGAAAATAATGGTTACAACTTGACATCTACTGAGTGGATCGAGGCCACTTCCCTTTCGCCCATGCCTCCGGTGGGGCTTCTCTGGCACGATGTGCTGCCGGGACCCGAATATGCAAATCCGGACCCTCTGTGTATTCAGCACTAGTCCAGGATCACGCTAGTGCACACAGTCTCAACATCGGTACATATCACAATCATATCCAACAAAATAGTAGAGTACTTCAATTAAATAATCAAACTGGTTGCTCGACCTTATGGTCAAGTTACAAAAATACGCCTCACAGGGCAAAGTCTTAGTAAAATAAACAAGTGCAGCGGAAATAAAATAAACTCGTGGCGCTAACCAATTTGCCACAGGCAACTGACTGGGCTCGCTCCCTAGTTTGTCGGCTCCTCCTGGAACTCCTCCTCTAGTGCAGGCGTTGCTTCTTCTTCAACTGAGGTTGTGTTGTTGCAAGGGTGAGTACTTTGAGCACTCAGTAAGTCATGCACATAATGCAATTCTAATATTCTACATGCATGGCTTATTACAAAAGATAGGCTAAAGTTCATTTGCAGTAAAGCAACCTTGATAAATACAATAATAGATTGTAAAGCAATTAAACACTAGTAAAGGTAATAACTTTCACAAATATTTTACAAGTAAAGCATTTCATAACTTAAGTCAAGTTCATCAATTCCAACTCAAGTATTTTTCCATAAACCAAGATGCTTTCATGAAAGTCTAATCCTTGACTGTAATCATCGAGCAATGCTCAATACCGTGAGCACGGTTATTCGAATAGGTTGTACACTCTGCAGAGGTTATACGCTTGACCCACAAGATACAGACATACAGGCAAACGCCACAAAGGCAAGTAATCGTAACAAAGCTTTTCCAAAGATCCGTCTAAACCCAGTACTGCCCGCTAAGTTTCAACACTGAAGGGATACACCTCCACAACAGTACCATGTGTACACCTCTTGCGCCATGTGAGTTTTCACCCGTACACCCGGAACTCACACCACCACGACAGTACCAAAGAATAGATTTCACAATTTACTCAGCTAGGTCCGTCCCACTCAGGAACTTGTGGTTGTATGAATGACTCAGTTCAAATTCTTACAAGGTTAAGTCCTTAGTTGACCGAGGCAAGACTAACCAAAAATTCATCACGTCAACATGTCATAAAACCAAATGCGACCACCCAATTGCCACTCTTGGCCCACCGAAAACAATCTTGCCACTTGCCTCAGTCTAAATCACTTTCCCACCCCAGTTCTTTACCATGCACCACGTGCTATCATCAACTTAATAACACATGTCACATTCTCAAAAACACGTTCCATATCTCATTAAGTCAATATCAACTTTAATTTTTCCAAAATCATGACAAATCTACGTGGCAGGGCTAAACACACTACATACGGTCTAATTAACCCATGTTGGCAAAAAATTAATGTCCAACTATTAATCCACAATCTAGGGTGACAAAGGATTCATGGCCTACAATTATATACGACAAAGTGGCATACAGCAACTAGGCATTTAACTAATCCCAGAATATATTCAACATCAATTCTATTAAATTAGCATGCAATAATTTGAATCAATATAATTTTCAACAGTAGGTTCAACATGATCAAGCATGACTTGCCTTCAAAAAGTACTGGTTTTGGTTCTTAAGCTTGCTCCTGGGTCAAAACTTCTCCTTCGAAACCTTCGGGTACCTCGATGTCTACGCGTAACGTATACAATTGACAATAAATAAATAAAACAGAGAGAAACTCAAGTTTAAAATTCAAATAAAATTCATAAACAGAAATATCTTGATTTTACAAATTTTTAGAAATTAAAATCACTCAAATCAGAGTTAAAACGCAAAAGTTATAGCCATTTGAAGTTTGAAAATTAATTAAAAAGAATAAACCGAATTTCTTTATTTATTTCTATACGGGAAATTCGGAAATATGACATCAGCACGACATCATCACCGAATTGAATTTCCACCAGATTATTTTTCTAAAAGAAAATTGAATTATTGCGCAAGCATGACGTCAGCCGGTCCATAGACCTGGTCTACGGTTCGGGTTTGGTCCACCGTGGACTCGGTCCACAGGAACAGTGTCTCCGACACGCGGGACCCACGGATGACGTCAGCCGCTGATGTCAGCACGGCTCGGCCGGCCTACTGACAGGTGGGACCCACCATGACATCAACATGACGTCACTGATGACGTCATTGCGCACTGTGCGGTGCCAGCACTTTAAGATTCGTGCACCCGTGATTCAATCGGGCCCGTCCGTTCAAACGGACGGCCGAGATCACGTGGCCGATCAGATTCCTCCTGCCATGTGGCGCGCACAGATTGGCTCGGTTTCGGTGCGATCTGGGCCGTTCGTTCAAAATTCGACGGCTCAGATCCAATCTACACCGCGCGGGATGAGTGCGACGCGACATGTCCCGGCGTTGAGCACGTGGCTCGATCTATGCCGTTCATTCCAGATTTAATGGTCCTAATTCGATCGCAAATTGATTTTCTTACTTCAGTTAGATTGAGGTTATCCCAACCTCAGCTAGGTTCCAATCAAATCGAAACACAAACTGGAAGTCGTAAGGCTGGAAAATCAATCTGCAAGCAACCAAATATTAATGTGTCTTTTTTCAGAAATTCAATTTACGTTGAAAACCAGTGAACAACTAATGAAAACAACCATGGACCCGTAACAAGTATCATTATAGGTTACCACCATTATAATCTTATGTTACAGACATTTACAATAGATTAGATGATAAGGCCCAAACAAACGTTTGTTATTCAGGAACCAGGATAAACTTGCAAGGTGCATCTGACAATACTTATGTGATGGGAAAAAATTTGCACATCAATCAAAACAAATAGTAGTACTTTGCACATTTCAACCTTTCCTCTGCAGGAGAACTAAGAGCATTGAGAATAAATACCAGCGAAAATACACAAGTTAAATTCTGGATGCTGTACACACAGTTTTGAAAACTGGAGGCAGCCTTAAAAACAGAACCTTGTTTCGGTTTTTGCTATGCGACTTGATTTAGAAATTTTCAAAATATAATGAATGAAAGATGAGAACTAAGCTCTAATAACATGCATGCTTCTATGGAGGTTGTAATAAAAAAAAGGTCTGGCGTTTTTCCCAGGTTTTTACCAGTTTCTTGAACCCCAGTTGTCCATACCTAGAATTCACACATTTCTTTGCCTAGCACCAGGAAGGAATTGCATCTTATTTTAATAGAATGATAATAATACAAAGAGTAAATTGCACTTTGCACCGGGTAATTTGTCACTTGTTTCACTTGGCACCAGGTTAAGCTAATACTTTCACTTGCATCAGGGTAACCAAAATAAAGTTTCACTTTGCACTAGACAGGTTAATTGGGCTCGAACCCGACTGTTGTGGATGCTTTTGTTGGAAAGGTCTATGAGCATCATCGCTGTAAGTTCAACATCAGCAAGCCTTCGGCCAGCAGTGCAGCAACAGAAAAAGAGGAGTCGGTTAGATTTCTAGTTGGTTGGTTATATATTCTATTCCCTATTTCAGTTATATCTAAAATTCAAAGTATGTCTTTAGTTGAGATACATCTCTCTCCTTATCCCTAGAGTCCTTTGTTAGGAAGGCTCCAGATCTATAAAGGATATCTGGCTATTATTGAAAGAAGGCAATAAAGAAAGTTTCCCAAATTCGGCAACTGCGATAAGAGCCTCTTGCTCACAGGGAATCAGCCCTACAGTGACCAGGGAGCTAGATCAGCAGTATTCTATCTTACCCCTGACTCATCTCTTTTCTGAAAAACCAAACCCTAGACCACATCAATTTGGTATTAGAACCAATCCACCACTTCTTCCATGGAACCCGCAGAGAAGAAACAGCTTGCAAAGATGTTCCAGATGATGGAACGCATGTCATCCACACTTGAGGAAGTGGAAACTTTGGAGAAGGCAGTTACCAAGTTGCAAATTGGTTTTGAATGTTCAAGTGGCAGCCAAGGGAAGGAAATTCAAGAAGAATGGAAGGAGAGGAAAAACCAGGCACTAGGAATCGTGGGGTACCATGGTTTTATAAATTGTCGTTTCCAATCTATGATGGCAAGGAAGACCCACTGCCCTGGCAGAATAGATGTGTGTAGTTCTTCTTAGGACAGTGTACTCTGGTAGAAGAAAAGGTGTGGCTCACCTCGTTTCATATGACATGGGTGGCCCAACAGTGGTATTACCGGTTAGAGAAGAATCAAGGCATCCTGTCGTGGCGAAGATTTGTGGAGCACGTCAATCTCCGTTTTGGACCTCTAATCCGGAGCAACCCTTTAGGCGAGCTCATCCACCTACGCCGCACTGGGTATGTGGATGATTATCAAGAGCGATTTCTTGCCCTTTTGAGTCATTGTGATGACATGATAGAGAAGCAACAGGTATAGATTTTTCACTACTTGACTGCGCGATCCCTTGCGCACTAATGTGGAACTGCAAAATACGGCAACATTGGAGGTGGCAATGAGTCTCGCCCGAGCTTATGAGAGGAGATTGGAAGTAGATGAGGAAGATGACATCAAATCTTCATCCAGACCAGCAGCAACCAGCAAGGCCACTTCTAGCAATCGTGGTGTAGTGATCAATAGTCAACCTATCAGCACAATTGTAGGACAGTAGAGTGTGCAAAACAGCACCTCCCCAGGGGCAAGCATGGCAGGACCGGCAACCATAAACCCTAAAGACTCTAGCACCGTGTGGGCGTAAATTGCTCACAGCAACAAAGATGGCAGATCGTACACTCAAGGGTTTATGCTTTAACTGTCCTGAGAAATTCTCTAGAGAGCATGTGAGTAAATTTTCCACGAAGGATATATATCTTCTGGAGCTTACAGATGGAAAGGATACGGAAGAGCAGCCCAAGGATGACATTGAGATATCCTTACATGCTCTTACAGGCATCCGCGCAGGCAAGATGTAGTGACCCCCATTTTTACATAAATGCAAAAATGGAAATCTCATGTGCATACAGTGCTAGTCCCATGATCAGTAGCTAGCACGCACATTTACAACAATTGATATCACATCCATACTCTTTATTACGAATAATAATGGTAATTTATACAATAAGATCTTACAATTCAGAGTAATGCAACGGAAAGAATCAAAGTCTTGTAGTGTGCCCATCCTATCCCTCAGGCAACTGACAAGGCATAATCCCTAGAAAAACTCGTTAACATCCCCGAATCCTGCGTCAATTATGTTTTATCGAGCCAATCTGATTCTTCACCTAAAAACAACGAATAAGCAAGGGTGAGTACTTTCGTACTCAGCAAGACTTTTGCAAATCCTATAATATATGCAGACCATTTCAAAGAAAAGGTTTCTATGGTTAATTTGCATAAAGCTAATTTGCAAAAGAATTTACTGAAGTATAGAACATAAACGTAATTTAAGTAAAAGCAGTTTAATACATAAGTACAAAATCAGTAAATTTCACGAACCTCAGTTCCTTTGATCATCTCCATGAATCAAATGTTGACATCACAAGTCAATCCAAAATAATTCCTTTCCAATAAGGATATCCAATCCAAATCATAATTCTCGACAACACAAGTCAATCCGAAATAATTCCTTTCCAATAAGGATGTCCAATCCAAATCATAATTCTCGACAACACTAGTCAAGATCCATATTTTGTAAAATAAAACAGCTAACTATGTGATGACTGTACCAAGTGCCCATGACCGAGGGCGCGGCCAATCGATTAGTTTTACACTCTGCAGAGGTGTACAACTTTACCCACAAGACATGATTAACTCTTTGTGCAATCGATATTAGCACACTTCCTTTGGTGTGCCGCAGAGAGTCATGACATAACCGTTACATTACTTAACCCTAACTTTGCACTAGCACGGGACGAAAACCCACAATATGGCAGAAGGACTCAGAGCATAGAAATGATGGAATTCCCCATAGAGTGGCGTGTACCGTTGTATCGGTAAACATTTGATCCATGATCACCTCAGTGTGGACGTCCCTTCGAGCAATCCATTAAGGAATAGCTCGTACTACTCCAGCCTTCCAATATGCAAAGCTAGTTTTAAGTAACTTAATAGGTTAAGGTTGTCCCATACCAGCACTTGTGGTTGTACGGTTATCTTGGCCTGAAAACAACCCATAGTTCGGTCCTTAATCCGACACGGGCAATAATCTCCCCCTAATCTACGTGCAAGCCCTTCTGCACACCCGGCTATTGCCAATAATTGCCCGCATCAATATTATAATTTTATTTTCATTTTAATTAAAATAACCAAAAATCACCATCATGTCTCAACTTGTCTAAGAATAATCATCATGCCTCAGCATATCCAAGTATCATTTGATCAATGTCTCAATTTGATGTATACCAAGTCTAAAGCTTGGCTAAGCAAGATTATTAAACATCGTGTATACCCAAATTGACATTATATATTGTCTAACCATAATTCTAAGGTATCAAGGTTCACAAATTCATACTTGTCAAAGGAGTTTCAGGAATCTATATGTATAACTACCATTTCCCACAATATAGCAGAGTTTAATGAATATACGTGTGCAATAAAAATATTTAATGAAAACATTTATAAAACTGGGATCAACATGGTCAAAGGGGGTGCTTGCCTTGCTTAATCACTACTTACGACGAAGTCGGAATCGAAGATGACGGAGGCGACGATGGAATCAATAACGTCGGGTTCTACACGTCGATCAACGGAAATATAGCAAATAATAAACTTCGATAAGGGCAAAAAGAAAATAGATAGCAAGAACAAATAAAACTTCACAAGAAACAGGGATTGCTCTTTATGAATTTATTAATTTTATTTTACGAATTCAAGATACAAAAATTGTTTAAGATTATATAGATATGATCATTTCAGGCTTAAGGTGAATTCTTACCTTTAATTAGGATTCAGATTCATTTCATTGCTTCTATGGAGTTGAAGAGGTTGTGCTGCTCGTTACCTCCATCTTCTTAAAGTTGTTGATGCAGACATCACGACGATGCTGATTTGTTACTAGAATTCATTTCCAGAGGATTTGTTGGTGTGTTTGTTTTCGCAAAAGACAAGGAAAGAAATATTTATAAAAAGAATAATTTAAGAATGGAGAAAGAATAACTTAGGTGTAGAGAAAGGGAATTCTACAGAGGAACGAATACACAGATGAGGAGATGAAATTCTATAGACAGGAAAATAGCATATGTGCAACTGATGCTATGAGTAACATTAATTGTACACATACTCTTTTTATATTTCTTATAGAAACTAAATTTCGATTTTTTTTCCAGTTTTCATTTTTATCATTCTTTCGAAGGTTTCTATTTAGAAGAATACTTTTCTGGTTCCAACTCATTTTTATGACATATAATTTAAGCGAAGTGGTGAAGTGAGTTTTGAGGCAGGGTTAAAAGTTATTATTAGAACATTTAAGTTTTAACTAGCCTAAAGCAAAGATAAGCCGCTTTAATGTTACTAATTTGATAAGATTTTAAACTTGGTTTATATGTGAATGGTGTGATCTCAAGCAAAGCTAAGAGTAGTAATAGAGACTATACTACAAATCTTGATGAGATTAAATTTTAAGAAAGGTTAATAACCGTGGTTACATAGGTGAGAAATTGTACAGAGAGGAGATAAGTTCATAATAAGTTTTATGGAGAGAAGATACAGATTATGTTATGATTTTTTCATTTATCCTATGGTTTGAGATTTCCATATTCATACATAAGGACAATTGAGTATGAAACTTTAACCCAGGGGTTAAGTTCACACAAAAATAAGTCCTGACATTCAGAAATAAAACCAACTTCAAGTAGCAAGACATAACCACAACATATGTTGCTCTATATATCTAGAGCAGAGTAATATACTACGCGCAAGGGTTCTTATCTTAAGATAGATCGCAAGATTTTCTAATCTTCTACCCTTTTTGTGTTGGGTAATACTAGCTCTTCATGAAGTAGGGTCTTCAAGTTATACTTCTGTTTTGTCGGGGTTAGTGAAGCGTTGCATGCTCTCTTGCGATGGTTGTTGCAGACGTTGTATTCTTCATCGGCTAGCATGAAGCATGGTAGCGACAAGTCTTGGTCATCTTCAGAAGCAAGTGGCGAAATTGAACTACTGGTGAGAATTTCTTTTTGAGATAAGGGGAATTTGTTTACAAATCAAAATGAATGCAGGGTAAGAATAGAATCTTAAGAAGAAGAAAAGAATAGCAAAGCCTACATTTTGCAAATATAGTATCTTTTGAAGATAAGATTTTTGAATTCTCATATTCCATTGCTAACGACCATTCTATCTAAGGTTTATCCTACGGTCAGTATAGCTCTGATACCAAAGTCAGTGAGACCCGCTCGATTTAACAGAACCTCCATGTGATTACTGTGCTATTCCCTGGATCAGTAGCTAGCACTCACATGTTTACAACAATTGGAAATCACAACCATACAATATAATAATTAAGCGGAAACGATTATACAAATAAATATTACAACTCAGAGAAATATAGCAGCAAAAGAAGCAAGCCTTGTGGTTTACCCATCCAATCCCGCAGGCAACTGACCAGGCATAAACTTCAGATAGAACACGACGAAGAAAATCCCGCAACTTACGATGGACAACCTCGAAGCTTCGCTAGCATACACCTACAATATAATTAGGCAAGGGTGAGTATTTTACATACTCAGCAAGACTTGAGCAAATCCTACCATATATGCAGGCCATTTCAAAGGAAAGGCTACTACAGTTAATTTGCATAAAGCGAAATTGAATTTGTAAATCAAGTTATTTGCAAACGGAATTCATAAGAGCATTTGATTGATAACAAATAAGTAAAGCATAATAACACTCACAGTCCTCCATGACGTGAGCGGCGAATCATGAATTCCTGAAATCCAACAATGTCAGCCCTTTGACATAAAACACAGTTGCCAAAACAAATGAAACCAACCCTTTTGAAAATAATAAACATTTAACTCGCGCAGAGTTCACCAAGACACCCATGACCGCGGGTATGGCTAATCAATTAGATTTAAACTCTGCAGAGGTGTACAACTTTACCCACAAGGAATGACCCACCTTTTTGCAAGGTCACACATGCCTCCAATAGGCCATTGTGCCTGCCAGGCGATCATACACAGCTGTTCATTACCTGGACATGACTTTACACCAGCCCGGGACATTAACCCCCACCATAGAACTAGAAACACACACCCAAGCCGTGGATCCACTTTCACACACCCAACACAACGTTTCTAAACATGGCAAGGCGTACACCGTTACATTAGCAAGTAGACCTGACCGGAATACCCCGTCAGGTAGACCGGACCGGAATACCTGTGCAAGCTCCCGCCTACCAATGAGCAAAGCCATGTCCAAATAAGTTAATAGGCTATGGCTAACCCATACTCACCCTCGTGGTTTGTACGGATTTTCTTGGATCAAGCTACACGATGTTCGGTCCTTAGTTGTGACACGGGCGACACTTCACCCTACACTACGTGCATTTCCTTATTGCACAGCCGGCTATTGCCAATAATCGCCCGCATCAAAGCATAGCTTTCTTTTGGGTTTTTAATCAAAGTACCCACAACTAACAGTGCCATTTCCAAGGTTTTCAGGAAACAAATCTTGATTTGATCATCAGCTATTTTGATTCTAAAGCATGGCTAAGCATGAATAATATGAACGCATATACCCATGATGACGTTTAGTAATGCCTATCCTCAATCTATGGTTATCATGGTTCACATATTCATAATCATCAAAGGAGATTCACTAGACAACAGGTATAACTACCAAATCCACAAGATAGCAATTTACATAAAGTAATCGCATGCATGAAACAATTTGATGCACAAAAGGAATATAAAATACTGGGATCAATATGGTCAAAGGATGCTTGTCTTGCTTAATTACTGCTTACGACGAAGACGAGGATGCGGCTGATGAAGGTGATGACGGGATTAGAGGCGTCGAGTTCTACACGTCGATCAACGGAAATGAAGCAAAACAACTAACTTCAATAAGAGCGAAAGAAATAGATAACAAATAGAAAGAACAATTAAAACTCTTTACAAGAAACAGGGATTGCTCTTTTATGAATTTATTAATCTTATTTTACGAATTCAAGACGCAAAAATAGTTTAGATTAAATAGAGTTAATCATTAGTTGCAAGCGTTCATCGATTCACTATTCATAATATGAGTTCTGCCACTTTATTATTTATGGGTTTTGCTCTATTAAGATTCAGATTCGAAGCAAGATGAAATAAGAATATTTCCTTAGATTACGGCAGATCATATCCTAAAGATCGTTTCTAGACTGATCTTTACTAAATTCAGATTTAGATGAGCCGCTTTACGAGTTGATGAAAAAGGCTTAAATGATTACATTATAGTATGAGTGAATACTTCTTTATCTTTAATTGATTTCGCTTAGAATTAGTTTTACGCAAGTTAAATCTATTGATTCAGGCTATTGGACTAATTTACATGATATTTAAGAAGGTTCTGGTGATAAAAATATCTTAATTATAGACTTCTTCACTTCTACGATTCATCTTATAAAGTTTAGGAAACTTAACACTTAAGGTTATTTGACTATTAGGATTTGCATGCAAAACATGATGAAATATGGTTATTTCTTCACAATAAGATGATTTATACTTTGTATAACAATCCTAAGCTAATTCCATAAATTTTAGGTTTTGACTGATACATTATATTCATTGTTGAAAAGGCTTAAGTGGCATTGTAAATTGACGTTATTCGGAATCGGCCAAAAGCGAAGTAAAAGGTTATCGCTTAAGGGTTTTGATCTGATGAGATTAATATGCAAACCTTAATGAAATATGATTCTTTTTATAGAACATAGTAGTATAAACTTTGTACAGTGCTACTAAACTGATTTTACTAATTTTAGTATTTGAACGAGTTGTTTTATCTATTATTGAAATAGACTAAATGATCACGATGAATACGCTAAATCGGTTAACTTCATTTTGAGTTTGCGACTACAATATACAAGATCTTTAATTCATTTTTCAGGCATTAGCAGAATACCATCCTAGACATGTTTTGAAGTTGGTTCTGCATTATTTCAACTTCAATTGCAATAGATTATCTAATTACTTATTGTTTTAATTAACATTTTCTTCTATTAAAAGAATACCAATTAAGTCCGATTCTAAGTATTTTTGCACACATGGATTCTTGCTGTTTCCAGGAACCAATTCAAGGTGTTATTACCATTTTATGGGTTAACATGCTAGTATCTTGCTAATGGCCATAAAAGGGTTTAATGAGGATTAACAACCAACTTTATTAAACTTGGTTCCAAGATTAATTATTTTTGCATGATTAGGTTTATTACAATCCCAGAAGTACATAATCATTTCTTATATGGTTTTATGAACTATTATACATTCATTTCTATTAATGGCCATATTAAGCTTTACTAATGTTTGCTAAACAAATGAGTTAAACTTAGTTCAAGTATTTAATATCTCTACATGATTGGGCTTATTATAAGTACAGAAATATATAAGCATTTATTTCATAATTTAAGATGCCATATTTCTCATATGCACAATAATACTTATAATAATGTTTATACCATCCTTTTAACTTCTCACAAATGTTCTGGGACTCAGGAATTAAATGTTTTCATATATTCAATTCACCTAGTCTTTTTAAACAGATATGAATTTATTTTATTATTTTATAACATATTGTGCATAACTTTTATTAAAGCCCACAATGCAACTATAATCATGGATTATTTAAATTAATTAATCTATAGTTCAAAAATCAAATACTTTTGAATATTCGAATTCTTATGGATTTTAAATGAATATAGAAATTTGTTCCACTAACTTTTCATTTAAATTGCCAAAAGATATTCAAGATTGAATATTACCCGATTTGGAAATTGACTGGAATTTGGAAATGCGTTTTCAAAAAGAGAAGGCGCCTTTTACATTCCATTGGAGTTCTTCCTGAGAGACCGACATGGGGGTCCCGATCGGCAGTGAGGGATAGCAGAGGAGCTTCTAGGGCATGGCGGCGAATGCTCTCCGCGGTTCTCCTGCGACGGCGACTGAGATAGCAAGATCTCGGCGAGGCGATCCGGAGGTGGAGTGGATTCACTGGAAGAGTTACTGAACGGAGCAGCACGGTAGAGCTCGGCGGCGGCGAAATGGCGAGCAATGGAAGAAGAAGAACAGGCGTTAGAGGTGAAATAGGTGGCCTTGTGAGCATCGGGGACACTATAGGTTCCGTTTGAGATTCACCAAGGAGAAAGCGGAGGAGCTCCGCCACGGCGGCAGGTCCACGGGAAGAAGGGCTCTCGGCGGCTTGATTCCGCATGGAAGGAGCTGGATGTTCTTGAGGGATTTGATCTCGAGGCCCGTGGATGCTCTAGCTCGGAGGAATTGGAGAACGGTTGGCTCTCCGCCGATTTGGTCTCGGCTCGAGTTTGAGCTTCTGGCAATGGCGGAATTGCGGAAGTCTGCGTTTGATTAAGCAATGGATGAAGGAATGGAGGGAATGACAAGATCGCCTTTGTGACCACAAGAGTGCAATATATGGGTGAGAGATTAGCGAGCGAGCCAGCTTTGGTTGAGATTGCCTCGGTGGAAGCTTCACCAGAGGCGACAAAGGAAGAACAGGCGGTATGGCTCGAGAGACTTCGTGGCAGTGATCGCGGCTATGATGAGCTGAGGATGACGCTGAGACACGACCAATCGAAGAGGAGATGCATTGAACGATCTCTCGGTCAAGCTACGCTGGCTCGGGAGAGTTTGCTCGGTCGCAAGAACAGGGGAAGAAGGAACTGACAGGTGGGGCCTGGGTCCAGTAGTCAGTGAGTGAGCGCCAAAACGAAATGGTCCTAGCTCAAATGCTTCTGGTCTCTGATTTTATTGTGCTACTAAATCATGGTAGAAAATATCTAAACTTTTTGAACAAGGTCTTTGAATAGATTTTGATGCCTGGTAAAATTTTTAGGTTAAAATGAGTTACCGAAAAATCATTAATATTCTGACAACAGTGATTGCTCCTAATTCCTTGTTGCGGATTTTGATTTTTGATTGAGAACAATTGAAGTCTACTATTTTTGAAATTTTGTTTTTCTAAATAATTTGATCTCAGAATTCTTCTGTAAAATTTTCAGCTCAAAATATGGTTCCAATATTTTATGTAAATTCTGACAATGCATTATTTTGATTTAAAAGTTGACTCTTTATTTTATTCCTTCATTTCTCCATGTATGAAATATCATTTTATGGCTAAAATGATTTATTTATATACTCAGGGTTCTCATGGCAAATTTTATAAATTTTTACTTTTTACATTTTTGCCTTTTCTCCTTTTCATTCTTTATTTCCTTTTGTTGAATTTTTCTTGCAACATGAAAATCCAACAACTCCAAATAAAAATCAATAATGCCAAGAAAACTCAGAAAGAATAATATTCAATTTCAAAATATTGATTTTTATTTTATTAAGATTTTGGGATGTTACAAATTACATGCGGGATTGAGCTCTCACCGAGCGCAGCTGTGGCGGAAGGAGGAGCTCGGGGTAGCAGCTCGCCGGGGAAGATGAGGTAAAATTAACACCGGGAATGGCTTCTATGGATCACCAGGAGGATCTAGCTCTACTGGTTCGGCTTGATTTGAAGTGTGGAGCGTCGCGTGAAGTTTTTCCTCTTTTCGGGTTTTTGCCGGGTTTTGGAGAAGAAGACCGGAAATGGTCGCACGGGAGAAGCCCATGGCAAGTGGTCTGGCTATGCTGGATTCCTGGAGTGTCTTTGGGTTGGCTTTTATAAATGAAGTAAGGCGGTTCGTCTCTAGCTTGGCGTAGAAGAGGGACGGAGAGGCAGCGCTGCCAGTCCATGCCGTGGCAACGAAATGCAGTGCGAATTACTTGCCGTGGCAGCGATTGGGTAGGGCGCAAGTAAGTTGAACCTGCTGGTCAGTGCCGACCTTGTGCCGTGGTAGCATTTGGGCGGTCGATGCTTTGTCGTGGTAGAGAATTAGCAGAGCGGGGAAGTTGGCCGAGGCTTTCGCGAAGGGATTCAACGCACGGCAGGGGCACAACAGCCGAGGCGATGACGTGGTAGGGATGGCAGTGCTGTGGCGATCTTGGGCTGCAAGTTGCGGAGGGAAGGCGACAAGGGAACAAGGCGGTGGCTGCCGATCTTTTCTGCGTGCGCAGGAGAGCATGGAGAGGGGAGGAAGAAGGGCTGAACTGTGGCTGTGCTGGATGGATGACACATGTCAGATCCTGCGGTCATGGTAAAAAGGACGGCTCACAGTATACTGGGTCAACTTGCCACAGAGGTTTAAGTATTCAAACAGACTTAGATTTTTATAAAACTTTTTACAGAGATTGGGCAGATGAATTTAAGGGCTCATAAAAAATTGTTAGAAAAAAAATAATTTTATATATTTTATTAAAATTCTGAAAATGAACAATGCACAGAAATTCCAATTCTATTTTTGATTTATTAAAGTGTCCCAATGAATCTTTTTATTTTTGAAACTTTGTTTTTCATATGGATTTGATCTAATAATTCTTTTTTAAAATTTTCAGAATTTTATATTTGATATTTAAATTTTAAATATTCTGACATTGCTAATTTCAGTTTTATTGGTTTTCTGTTTTTGAATTCTTTGAAGGCTTATCCAACCAGGTGAATTCTTGATATTTTTACCAGAGGTAAATTCTGTATCACGAGTTATTTGGTAATTTTTTAAGCTCGAGATAAACTCTTAATATTTTTTATTAATTCGGATGATACACTATTTCTAGTCAAAGTTTGTCTTTTCCATTATTACTAATATTTTTACCATGCAGTAAAATGAAAGTTACCAGGTAAAAAGTTTACCTGAGGGTTAAAATTTTTAATATAATTTTTTCAAGATTTTACTTTTACCTTTTTATCTTTTTACCATTATCCATTCCAATGCATTTAGCTTTTCTTTTAAAAGTAAAAGCTCAAGAAAATGCAAGAGGATTCAGAAAAATGGAAATTCAAACCAAGTTCATATTTCAAACTCATTTTGATATTTCATTTGTTTTGATAATAATGATTTTGAGTTTTGAAATCTTCCTTTTCATTAAGATTGAAATGGAGGAAATGAGGAAAGAATATTGTTTAAAATCAAAATCTTGATTTCAATTAAACTTTTAATTCATTTCCATTTTCAAATATAAAATCTTAATTTTTCTTTATTTTTGAATTTAGAGGGCTGTTACACAAGACAATGCAGCTGTATGTTTAGATCAATGGGGAAACGTTGAAGGCTCTTGTAGACTGTGGTTCCACTCATAATTTTGTGGGGGAAGAGACAGCCAGCCACCTTGACTTGTTGCCAACTACCGGCAGAGGTATTAGTGTGGCTGTAGCAAATGGTGACCGAGTTTCCAACGGCGGCGTATACAAGGCAGTATGTGTTGTCATACTTGATTGCTTTGTGATTCCCCTGGCTGGATTTGATAACTGTTGGGTATACAATGGCTCGGCACATTGGGTGCTATATTATGGGACTTTCAGCAACTGACCATGTCTTCTGGTGGAAGGACCATCAAGTGACATGGCAGGGCACGGGACAAGAACAGCAGCAGTATTCTGATGGCAGATGGCAAGGACCTAATGGAGTCTCTATTAATGGAATTCGTTGGCATCTTTGAACTACCAAGCTCCTTACCACCTCAACGCAACTGTGATCACTGCTGCTCCAGTAGAAGTTCGTCCATATCATTACCCATAATTGCTAAAATATGAGATTGAACGCTAGTGTCAAGAGATGCTACAACAAAGATTCATTCGCCAAAGTACATTGACTTTCTCATCGCTGGTGATATTAGTCCGGAAGAAGGATAATTCTTTGCATTTTTGTGTGGATTACCAAGCACTAAATGCTCAAATAGTAAAGGAAAATTTTCCTATACCCATGGTTGACGAGCTGCTAGATGAACTTAAGGGCGCTTGTTACTTCACCAAGTTCGATCTTCGTAGTGGATACCATCAAGTGCGTAAGCACACTGAAGATATTGAGAAGACGTTATGTCATACCCATCGTGGCCTTTTTGAACTTTTGGTTTTGCCTTTCGGCTTGACCAATGCTCCCGCCACCTTCTAGGCTCTTACGAATAATGTCCTCAAGGCTTACTTGTGTCGCTTTGTGCTGGTCTTCTTCGATGACATTTTGGTTTATAGTTCATCTTGGTCTCAACATCTCCAACATGTTTGGGTAATCCTTGAGGTGTTGCTCCATCATAAATTGGTGCTTAAGCGCTCCAAATGCCTCCTCAGCAAGGAATCAGTGGTGTATCTAGGCCATATAATTTCAGGTCAAGGAGTGGCCATGGATCCAAGTAAAATTGATGCGGTCATACATTGGCCAACACCCACCACAATATGGCCATTGAGGGGTTTTCTCGGTCTTAACGAGTTACTACTGCAAGTTCATCCAATCATATGGTGTGGTAGCCACTCTTATGAAGTTACTCAAGAAGGAGGCCTTCTCTTGGACGTCGGAGGCCGATCATGCTTTTTCTAGGCTCAAATCAGCACTAACTTCCAACCCTATCTTACAACTCCTTGACTTCAACAATCGCTTCTTGGTGGATTGTGATGCTTTGGGGACCAGATTTGGCATGGTATTACATCAAGGAACAGGTCCCATTGCATTCTTCAGTAGGGTAATGGCACCTCATCACCTTAAGTTGGCCACATACTAACGAGAGTTGATTGGCTTGGTTAAAGTTGTTCACAATTGGAGACAATATCTATGGGGGCACTTGTTCACCATCCGTACTGATCATTATACTCTAAAGTTTCTCCTAGATCAGCTGCTCTCCACAATCCCTCAGCATACATGGGTAAACAAGTTATTTGGATATGACTTCACAGTGAAATTTCGGTAGGGCCGTCAAAATGGGACTACATATGCTCTTTCACACCAGGAGGAGACCACAAAAATGTTAGCCTCTATTTCTTCCCCATCCTTTGCAATCTTTTGACCAGATCCGCAACAAGCTCAAGTCGTCGGCCAAAGCACGTGAAATCAATAATCAAATACTTGCGTGTACTGCTGTAGCCGGTTGGACCATTGTGGATGGATTTCTACTCCATGAGGGCAAGGTATATGCGCCACCATATTCATCCTTATGGACGCAATTGTTAATCGAAGCATATGGCAGTGGACATGAAGGTACTCAAAGACTCTTCATCAGCTACGCTTTGCTTTTTATCACCCACACTCTTCCAAGATTGTGTGGGAATTTGTTTGGGGTTGTGCAATTTGTCAACGCAATAAGACATAGCTCCTTCATCCTGCTGGCTTGCTACAACCTTTATCTATTCCCAGTATAGTTTGGGATATCAGTATGGATTTTGTGGAGGGTCTACCGAAAATAGGTGGCAAATCGGTTATCTTCATAGTCGTTGATTGATTCTCCAAGTATGCACACTTCATTGCCTTGGGACATCCTTACGAAGCTAGTTTGGTGGCACGGGCTTTCTTTGCTAACATCATCTGTTTGCATGGGATCCCATCATCTATTGTCAGTGACCGTGATGCGGTCTTCACCAACAATTTTTGGGCACCGCCTTTCATCCTCAAAGCGACGGTCAAACTAATGTAGTTAATCGCATTATTGTAATGTATCTTCATTGCCTCTCCTGTGATCGTCCAAAACAGTGGCTCCAATGGCTTCCGTGGGCGGAGTTTTGTTACAATTCCTTGTATCAGACTGCGTTAAAGTACACTCTGTTCCAGATTGTGTATGGTCGGGCGCCACCAACCATCTAGTCATATGAGGCCAATACGACTCGAGTCGCTGCAATTGGCTGACAACTCAAAGATCGTGATGAATTTTTGGCTGAAATCCAAGAGCGCTTCGTCAAGCTTAGGATCACATGAAGCAATATCATGATAAGTCTCATCGAGATGTCAATTTTGATGTGGGTGACTAGGTTTGGTTGCGGTTGCATCATTGTTCCAATTCAGTTATCAAGGTACTTCATCCAAGTTGAAACCATGTTTTTATGGTCCCTTTCAAATTTTGGACCGCATTGGGTCAGTGTCCTATTCAACTGCCCGATATTGTCCATGGTCGTGTGGTTCCTACTCCTAGCAAAGTTGTCCATGTCTGTCTCAATATAAGGTTTTTCAGTTGCGGATGCCAATTGGGAGCGTTTGGATGTGTTCAAGGAGAGGTATCCTTAGTTCCAACTCGAGGACGAGTTGTTTCGCCATGAGGGTGGAAATATTGTGTATGCTTCTATTAGAAAGGTCCAGAGCGTCATCGCTGTAAGTCCAGCATCAACAAGCCTTCGGCCTGCAGTGCGGCAACAACAAAAGAGGAGAGTCGGTTAGATTTCTAGTTGGTTGGTTAGATATTCTATCCCCTATTTTAGTTACTAGAAATTTTTTCGTGGCGTAACACGCCGCGCACGTCGTTTTTTCGTAGAAAAATTTTCTTTTTTTTTCGCTGATGTTTTATTTTTTAAATCATCAAAATAATGAGCGAAACAACTGAAAGAACACAAAATTTTTCGTGGCGTAACACGCCGTGCGTGTCGTTTTTCCATAGAATTTTTTTTTCGGCGGCGTTTTATTTTTTAAATCGTTGAAATAATGAGCGAAACGGGAAAAAAATAGAGAGATAGAGTTGTAGAAATATCTCTTTCGGCGAATTATTTGGAAAATATTGGAGGCCGAGCTGGAAAACCGCGGTGGGGAAAAAGTCTAGAGGGAAAAGGGTGAAAAATTATTAGAGATGACAACCTTCTTTTGACGAGTCTAATAGTCTACGTGTTCACCGAGTAATAATACATGTTTTTAAAAGTATTAGAGAGACAACCTTCTTTTGTCGAGTCTAACACTCTACGCGTTCACCGAGTAATAATACATGTTTTAAAAAATATCAGAGATCGAGATGGAAAATTGAGCTGGGAAAAAAGTCTAGAGATAGAGCTGCACATATATTTCTGGTGATGAAAACATTTTTTCCGGGAAAAACGGAGAAAGGACCTAGACGTAAGGAGCAAGGGCCTGTTTGTTACGTTTTTGGACCTGTTCGCTATCCTGAAAAATTAGAAAAGGTCTTGTTCGCGATTTGAATTTAACGTGAGTTTTTTTTCCATAAATTAGCGCACGAGGGACCCAAACACGATTAAGAAAAAAATATTTTCCCCTCACAAAAAATCGCGAAGGACTTATTCATAATTTATAGGGACCTATCTGTAATTTCAAGAAACGCAGTGGGTTTTCGCAAAATCACCAAGGGGGACACATGGGGGTGCTCTCCTCCTGGGAAGTCTTCCAACTTTAGTAGGGGTATTATATCTAAAATTCAAAGTATGTCTTTAGTTGAGATATATCTCTCTTTGTCTTTATCCCTAGAGTCCTTTGTTAGGAAGGCTCCTGATTTATAAAGGATAGCCGGCTATTATTGAAAGAAGGCAATAAAGAAAGTTTTCCAAATTCAGCAACTGCAATAAGAACCTCTTTCTCGCAGGGAATCAGCCCTGGAGTGACGAGGGAGATCAGCAGTATTCTATCTAGCTTACCCCTGACTCATATCTTTTCTGAAAAACCAAACCCTAGACCACATCACGACTTGGCCCTGACAGGTCGGGCAGTGCTGCAGTCAGTTGGAGGCATAGATTCTCAGGATGATATCTACCTCTTTTATTTAGAAAACTGCAGTAACTTGGCACACTTATAATCTACTATTTCTCGGTACTTAAGAGACCTTGCTTGCATCTTAATGTTTCATGCATACAAATCATGTTCACCATGCTGGACATCACTGATCGATTGATTGGATTCAGTGTGGCCGAGTTACACCTCTGGACCAATCCGGGTTCAAGCCCAAGTAAAATGGTTAGTGCAAAGTGAAACTTTATTTCGGTTACGTACCCTGATGCAAAGTGAAAGTATTAGCTTAACCAGGTGAAAAGTGAAACAAGTGACAAGTTACCTAGTGCAAAGTGCAATTTACTTTAATGCAAATTTACAGTCAAACAAACGGTAGCACATATTGGGCAATGCCATATGTAGAGCGAATAAATATGCTTGCAGACCAAAGAACCATATAGAAGTATCACTTATCTTTTATCTTCCAGTATATCTCGTGTGATTATAGCCTCCTTTGCACAGATTCATGTATTTAACTCGACAAAAGCAGAAAATCCAGCGTGCAACAGCCCAAAATATACCAATTTTGGTTCCCTGTGGAAGACCTAATCAGAAAACAAACGTGGGATCTCTATGGGTTTCACATGAGCTGTGTGGCACAACAGTACAAACTCGACCTCCACATTTGCCAATGGAAAACAATCCCCTCCACAGGCCACAGTACACCATAAAAGCGCATGATCACATCAGATCCGGAGGAAGTCCGGAAGATCAGCTCTTGCCTCTACATTTAGTTGGCTACAAGCATATGGCCCCTATCCCATCAGATCCACTTATTCTAGCAACTCAACAGAGTAAAAATGTATTAAGACAAATAAATATTTGCACCCCCACCGCGAGAAGAATTTACCTGTATGCTGACCTCCACCTTCTTATCCCCAATGGTTCTTTCTCTCTCCAACTGCAACAACCTCGCCTCCCTGAGGCTTAGACTGCGCAGTCGAAGGAAGCAAAATACCACCAACCGTCTTCTCCTCGGCGGCACCAAGCTTCACAAGCACTCTGTCTCCCAGAGGACAGATAATGTGACTCATTATTGTAGAGCGCCAAGAACAGATAATGCTCTCAACAGATACCAACTTTTGGTTGTGGTTTGAACGATGTGGCAATCTTAACCAAGAACAGATAAATTGTTATTTGTTGTAACGGTTAACATTTTTTTAGGACATGATAAATAGAGCACTCGGTAGAGGAGTAAGATGCTGGACTGAAGCTTCTTAGAGGATGGCTATTGATGCATGTGATTGGCAATTAAAGTTGCATGCGGTAATGATCTGTCGCGGAGACTCTGAAACGTGCCATTATGATGTTTCCTGTCGCACTCAGCCAAGATGCTACTTATTTGTCATTTGAGTCGTGGAATTCTAGTGCAGTGAAAATTACAGCTGCCACCTGTTAAATGATGGGTTTTGCAATGTTTGCAAAATTATTCCCACCATATCAGTAAGACAATAAAACGAGGCCTTTCGCAAATATTCAGCGGTAAATAAGGAATTAATCCTCTTTTGAAAGAGAAAATTATCGTCTTTCTTATTTACAATAAAATTTTTATAAAAGTATACTTTCTAATGAATCAAATAATACTATTTTTTTAGATTACAAGCTAGACTCACATGCACATGCAGGCCATCACTACACATGAATGCATACATACGCGAGTTCGTCCCTTAACATGTACCTAGAATTTCAGAGACTTAAATAAATCTACAACCTCGCAAAGCTTACATATGCACTTCCCACCACTATGGATTCGAGGCCATGGATTCACTGTCTGCCTTGTGGGTCCATTTGTAGCTGCGCTTAAGTGAGAAATCAAGTATATAGGCATAGAATCTATGTCACGCTGGTAGTGATATAGACATTAAAAAATTAAATATCCGCTTAGGTTACGCTACATACAAATGCTCAATATTTACGAGCAGACAATGCTGGTAGTATATACAAGGCGGAGTAAAACAAAAAATAAAATAAAATAATTAAATAAGTTGAACTCCTATTATATATGTTGTGTGCATGTGTTCTCTAAAAATGAATACTAGATCACACACTAGCAAAAATAATATAAATGTTATGAGATAAGGAAATCAAACCGTATTCGGTTAGAACTCTATCTCTTATTTATGTGGACGAATCCGAACTCCTCTCTTTTTCTATATATATATTGGCGTTCCCCATCGTATTCAATCGAATCTAATAAAGCGGAGAGAATTCCACCCTCTACATTGTGTGTTCATTGTTTTTACTTTTGTGATTGCGACGACGAATTGCGTGATTGATCGTGGGTGAACGACTACGTTTTACAACACGTTATCAGCATAAAGTTCTACCAAGACTACCGATCGTGATTGTCTGCTTGCGACAATCTACACAACATCATTTTTCATCCTGCATCACGCGATCATCCTACGCCAAACCCTACGTAAGTTAATCGCATCAATGCAAAATTAATCCAGCAGATTATCTTACCCTAATTGCAGATTAATTGTTTGATCTAAGCATCAATTAGGGATTGTTGTAGTACTGTTCATCATAAGGAAAAAATCCAAAACATCCGCGGATGCATCATCCACGGCCTGACGGCATCCTCCGTGCCTGTTGCACCCCGGGCGGCGCTTCACTTCTCGTGGCCGTGTGTAACATCCCAAAAATTTCAAAAGTAGTAAAATGAAAATTTAGAATTTTGAAAATGGAATTGAGTAAACATTTTAATTGAAACCAAGATTTTCATTTTAAATATTATCTTTTTCTCCATTTTCTAGTTTGTCAACCAAAAGAAAAGAACAAGTAGCGACATTAAAACTTTTGGTCCAAAATAAACAACCTCTGAAATTGAGTGAGAACGTAATCTTACTTTGAATTCCCATCCTTTCTAAAACTTTTTCAACCTTAATAATTATTTTCGAATTTGGGTTAAAAAGAAAAATCAATAAATGAAATTAGTAAAAGAGTAAAAGTAAAATGGTAAAAGATAAAAGTAAAAAGCCAGTAAAAATGCCATTAAACTATGGGAATTCTCCACCACATCTTTTCAGCTGTCCAAAGATTTTTTAATGATTTAGGTAAAGAAGTAAATAATAAAGTGACATGTTTTAAACTTCAAAACAGTGACATGACAGAATTTTTCAAAAATAATAAAAGCTTATATTTCACTGAAAATTTTATAATGTCTTCCTCATAACATACTTAACCCCTGGTAAAAATATCAAAAATTAATAATTACTATTATTGCTGTTTAAAATTCAAAAACAGGTATCACTTAAATCCAAAATCTGTAATGTCAGAATTTTTATTAAATAATGGAATAAAGTTTTGAGCTGAAAATTTTACAGAAGCGTTCTTAACTTAAATTCATTTGAAAAACAATGTTTTAGAAATAATAGACTTTATTTACTCTCAAAGAAAGATCAAAATCAGAAACAAGGATTTGGAGCAGTCACCGTCGTAAGAATATTAATAATTTTTCGGTAACTCATTTCTACCTCAAAATTTGACCAAGTAATTAAAGTGGCATGTTTTGATTCTTGTTGTGCTTTGGATTTTCTCATAGAGTGATTTCTGGAGTTAGTTTCTTCTTCATGATTTTATGCCTAATAAAGTCTCAAATTGTCAAACCCAACACATTGTTGAAACTCAAAGAAACATCAAACAACATGTCATAGCAAATAATTTTGTAAAATAATAGAGACCAAAAGATGAATAAAAACCAATTTTACAAAATTTTGACACACCATTTACTGAGCTTAAAAATTGAAAAATAGATTGAAAACCAGTCTAGTTTAAAGAATTATTGTTCTTAAATGACAATAGATAATGAGATGAAACCAAAGAAAATAGAAAGTAGAACCTCTGGTCTACCTGCTCAAAAATTTGTAGAATTTTTCAACTGAGTCTTCACCCCTTGCCAAGCCTGCCCATCTGACACGTCAAATCTTCACTTGAATTGATTCAACTGCCCAAAAGCAACCGTTGCAGCCGATTCACTCGATGAAACTTGTAGATGTGCCTCTGGCAGGGTGGTCCCACGCACGCCTGGGCCCACTGGCCAGCCCCTCCTTCCTTCTCTCCTTCCCTTCTCCCTCTCCAGCTCTCTGCCCAGACGCTGCCACGGCCTCGTTTCTTTGCGCCAGCGAGTGCCTCGACAGGAGACTTGCGCCACGCGGCCTGCTCCGCCAAACGTTGCCGTCTCCGCTGCCCATGCTGAAGCCAACCACTGCATCGGTGCCATAAAGCCTGAAAACCAGTCTCCTCACTCCCTTTGCTCGCTGCTGCTGCTCACATTGCTGTGAAACTCGCCCGGCCAAGCAGCACTGAGCCAAGGCTTGTTCAGGCGAGCACACAGGTGAAGCATTGCTTGTCTCATTTCCTGCACAGCCGCTGCCCCATCTCCTGAGTTGCTTTGCCTTGTTGCAGCCGAAGCCACCTTCTTCTTCCTTAGCGCCGGCCGGCAACCCAGCACACAGCCGCAGCTACCAGGTTAGCTCCTCCATCTCATTCTTGCACAGCAGCTGCATGCTCAATCTTTTGAGTTTCTTCGCCTTGCATGCAGCCAAGCCGACGCCCAGTAACCTCCCCAGACGAGACACACCTCTCCTGCAGCTCATCTCTTCAAGATTTGCCACCTTCTCCAAGCTCCAGCTGCATCGCCATTGTTGCACTCGTGGAGCTCTAGGGTTTGTAGAGGTGAGGTTAAGTAATTAAGCATGAGACTTTGTCACAAATGGAGGCATGGCGTAGTGGTAGTGCACCAGTGCTTGGATTCAACAAGTGTTGAGTTCGAATCCCCACTTTTGCACTGCATTTTTTTTATTTTTCTTATTTTTGCCTTGCGCAATAAAACCCTTATAACTTTTGCTGTGAATCTCCGATTAATGCAAACTCAGTTCCTAAACTTGAATTAGTTAGTAAGGATTCAAAATATGAAATAAAAAGTTATATGTTACTTGCTGCAAAAACCTTTAATTAGAGTTTGAATGAAAGTCACCTTTTAGGTAATATGAAGCAATTATATGTTTACTTGCTCCATAAATCATGAAATAAATAAAACATGTCCCTGCAACCCCAGAGAACCCATTTATATGAAAAGATTCAGATTTAAATGTATTTTGTATCAAGTATTGATTGTGCAAATACCTTAATAACATGCAAGACTCAAATGGTTAAAATATGTATCAAATGAGCTCAACAAGTGGTGAAACTAGTTTAGTTGCACTTTTGGGACAGCATAGATCACAAATATACAAAAATATTTAGATTATTCATTAGTTTGCCCTAATTGCTCATTAGCCAAACATGCAATCGGTAAAATGAACAAATAGCCGTAACTTTAGCAAACGAACCTTAAATTCGACAAAACCAACTTCTATGACCCAGAAATGATATGCCTTAGCTTGCCATGCAAAAGTAACATTAGTTTGATTAACTTCGAGTTAAGCTCATATTAAGCTTAAGTAACTATTCATACGAAAAATGCCTTGAACAAATGAGAAATATCACGGAATTAACTTTAAAACACTCTTAGGGCTATTCCCTACTAACCCCTGAAAAATGGTTAGATTATCGCATTCGGTGTAGTCGCAACTGAAGAAAGAAAACTGAACCGAAATAGCGCTAAAAGTGTGGTCATTTAAACCCTTTCGGCAGCCTGTAAAATATCACACATAAACATAAAGTTATGAGAAAATAGCCTAGGATCATTGTCTAATACATATTCTACCATAATATGGAAAAATATATTAATTATAACTTCATTTGCATATTAATCCAATCACAAGAAAGATCCTAAATGATCACATCAGCACAGAATCGTTATCACTTAAGCCTCTTCGGCGGCTTATAAAATAGCTCATCTAAACACAAACTTTAAGAGAATTGGTCCAAAACCTACTACAATATATGGACAACCAAATTATGTCAAAATATCTTAATTACAACTTACTTATCAAATAAAATACGTTAACGCAAAAACCATAAATGATAATATCGTCGGAACCGTATTACGTGAATAGTAAGAGTAGAAGTCTTCGTCCGATGTTGCCGCAATGCAAGAAATCATCCTATGACTATATAATAACAGCGAATAACTTTAAATTTTAGATCTAACTTGTAGGAATTGCTCCCATGCATGAACAGTAAAGATAAGCACTATTCAAGCAAACCTTTAAGTGAATGTTTTACTTTTATCGATCCAAACTATTTTTGCATCTTGAATTCAAAATTGTAAACACCATAATGCACCATGATCTTCTTGGTAAGATTTAATTTGGTACTTTTATCTGATTTCTTTTGTCCCATTTTGATTCGATGTTGTTTGCTTTTGTCTCGGTTATTATTATTTAACACATAGACGACGATAATTCGGATTCGGTTATTAACGACATCGACTTTGATCCGGATTATATTTTCGACGAAGAGCAACCAGGCAAGCACCTCCTTTGACCATCTTGATCCCATATTTGCAATGTTATTTTGTTTTATCAAACTATATGCATGCGTGTATGTTTTAAACTTGCTATATTGCGGGTGATGGTAGCTAAATCCAATTGTATGCATTTCCATTACCTTGACATTTGAATTACTGCCATTGTAACCTAGTAATGGTGTAGACAATACTTGATGTCACTTGGGTAATACTCGCGAATTATCTTATGCTCATGCTTAGACTTGCTCACTAGATCGGTTTTAAAATGATGGGAGATGTTTCAACTACATTGAGCAAACTTCGTTTAAATGGATGGAACCATGGTACGGTTTCCACTTAATTTGATGAAAAATCCAACTCAAACTTATGATTTAGACGCGGGCGAGTTATTACTTAACTTGAGGCGTGAAAAGGACCTCACGCGTAGTTAGGGGGAGATCCTCGCCCGGGTCAATTAAGGACCGAACTTGATGCTATCACCTAAGTGTTTCGGTGCAACCACATGTGCTTGTATGGGATAGCCTAAGCTTTAACTAGTTGAACGGCTTCGTCACAGTCTAGCAAATCGGGTACGGTGAGTATCGCGAGGCATGGTTGACATGATTGCTAGAATGTGTCATGTGGGTAAAGTGTACACTCTCTGCAGAGATTAAAATCTAATTAATTAGCCATGCTCGCGGTCATGAGCAACTTGGGAAAATAATGTCAAGTATAGTCTTTGTTTTTGCTAAAACCTTTGGAAATGGTGTTGGAATGAGTTGGTGGATTGGGAAGCCAGTGGTGGCTGTTTTTACTCATTGATCACAGCCAAGGAGGGTTGTGAATCGTCATTTATGAACTCTACTTACTGTTATTTAGCTTCATATTAAATGATCTTTACAAATTCGTTACCGTTTTTATGAATCTTTTGCTTGCAAACAAAATCTGCCTTATGCTGAAATGAGACTAGTGTAGAAGCTTAATTCCTTGTTATAGCCCTACATTTACTGTATTTCCATACACTAAAGTCTTGCGAGTACATACGTGTACTCACGGTTGCTTAATCCCAACAATATAGACGACGGTATGGAAGAACTCCTCGACGACACGTACTTTACTCCGGGGTCCGACAAAGATGTTGATGGATGAACTTGGGCTTTTCCAAGTCGGTTGCCTTTGGGTTATTGGATGGGCATACCGCTGTCCTACTTTTGGTATATGTTTAAATTCCGCTGCAATTTACTCTTTGACATGTAATATTTGGCTGGTCGGCCACTACTTGTAATAGTTGTAGTTTATGTTTATGCTATTCCAACTGCTTAGATTCATGTGTATGTGTTGCGATACATCTCGAATGCGGGATATATGGGTGCTAGGCGTTGATCTTGGGAACTAGCACTAGACACATATCCGGGTATCTGGAATTGTCATCAACCATCAATGCATACACTCGTGCGACCGTCGTTCTTTGGCTATTGCTCTTGCTCCCCTTGGTGAGTGCGGGCAATACCAAGGTCCTGAGACGGATGGCGAATGCTATGCGTGGATGAGTTGGTCTCAATCCCGGTATGGTTGTTCGGAATGGAATCGAAACTCCCATGGACGCGTAAGTGTGTACGGTGCGACTATGTGGCTCATATTTGCTTGAGTGAGGGCCATTTAGTCAATACTCCGTGCACAGGACTTTTGGGTGGCAGTGAGCATACACTTAAGTGGAGTATGGGTGTCACCTCTAAGTCCAACGCACGTGTGAGGATTGATTCATACTTTCAGGTGCCCACACCGTGCGCCCTGTCGGCGCCCCATTGCTGGCCTCATGCACCGCCATTGACTTTGCCATCCCGGCTGGCCCAGCGTGCCGCAGACGCCATGCCCAGCCGGCGTCGCACCGTGGTTTGATCTCATGGCCTCCTCGCTCTGCCGACACCAAAAGCGCCGACAGAGGCAGCCCGCACCGCCATCGCAACCGCCGCCCCACAGCCCCGCCGCGCCATGCGATCAACATCGAACCCTGTGTGCCATGCTGCCGGCCACCGTCGTGTCTCCCCGAACGGCCAGACGTCAGCAACCGAGACGCGGCAACCGTCCTACACGCGTGTCGCGCCGCACGACCACCATTGGCCCTTGGCCTGATGCCGTCGCCCGCGAGGCCCTCGTCGCCGAGGCTTGGCCCAGCCGCTCACACTTCACGCCCGAAGTGCTAACAACGGCGTCATGCCTGCAAGCACCACTCGGCTAATGCGCCTGCTGTGTTGTCGATCCAACCGCCTGCTAGCTGCATCGTCGGTCTGACAGCCAAGCCTGCATTGCGCGAACCCTGCGCCCTCGTTCCGAAGCTACGGCAACCCGAGGCAAGCACCCGAAGAGCTTGCTTCGGCCGAGTGCTCGCGCCTAGCACCGCTGACGCTTGCCCCGCCGTGGAGGCACCGGTGGTCGTTGCCAGCACCAACGGCTGCTACACGGTCTCTCTGACCTGTTGGAACTCTCAATAATTAAACACACGCGACTCGTGGACACAAGAACAAGAAATACACCAAGAACAAACACACTTGTATATTCTTGCACTTAGCTCTTCGAGAATACAAAGAACACACACTTTGAGACGCCTACCGACTCAAGATTACAACGGACTTGAGTTAGCGTCTTACCCTTAGAGACACCTACCGACTCAAGTTATAACGGACTTGAGTTAATGCCTTTCTTCTTTGTTCCTAGCTACTCTCTTACCTTGAGCATCCCATGTACAAGCCTATCACTACTACGGAAAGGGCATTTAGTCCCGGTCCAAAACTGCCTTTAGTACCGGTTTTGAACCGTCTGATAGTTATCCGGGGCGATGCTCAAGGGCATCGATCCGGTTCATTTCTCCCAAGATCTTGATAGAGTATCGATGCGGTTCGAATCACACGTGGCGGCGGCGGGAGCCCCGAGGACCTCATCGATGCACGGTTGGTGTCTCCAACCAAGATCTTGATGAGCCCTCATCGATGCTGTTAGTTTCTCCAACCGTCTTCGATGTTTTGTATATATATAGGTCTATTTCTCCGTAGCTATTATATATATGTGTGTGTGTTAAATCACAACTAATTAAAAGCATAGATAATCAATCATGCACTTTGCCTGATAATTAAATCACTGAACATTCATTAACAAATTTAATTACATCTAATGTATTAAAATATGTACACATATTTGTTCTTCTGCTCATCGTCTAATGTATCAATATATATGTACACAACTTTAATTACAACTTTAGTATTTTTTCCTTCTGTTCATCGGGATCTTTTACGCGCATCGCTCTTGCTAGCCGTAGATATCGACCCGACGATTCATCGGTCCTTATCGAAGGGCACCACCGTTAAACATTGGTTCGTGAAACTCGCCTTTTGGATTCTGACCTCATCGTAAATAAAGCCGACGAGTTGTTCTTGGATTGCTCTCACTGCGTGCGGCGAGAGTTCGAACCTTGTTCCGCCAATTGTTGAGGCACCTATCGTTAAGTCATTAACTAATCAATACTTGAACTTGTACAAGATATAAGGAGTACCTATACATCATTAAAGTTAGTAATTATGTTTACTCACCCCCTTGTTGCCTTTTAGCATGCGGTCAGCGGCTCCGGTTTGGGTGTGCATAAACTCGCATACATAGTAGCCGCATAAATTGTTACCCGCTAATGAGTCAAGATCTGCAGTGGAAAAAAGTTGAAAGTGTGAATGGATGCAAGGAAATTAAGTTAACTAACTAAAAAGCTAGCATTATGATATCGCATACCACGAGGCAATTGTAATGTCAAATTTCTCCTTGAATCATACGTTTTAGCATGGAACCGTGTGAATGCACTACACATGTGATTCTGAATTGTACATGATTAGAATTTGTTTCAAATTGAAGGAAATAGAGCTAGTACGATAATAAAAGGAACAAGAATTAATACCGATCGAGCATGTCGATAAAGTTTTGATACTTTGCAACTGGTCTCCTTTGAGTCCATAATTGTGATCGAGCTACGATCTAGCTCGATCATAAGAAGAATCCGATGAAAACTATACATAGATGTGTCAACGTAGATAACTAATTAGTTCTAACATCGTGTTATGAAAAAGGAGTAGAATGAGGTGGTGCGAAAACACGTACTCAAATGAGTAGGCTAGATATATCTTTGACTTATATCTTTGACCCATTAGCGCATTGAATCGTTAGTCTCTGTTTTAAGCTTGGTGGTCTCTAACGGTTGTCTCGTTGATAACTCTTGGGTCCATGAAGCCTATGTCGAAAATACGATCCCTTCGGCATCTTTGTATCTCCATGCTACATAAGAAATTAGTTAGGCTTGCAAGTTAGTATAGTACAAGGAAGTGCATGATAGTTTTTTGTAAATAATTAAGACACTTACAGAGTCCAGCAACCCATCAAGCTCACGCCGAGGCGTCATGCGATATAGATCATATATGTAGTCGATCGACAACAAATTGACCTTCACCGCGAAAAAAATCTTGTTGCTTAAACTTGACAAATAACATCGTAGAGACCATGCTTGGTGGCGTCCAAGTACCATTCATGAAATTGCGCATCTTTGTCGTTAGTAGGGCAGCTCCTCATGCCCGACCAATGACCCGCCCATTTTAAATAACCATTTTACTTGGGCAACCTCAATCTTTTCCGTGCCTAATATTTGATTTGCGGTAAGGCCGCTTCTTGAAGAATTTTGCATCTCCTTACCCTTCCCTCGGTGACATCTTCTTCTTGGGGCATTCCTTACTCAATGTCTTTCGTAGTTTGATTGGCGAGGCATTTCTTTTTATCCTTCAAATTTTTAATAGTCATTAAGCCTTTATAAAATTCTTACATGCGAGTTGAACCTTCTTCTCTGGTGACTTGGGTTTAAGAAATTTAGTTACCTCTCCTTTTACCACCTTCTTGATCTCCTCATCGTTCATATCATACGGCCGCTTCGGAAGTTCAGCCAGCTTCTTGGATTGGGTGGAGGACCCCGTCTTCTTGGGAGCTACTGGCCGAGCTGGCTTCATTCCCTTGGTCGGCGCCTTCTTGGGAGGAGACGGGGTTCTTGTGGCGCTTATGTGCGCGGGAGGTGGTGTAGGAGTCGGCGCCTTCTTGGGAGGAGACGGGCTTCTTTCGGGGCTTATATGTGCAGGAGATGGTGTAGGAGGCGGGCTTCTTGTCGGGCTTATATGCGCAGGAGGTGGTGTAGGAGTCGGCGTGTTCTTGGGATCGAGCGGGTTTCTTCTCGGGCTTCTTCATGGAGAGGACAAGTCCATGTTATCTCGAAAAATTATGTACCGCTTACGCCACAAGATGAAATTGTGTCTTGCCTCTCCTAGCCGTAGTCCCGTCACCTCCAGAATTTCGAGGTCAAGGTCCTCGTACCAAGGCGAACCTCCTCCACCGAGACCTTGGAGTATCCTAACCGTATCTGTTGGCCATGGATAAGCTGCCCCGGCTCTAATGGGTGAGCCATACCATCGGCCGCCTTGAAGGTAAGATTCCGCGCTTGGATATGCAGCTCACAAGGTGTCCGCTGTCTGATGTCGTCTCCGGGATACTTGTCCAAGTCCGCTTCGCCAAATTTCACCGAACATGGCACCTTCGCTGCCGGAGGGGCTAATGATGTCTGGATTACTTGGGGTTCTTGGCCGTCTCGCTTGTTGGCTCAAGGCTAATGCACCTCTCTTGGATCTCTTCTTGCATTCTCTCATTTGTTTGATTCAGCATTCTTCAAGCGCACTAAGTCAAGTTGTGTCTGTCGAGCCTTGCTCCTCGCCCGACTCCTATAGGTCTCGGCGTCTGGCGAAACCAACCTTCCACGGGACAACGCCGACGCCTCGTGTACGTCCGAGGTGCTCTGGATTTTGCAAGGCCCTTGTTAGCGCGTCGTTCTCCTGTTTGGCACGGCTACTACAGGAAGTCTCCTCGATGGATTGTACAAGCCTTCAGCCACATCTCTTAGCACCTCCCCAAACACAAAGATTGCCGTTATCATCAAGGGCGCCGCCGTGAGCATAGAACCAATGCTTTGCTCTGTCGGGCCAATCCGTTGTTGCGGTGCGATACCCTTCGCTAGTAGGTCTGTTCCTCTTCTCCCATTTTGGTATTGCATGGCGGTAACCACCGGGGCGAGTCGGTGGTGATAATTCTTCTTCGTGCATTCATCTTATTCTTCTCACTCAAACTTTGACCTTCGTCCAAAGTCTTGTATTTCTAAACGCATCCCGCTGATCTTGCAACTTTGGGTGCTTGTTGAAGTCGGCGTTCGATTCTTCTTGATATACTCCGTGCTCGACTTCTTTTTATAAGTCCGGAATCGACCGCCATCTTCTTGAGAGTGTAACTTTTCACCTTCTCTTGGTCCCTTGGGGAAGGTGAATGTCTCCTTCACATCGTTCCAAAGCATGTTCTTCGTATCTTGAGGACTGATCCCATTTTGCTATGCTAATTGCCACGTGGTCCCTAACGTGGGCGCCGCATGCGAATTGAACGCCCAAGCGCCCGAGGGTGCAAGAGGTCGGCCGTCCTCGCCGACTTTCGGTGATAACATGTCTTGCCTTCTTCTTCTTGCTTGGACCTCGACGTGATTGCTGCTGGTTGACCGATCTGAAAGCATGGTACAATCATGAGCAGGTCAAGATATTGGCTTAGCATAGTAGTGGAACCAACAATCATGAGCGTGGTGATTGTTACCTCGCCGCCTCATCGTGCTCTGCGACCTCATCGTGCTCTGCAGACCTCATTGGCCTCGGTGGCGGGTGCAGTTCCGCCGCCTCATGACCATCACTTCCATAATCAAACTTAACATAAATGCTTCTTCGTCCATCGTCATTTCTTAGGCTAGAAGAAGCACTGCAAATTAACGAAAATAGACTTTATTTCATGTAAAGATGATGGTACTACTCTAAAACGGCGTGGAAGGCGGTAGAGAGAGATGGATGGCGACGCCAAGATGTTCCTAATGTAAATCGGCCAAATACTATACGATGGTAAATCGGCCTAATGTGACCTCATGCTACAAACATGTGCACATGTAACTTTAAAATGATACTTATACATTAGAAAAAATTCATATGATTCATATACATCTCGAAATGAAAAAATAAAATGAAAAAATTCATATATTCTTAAGAATATTTGCTTAATAAAAAATAATGAATCATTCTTATTCCACACTAAAATGATTTAAAAAAAACCCCCTGCAAGTTCAAGAAGCATGGATGTGAGGAGAGCGTCCAAGACACCGAGAGGCGGCCATGAGGAGCGAGGCTCGCTTATCATGGACTTGGTTCTTTGTCTTCTTCCGCGTACTCACTTTGTCCATAGGCTTCCTCCGCTCCTCTTCTTCACATGATACATATATATTTCAAACTTCACATATACATAGAAATCTCACACATACATAACTATTTGAAGATTTGCCTAATAATGACAAGTAAAGGGACATCACAACTAGCATAGTGCTCAAGTTGTCAATTTTGTATTGTTCTCGAGATAACGGGTTGCCTTAAAGACCGTCCTCGTCGAGGGACAAAGATCATTGACCAATTTGTGACAACATTACTTTAGTGAAAATGAAACAACTTTTCCAAAGACTTGACAACTTAGAATAATTCACATGATACATATTCATTTGACATGATACATATATATTTCAAACTTCACATATACATAGAAATCTCACACATACATAGAAATCTCACAATGTCATTTAAGCCTTCGAACAGAGACATGATCTAATGTCACAAGATACAAGCTCATGAATAAGTATTTGAAGATTTGCCTATTAATGACAAGTAAAAGGGACATCGGTATATATATATGCAAACAATATCACGACACAAGGAAATGATTCTAGGCGACGGAAATATAAAGCAAACACAGGTGAGCCTATCCGAATGCAAAAGGAGCATACAACTTACTAGAACTTACTTCCAGAACTCACTGCAATAGATTATTATGCATGAACAGTAAAGATTAGCAACCATAGGCATAGCTAAAAGAAAATTACACAAACCAAACTACTCAAACCCTACTACTAGTAACAAGGCACCAACTCCATGCCCAGAATCAAGCCATCTTCTTGTTTTCGGCAAAAAGGAGCACAGCCAACTCACGTAGCAAAATACTCCCGAGAAAGACAACCAACTTACGAGATTGCTTCGGAACCAAAGACAAGACGCTCAACCATTATGAACAAAGAAAGATTCATAAGACAAATATATATATCGAATCACTAGATACCAATTGATCTAACAACTAAATGTCAAATCTTTGGAAAATTGTTGTTGTCACAAATGGTCTCGACATGTACCCAATCTTCATCGAACAATCAAACCCTAGGGCACCAATGAGGTAAAACAATGGCGGCACCAATGAAACCACATGTGCAAGGACATGTATAGAGACAACCACGACATCTCAAACGCAAAGAACGCAACCAAAACCAATCACTCGGGCACCAATGAGGTAAAACAATGCAATGGAGGGGAACAATGCGGAGGCAAGGCACAAACCCTAGGGTTGGCGAAGGCCGGAGGAACAGCCAGGAGGCAAGGCGCGGAGGCAAGGCTTTGAGGCGAGGACGGCGGCGGTGGGGTCGTCGGAGGAGAGGAGGAGCAGGCGGGGTCGCTGGAGGCGTCCCTGCGTCGGAGGTCTTTGCAAGCGAGCGGGAGGAGGAGGAGATTGGGGAACAATGGCGGGAGTAGAAAAATTGGGGATGAGGAGGCGGCAGATGGGTTTATAGGTGCACCATCGGTCCGGTTGGTGTATTCAGCGGGCGATGTCTCACATCGATGCATTGGATACTCCAACCAATCGATAGAGACATCGATCGATTGAATACACCAACCGGATCGATGGGTCACCTTTCAGCGAGGAGGAGGAGCCCTAGGCACTATCAGTCCCGGTTGAAAACACCAACCGGGACTGATGTTAAAAGACTAAAAACAATTTAGTGCCCATACTAATCGACAAGAAATCTTCCTCCCCCTTGGCTAGCGCGAGGCGCTTGAGTTCGCGGGCTCTCCCGACCGTGAGGTCTCGGGTTCGAGCCCCGCTCGTGCCCCCTAGCCCTTCTTTTTCGTCTTTCTTTTATTTGTTGTTTAACTACTGTTTCATGAAATAATTTTCAAAAATGCTTTTACCACTTTAGATTCATTTAGTCCTTTTTTAAGATTTCTTTTTTGAATCTCTTGTTTAACTATTGTTTCATTAAATAATTTTTAAAAATGCTTTTACCACTTTAGATTCATTTAGCCTTTTTTGTAAGATTTCTTTTTTAAATGTCTTGTTTAACTATTATTTCATTAAATAATTTTTAAAAATGCTTTTACCACTTTAGATTTATTTAGCCTTTTTTTAAGATTTCTTTTTTAAATCTCTTGTTTAAGTCTTGTTTCATTAAATAATTTTTAAAAATGCTTTTACCACTTTAGATTCATTTAGCCTTTTTTTAAGATTTCTTTTTTGAATGTCTTGTTTAACTATTATTTCATTAAATAATTTTTAAAAATGCTTTTACCACTTTAGATTCATTTAGCCTTTTTTTAAGATTTCTTTTTTAAATCTCTTGTTTAAATCTTGTTTCATTAAATAATTTTTAAAAATGCTTTTACCACTTTAGATTCATTTAGCCTTTTTTTAAGATTTCTTTTTTGAATGTCTTGTTTAACTATTGTTTCATTAAATAATTTTTAAAAATGCTTTTACCACTTTAGATTCATTTAGCCTTTTTTTTAGATTTCTTTTTTGAATCTCTTGTTTAACTATTGTTTCATTAAATAATTTTTAAAAATGCTTTTACCACTTCACAATATTTTTTATATCTCTTTGTTTAAAGTTATTCTTTACAATATTTTTTCCAACCATGTAATATAAATTAACATTATAGAAAATTGTAAGAAATAAAGTAATTTTGCACTCTTATAATTCCATTGCAAATTGTCACCTTGTTATATTAGTACAGAGGACTTTGAACAATATTGTTAGTCAAATATTAGTACAATTTGAGCAGAAAATACAGAAAACCACTAGAGGGATGAGAAACTAGTATGTTAGTAGTCTATTACACCAAAAGCAATCCTTATTTGCTAACATACTTTGCTTTTACAAGTGATCCTTCATTATGATCGCGGCGTCGTAGGGAGATTCCTCTGTATCATTCAGACACTAATGTCTCGCCCACCGTGAAAGGAGGCACTCGTCGAATCGATTATACTCTTCTTCGTCCGTGGCGCCTCAACTCCGACAATCCTTCTTTTACGGAAGAACCACGTGGCGCCTTGGCGATCGCTCTTGCTAGTCTTCTCCTTCGCTTTTTTGGTTTCTTTCCATGTCCATCACATAGAATACCGTGTCACATCATTAGCGAAACACGAACGGTTCGTCCCTATAGGCCACTTGCTTGAGGTCCACAGTTGTCATACCGTGCTTATCGATATCCACGGTACCGTCGGTTTGACCCATTGGCACCAAAGCAGAGGGACTTTTAATGGCCGTACTCGGCTCCCAGATCTCCTCTATGAAAACATAGTAGGTGTCCATCTTTCCATTTTGTCCAAGGCATCTATCTGGACGCCATCGTTTTGATTGGTGCTCTTGTTATCCCGGGTTGTCGTGTAAAATGTGTACCCATTTATCTCATACCCTTGAAATGATATGATTGTTGTGGACGGTCCTCGAGCCAAGAGTTTCAATTGTTCATCGTCTGTCTGCTTGCCCAACAGTTGCTTTTGTAACCAACTACCGAAATGATCCATTTGCTCCACTGCGATCCACTTATCTGACTTCTCTGGGTATTGGGCGCGTAGACTCATCTCGTGATCATAGATATACTGAGCCACTCTGAGCTTGCTTGTTTCAATACCATGAAATGTACTTGTTTAAATGCAAGTAGATCGTCGCTATAGGATTCTTTTCTCCTAAAGTCCCTTTTCCCAGTAGCCTCCCCTCATGGCGTGATACTGGACGCCAATCGGATTCAGATCATCCATGTAACTAACACAAAACTCGAGCACCTCCTCTGGTCGACACCTGCATAATGCACCTTACAGGCGAGACCGATTCTGAACATACTTCTTTAGGATACCCATGTACCTCTCGAAGGGAACATATTGTGGAGGAACACAGTCCGAGAATTTCTATCTCTTTAACAATGTGGACCATGAGATGGACTATAATATCAAAGAAGGATGGAGGGAAGATCATCTCAAGGCTAACGGACTATTGACCATGTCATCATGCAGACTAGATAACTTATTCGCTCGATGACCTTCTGCGACACAGCGTTGAAGAACGAACACGCCTTTATGATTGTCCTCGTACCCAATCTGGCGTAATACCTCGCACCGCCACTTGGGAACAATCAGTGTCATCAACACATGACAATCATGGGATTTTATGTGTACGATTTTATTCTCTTTCATGTTTATGAGTCTCCTTATGTTCGAGGAGTATCCACAAGGGACCTTCACACTGTTCAAGAACTTAATCATGTTTTTTTCTCTTCCTTGCTCAGAGTGTAGCTCATGGGGTGGAGGTAATGTTGTCCTTTCTCTCTCTTTTCCGGATGTAGGTCGTTCCTGAGTCCCAATAGCTATAGGTCCTTTCGTGCTTGAAGTGTATCTTTTGACTTACCGTACATATCTAGGAAACCTAGCAGGTTCACGCAGACATTCTTTGTGATATGCATGAAGTCCAGTGAGTGGCGGACCTCTAAGTCTTTCCAGTAAGGTAAGTCCCAAAATATTGACTTCTTCTTCCAAATGGCCTTCGTGTGACCTTGTTCAGCCGGGACAGGTTTGCTACCAGGACCTTTTCCAAATACTACTTTCAGATCCTTTACCAAAGAAAATACAAGCGTCCCACTGCGATGCATGGGCTTCTACGTTTCTCTTCGTCCCATCAAAATTCTCACCCTTCCTCCGTGAACGGGTCCTTTATATGGAGGAACCTACGGTGGCCCATGTACACAACCTTTCGAGAGTTTTTAGGTACTTGCTGTCCGTATCCTCTAGCGAAGAATGCGTGCTTTATATCCTTTGATAGATAGGCCCGATAGATTATCAAGTGCAGGCGATCGTTGATGGTTACGAATAGCAATGCACGTAAGTGAAGTGCTCTCTTTTGTACTCATCCCATACACGTACATCATCGTTCCACGTTGTTAACAGATCTTCAACCAACGGTTTGAGGTACACATCAATGTCGTTTCGAGGTTGCTTCGGCCTTGGATAAGCAATGGCATCATAATGTACTTCCGCTTCATACACGTACCAAGGAGGAAGGTTGTAGATACATAGAGTCACGGGCCAAGTCTCGTGATCGCCGCTCATATCGCCGAACGGGTTCATCCCATCCGTACTCAACCCAAACCTTATGTTCCTTGCATCCTCGGCAAAGTCCGGTATGTTCTATCGACTTTCCTCCACCGAGAGCCATCAACCGCGTGCCTTAGCCTTCCGTCGTCCTTACGGTCTTCCTTGTGCCAACGCATCATCCGGGCATGCGCTTTGTTCGCAAATAAACGCTTCAACCGGGGATTACAGAAATACCACACCACCTTAGCAGAGGTCTCTTCTTCTTCGCCCCTCTACCTCACCGGGTCATCACGCTGGTCTTATACCGCGAAGTTTTGCACACGGACAAGCTTCCAATCCTCATACTCATTGCGATAAAGGATACAATCATTACGGCATGCATGTATCTTCAGACCTCCAACCCCAAAGGGCGGATAACTTGTTTGGCATCGTCGTAGTTTCGGCAAGGTGTGTTCCCCTCGAAGTAACTTCTTTATGAGGCATAACAACTCGTCAATCCTTATCGGACAATCCATTGGTCGCCTTCCATTGCATCGCTTCTAGTGTGGTACGCAACTTTTTATGGCCCCGTCGACGCTTTGGGTACAATAGTGTTCCGTGGTCCTCCCATAGGTCTTTGGAACTTTTGTAATGTCTTTCGTCGATGTATTCTCCTCTCCATCACGCAAAGATCTGGTCTAGGTCATCATCACCACACTCCCCAATGTATCTTCGAAAGAACCGTGTTGACCAAATATCCGGATATTGTTGTTCGCCTCTTCTTCTTCACCGCCTTCTGTATAATCTCTTCTTCACCGTGCTTGGTCCAGCGGTATAGTTTGACATGAAACCTTTTGTGAGCAAATGAAAGTGAAGGTGGCTGGATTTTGGCCACTCCTTCTCATTCTTGCATCTATGCATGGACAACATATGTAGCCCGACGTCAGTGTGCATCGGCCGACGAAGAAAATCTTGCAAACCACAAGAACTCAGGAGCGTCGATCCATGTACATCCATCGCCGTCCATCTACATTATGTTACATCAAGATAATCATTACCTCATTTTCCGATAATGAATTGTTGAACCAAAACCTAAATATTAGCTAGATCCACACCTTCAATCCGAGCTAAATAATAATCCAAGCAAAATATAAACCCACACAACAAGTTTTTGCAACCTACAAAAAGAATTGGTCGATCAGTCGGATTCAAAATTCAACAAAATTCACGACGACTTTGTTTGCAAATTCTGTTGAAATTGTAACACCCTAAAAATTTCTAAATTATTATTCAATCATTTATTTTTATTTTTTCTAAATCTCTAGCACTTAATTAATGATGTTTTCAAAAATAATTTGTGATGGAAATTAAAACCAAAATTATACTAGAAGTAATTTTCTAAGTTTAAAATATTCCAAAGTATTTTTGAAAACTTTTCTCAAATATTGAACTCATTTTATATTTTCTATAAAGCCATTCATATTTCGATATTATTTTAATTAGCAAATGAATTTAAATTTCTTCTTTTCCACATAACCATTGCCATTTGAAGATCCCAAACTCCATGATTTCCATGCACCATTCTCCCCCACTCGTGCAACCAAACCTCATCCTTCATCGACCGATGGAACTAAAACCTAAATTTAAGCTAGATCCACACATTAAAGGCGAGCTACATTATAATCCAAGCAAATTCTAAGCTTACACAACAAGTTTTTGTATCCTATTTGAAAAGATCAAGCTAGATCTCTACATTCATATTAATCTTTCATCAATCATGGGAAAAGATCAAATTTTTTTCATAATTCAAGCAAAAAAGAGGCTCCATTTAACACCAAATGATGTGAGGAATGATGTTACTAACCTTAGTTACCATGGTTGCGAGTAAAATGACCAAAATTTTGAAATTTGGGCATCACCTCCCTCTACATTCATAATCTTTGATCAATCATGGGAAAATATCAAATTTTCTTCATAATTCAAGCAAAAAAGAGGCTCCATTTAACACCAAATGAAGTGAGGAATGATATTACTAACCTTAGCTACCTTGGTTGTGAGTAAAATGACCAAAATTTTGAAATTTTGGGCAGCACCTCCCCTCCCTTCAAGCTCTTGGCCGAAGCTTCAAGTTCTTTTCGCGCACTGGAATGATCTGGGTTTGGCAGAGAGCGGGAGGAGGAAGAAGTTTAAATTGGGACTCGATCGATTGAAGACCACGAACCGATCTTGATGAGATCAAATCGATGCGGTTGGTGTCACGAACCGTACTATTTAGTGGGTGCTAAATAGTACCGTTGGGACACCAACCGTCGATTTGATCTCATCGAGACGGTTCGTGTCTTCAACCGCACTAATCGCTTCCATGCAGTTGTGAGCCGTTGAACCGGAACTGATCTAAATATCAGTCTCGGTTCGTACCCAACCGGTACTGATGGGCCGGTAGGAAAGGTCGGTTCTGTAGTAGTGTATATAGACACACACGCAGGCCCTGAGGACCCGGTCTCATCCAGTGAACATGCGCTCACCCGGTCATCCAGTGTAACGGCAAGCATGCAGCCATGCACTCCTGCATGCATCACATTAATGCACCTACCACTAATGGCTCAACTACGTACTAACGCCTGCACCCACACCATGTGCCTCACGTCTCCTGCATGCACTTACTCTGCATAACTACTATCTAATAACTGATGCATGCATGTACACCAGAAATGTCACAATTATGGACTCGCAAAGGAGACCAATTGCAAAGTATCAAAACTTTATCGACATGCTCGATCGGTATTAATTCTTGTTCCTTTTATTATCGTACTAGCTCTATTTCCTTCAATTTGAAACAAATTCTAATCATGTACAATTCGTAATCACATGTGTAGTGCATTCACACGGTTCCGTGCTAAAAACGTATGATTCAAGGAGAAATTTGACATTACAATTGCCTCTCGTATGCGTATATCATAATGCTAGCTTTTTAGTTAGTTAACTTAATTTCCTTGCATCCATTCACGCTTTCAACTTTTTTTCCATCGCAGATCTTGACTCACCACGGGGTAACAATTTATGCGGCTACTATGTATCTTGAGTTTATGCACACCCAAACCGAGTCAGCCGACCAGCGTGCTAAAAGGCAACAAGGGGGTGAGTAAACATAATTACTAACTTTAATGATGTATAGGTACTCCTTATATCTTGTACAAGTTCAAGTATTGATTAGTTAATGACTTAACGATAGGTGCCTCAACAATTGGCGGAACAAGGTTCGGAACTCTCGCCGGCACGAGTGAGAGCAATCCAAGAACAACTCGTCGGCTTTATTTACGATGAGGTCGTAAATCCAAAAGGCGAGTTTCACGAACCAATGTTTAACAGGTGGTGCCCTTCGATAAGGACCAGTGAACTGTCGGGGTCGACATCTACGGCTAGCAAGAGCGATGCGCGTAAAAGATCCCGATGAATAGAAGGAAAAAAATACTAAAGTTGTAATTAAAGTTGTGTACATATATATTGATACATTAGACGATGAGCAGAAGAACAAATATGTGTACATATTTTAATACATTAGATGTAATTAAATTTGTTAATGAATGTTCAGTGATTTAATTATCAGGCAAAGTGCATGATTGATTATCTATGCTTTTAATTAGTTGTGATTTAACACACACACATATATATAATAGCTACGGGAGAAATAGACCTATATATATACAAAACATCGATGCGGTTGGAGAAACTAATGCAGATCGATGAGGAGCTCATCGATCGGTTGGAGACACCAACCGCATCGATGAGGTCCTCGAAGCTCCCGCCACACCGCCACGCGTGTGAATTCGAACCGTCTCGATACTCTATCGATGCGGGTGAGGAACCGACCGATGCCCTTGAGCATCGGGCCCCGATGGTATGTACCGGTTCAAAAACCGGTACTAAAGGCAGTTTTGGACCGGGACTAAATGCCCTTTCCGTAGTAGTGCCTAATGCATGACTTAATGGATAGTAAAAACAAGAAACTGAAAAACGCCAGATTAATTAACAATCTCCCCTATATCTGGCGTCGTTTATTCATCCGAGCTCACTCACGAAGCGTCGGTTCATCGTCGGCATCGGTGAAATTCAGCTCCCCTTGCTTCTTCTTCCTGGGCTTGGTACATTCTGATTTGAAATGTCCCAACTCATTGCGCTTGAAACACCTCACCTTTGTTTTGTCGAACTTCTTCCCGCCATCCTTGTTCTTCTCGCCAAGCCTCCCACTCACCAAAGATGAGCAAGAGTTGGCTATCACCGATTCGCTTAGCTTTGAGTCTTGGGCGCCGAGAACGCTCGTCGAAGGCCTTTAGCCTCCCAAGCGCCTCCTCAAACGGCATCGTCTCAACATCACAGAACTGCTTGATCCCCGCAACGACAGGGTAGAGCCGATCTGGGACAGTGTCGAGAAGCTTCTTGACCATAGCGGCATCGTCGACTATCACGCCGAGGTTGGCATACCTCGCTGCCATGCCACTGATTTTTCCAACGTAGTCGTCCAACACCTCGCCATCCTTCATGCGGAGAGCATCGAACTCTCCCTTCAAGGTTGCCAGGCGCGCCGCCTTGACACGATCCGCCCCAACGAATCTTGTCTTAAGGCTGTCCCAAACCTCTTTCGATGTTTTCTTCTGTGAAACCTGTAAGAGGATGTCTTCCGGCAGTGCTTGGAGAAGTTGCGCCCTCGCCGTCTTGTCCTTCCGTGCGTCCACGGCCGTGCCTTCTGCCGGGTTCACGGCCTCCCAAAGGCCCTGGGCATCAAGAATGGCCTCCACCTTGATAGCCCACGCGGTGTAGTTCGTTGGGGAGAGGAGCGGGTACACGAACGAGACGTCGCTGCTTCCTCCGGCAGCTTGCGGAACCAACGCCATGGAGTCGAGGTAGTAGCGTAGGATCTTAGGCATACACGGCTCTGATACCAATCGTTGGAACTCTCAATAATTAAACACACGCGACTCATGGACACAAGAACAAGAAATACACCAAGAACAAACACACTTGTATATTCTTACACTTAGCTCTCCGAGAATACAAAAAACACACACTTTGAGACGTCCACCGACTCAAGATTACAACGGACTTGAGTTAGCGTCTTACCCTTAGAGACACCTACCGACTCAAGTTATAACGGACTTGAGTTAGTGCCTTTCTTCTTTGTTCCTAGCTACTTTCTTACCTTGAGCATCCCATGTACAAGCTTATATAGACACACACGCGGGCCGCTACGCTCCTGAGGACCCAGTCTCATCCAGTGAACATGCGCGCTCACCCGGTCATCCAGTGTAACGGCAAGCATGCAGCCATGCACTCCTGCATGCATCACATTAATGCACCTACCACTAATGGCTCTAGATCAACTACTAACGCCTGCACCCACACCATGTGCCTCACGTCTCCTGCATGCACTTACTCTGCTTAACTACTATCTAATAACTGATGTATGCATGTACACCAGAAATGTGACTTCCTAATGCATGACTTAATGGATAGTAAAAACAAGAAACTAAAAAACGCCAGGATTAATTAACAATCTCCCCCTAATACTGGCATCGTTTATTCATCTGAGCTCACTCACAGAAGCATCGGTTCATCGTCAGCATCGGTGAAATTCAGCTCCCCCTGCTTCTTCTTCCTGGGCTTGGTACATTCTGATTTGAAATGTCCCAACTCATTGCAGTTGAAATACCTCACCTTTGTTTTGTCGAACTTCTTCCTGCCATCCTTGTTCTTCTGTCGAGCCTCCCACTCAGCCGCAGTGAGCAAGAGTTGGCTATCACCAGTTTCGCTAGCCTGAGGGCGGCGCCGAGAACGCCGTCAAGGCCTTTAGCCTCCCAGCGCCTCCTCAAGCGGCATCGTCTCAACATCACAGAATCGCCGATCCCATAGCGGCGAGGGTAGAGCCGATCTGCGACAGTGTCGAGAAGCTTCTTGACCATAGCAGCATCGTCGAGTGTTGCGCCGAGGTTGGCATACCTCGCTGCCATGCCACTGATTTTTCCAGCGTAGTCGTCCAACACCTCACCATACTTCATGCGGAGAGCATTGAACTCTCCCTTCAAGGTTGCCAGGCGCGCCGCCTTGACACGATCCGCCCCAACGAATCTTGTCTTGAGGCTGTCCCAAACCTCTTTCGATGTTTTCTTCTGTGAAACCTGCAAGAGGATGTCTTCGGCAGTGCTTGGAGAAGTTGCGCCCTCGCCGTCTTGTCCTTCCGTGCGTCCACGGCCGGGCCTTCTGCCGGGTTCACGGCCTCCCAAAGGCCCTGGGCATCAAGAATGGCCTCCACCTTGATAGCCCACGCGGTGTAGTTCGTTGGGGAGAGGAGCGGGTATGCGAGCGAGACGCCGCTGCTTCCTCCAGCAGCTTGCGAAACCAACGCCATGGAGTCGAGGTTGTAGCGTAGGATCTTGGGCATACACGGCTCTGATACCAATTGTTGGAACTCTCAATAATTAAACACACGCGACTCGTGGACACAAGAACAAGAAATACACCAAGAACAAACACACTTGTATATTCTTGCATTTAGCTCTCCGAGAATACAAAGAACACACATTTTGAGACGCCCACCGACTCAAGATTACAATGGATTTGAGTTAGCGTCTTACCCTTAGAGACACCTACCGACTCAAGTTATAATAGACTTGAGTTAATGTTTTTTTTCTTTGTTCCTAGCTACTCTACCTTGAGCATCCCATGTACAAGCTTATATAGACACACACGCAGGCCGCTACGCTGAGGACCCGGTCTCATCCAGTGAACATGCGCTCACCCAGACATCCAGTGTAACGGCAAGTATGCAGCCATGCACTCCTGCATGCATCGCATTAATGCACCTACCAGTAATGGCTCCACTACTAACGCCTGCACCCACACCATGTGCCTCACGTCTCATGCATGCACTTACTCTGCTTAACTACTATCTAATGACTGATGCATGCATGTACACCAGAAATATGACTTCCTAATGCATGATTTAATGGATAGTAAAAACAAGAAACTGAAAAACGCCAGGATTAATTAACACGACCGGCCGCTGGGAGCTCGACCCGCGTACCGCGCTCGTTACGCACCCACCGTCGAGAACTCAACCACGCACCTTGCCGCCTGAAGATCGGCCTCGCCCCACGCTTCATGATGCCAGAGTTGTCGCCCGCGCATTGAATTCGAGGCGGTGCCAGCGCGAAGAGGTGGTGTGGTGGAGCCTTCACCGGAAGCAGAGGCTTCACCCGCGCAAATGGCGACGACTGCGGCTTCGCGTCCCTAGCCCGGTGCTTCACGTGGGAGACAATCGTGCGGCGGCTAGGGAAAACCTAGCCGCCTGAACGAGTCTTAGATGGCAAAATGGGCCACCAGGCCGATTGGGTCGAACGGCCTAGAAGCCGTACAACCCGATTAGTAATGGACCCGTTAGGCCGTTCAACCTGTTAATAATAAAAAAATAATGATAATCAATTTTCTAGTATTTCAGAAATTAATTAATTAATTCTAAAAATTGATGGAAGCTCCTAGAAATATGGTATAGATTTCTAGGTACTAGGATAGTTTGCGCGGCGTATACGCCGCGTGCATTGTTCTTTTTGTGAGGAAATTTTCGTTTTTTTTTCCATCGGCGTTTTTTTAAAAAATCATCGAGGAAACGCGCGAAACGGTTGAAAAAACAAAAGTGTATCTGCGTTTGCGCTAAATCGAAAGGTCTTTTTCGTAAAACAATCGGAATGATCCAAGCGTCAATACGGTTTTTTTTCAGATTCTATTTAGGGTCCTCTCACGAAAGATCTAAACGTCAATACGTTTTTTTCGGGTATCTATCTAGAGGGAAAAGGGTGAAAAATTATTAGAGATGACAATCATCTTTTGTCGAGTCTAACACTCTATGCGTTCATCGGGTAATAATATATGTTTTAAAAAATATCAGAGATCGAGATGGGAAATCGAGCTGGGAAAAAGTCTAGAGATAGAGTTGCGCAAATATTTCTGGTGACGAAAACATTTTTTCCCGGGAAAAACGGAGAAAGGACCTAGACGTAAGGAGCAAGGACCCGACTGTTACGTTTTTGGACCTGTCCGCTATCCTGAAAAATTAGAAAAGGGCTTGTTCGCGATTCGAATTTAATGGGAGCTTTTTTTCGTAAAATGGCGCACGAGAGACCCAAACGCGATTTAGAAAAATATCTTCCCCTCACAAAAAATCACGAAAGACCTATACGTAATTACGAAATTTTTGAGGAACCAAAACGTAAAAAAAAATGTTTTGAGCCGGCCGAGCCGGCCGGCCTCGGCTAGGCTCAAAACGACGCCACACGCCAGGCCGGGAATGCTTCGAATGGTATGAGCGTGACGTGGAGGGCGTCTCCTACCGTGAAGTTTTGCCACTTTAGTATAGGTATGATTTGGAATAGGGGTGAAACGGATCGGATATGGATCGAAAACCATTTATATTGTATTTGATCCATATAATTTTATCGAATCGAATTCGGACATGGATAGTATCGGATACGGATAGTGCCGGATACGAATATGGATAATATTCGAACGAATATGGATAAAATAAGTTCGGATAATCATCGGAACGGATATTTTTCGAATAATACGCGTAAACACTAAATACAAACGGAGTGATATGCTACAACGAATATTATCAATAAGAAACTAACATAAATTGTATAGGACATTGAGAGATCAATACCGTTAAAACCATATAGTTTATAGTAATATACTGAGTCATATCTCGGAATTGCACTTATACATCATCTATAGAAGTTGCACACCATTCATAGGAAGTATACAAAAGTAACAAATCACAAGCATGGCACTAAGCACCAGCTTGTATATTTATTATTCAACTCAAGTCTAGATGGGTCGGCCGAACATATGGGCCAAGCCACCGGGCTAAGTTAAAAAGGTTGGAATTCGGATATTATCCAGCGGATAGTATCCGAAAAAATGCTCGGATACTATCCGACGGATATTATCTGAGATATCCGTATCCGTATCCGTATTCGGGACACTTTATCCATATCCGATCCGTATCCGCACAAAATATCCGGAAATCCGAAAAATTATCCGAATTGCTATCCGAAACACTTCGGTCGGTCGGTCGATCGGAAATTATCCGTACCATTTTCACCCCTAATTTGGAAGCTCCATGATCTGGGTTTATTTTCTAGCTTTATGCCAAGTTAAAAATGTGCTGGAATTTATTTTCTATTACTTAAGTAATTTAGAAAATTGCTTGGTAGTTAATAGAAAATGCTAGAAAATTATGGAAAAGTATGTATGACTGTCGACGTTTGTTACCGACAATAATGAAAAGGGGGCTACGCGCTGGACCCAGACTCGATGGTAGCACAAGAACACCCGATGTATACAGGTTCGGGCTCTCACGGTGGAGATAATACCCTAGTCCTGTGCTCGGAATTATATGTGGCTAGGCGATTCTTGATGAGATGTTCTATCTTGTTACGTCTCTGAGATGCCCCGTCCCTCCTTTATATAATAGAGAAGGCGGTTACAATATTGAGCCCTACTCGGATACGAAGTAGGGTTTCTATCCCGAGCCGTGTCGGTTTGGATTACAATCATCCCCTACCCAATACGACTCGGTTTCTTTAACTAAGGCCTATCCTGATTCTTCACGCTTTGCTTGGCCCAAGTAACTTTCAGTTTTATCCAATCGACATGATCCAAGTTAAGCTATCGAGCCTTGGAGGATCGCTTGGTGGGCCCGGACATACATATCCCACAGTAGCCCCCGAGTGCTTCATGATCGAATGCCTTCCAGCCGTTAAGTCTTCCCGAGTACTTTTAGCCGAGTGCTTGTCGTTGGGCAAAAGAGGTCACGAAGAACTCGCCGAATTCTCTTTGTTTTGAGGTGTCTTTGTCCCGGATTACCAGGCCGACTGATTTCTTGTATGTTTCGAAAATCATCTTTACGGCACCTGATTTCGTTCTGTAAACGCTATCAGCTTTTGTCCTGACATGCGGCATACCATAAGAGGATGTTGTTTTCTGGGTGGTACCCATCTATTCCGTGCATTACGGATTTCTGGCTTTTGGGCCCATCTTGGGGCATACCACTTGTTAACTTGATTCTTTTGGGCCATCGGCGATTCGTCGTCATGCGTGCTTGCCAAAATCTGAAATGCTCCCTAGGGCGGTTTCAGGGTTTTGGGAAGGGTGATGCGATTTCCCGCTCGGGGCGAGAATCGGCGCCGCTTCCTTATCAATATGGAGCAAATAGAGTGGCTTTATACCGTTGCTACTTGCCCCTTTGTTCTCCAACTTTCTTCTCCTTCGCGACCTCCACTGCTAGGGCTAACTTTTCTCGTTACCCTAGTTTTCGCGCGATCGCGAGGATTCTTTATTCAAGAATGTCGCCTTCTTCTCCCGCAACCGCTCCCCCATCCGCCTCGACCAAAGATTGGGCTACTTCGGTGACGACGGAGGAGCGACTGGAGGATTTGGTCGGCATTGGTGTTTTTCCACCTTTGGTGATGCTTGCCGCTCGCCCCGCCGCAGGTGAATTCTGCACTACTCCTCGTGCTTTGAAGAGGTGGTCGCCTTTGAATCATTTTTAAGCGCGCTTGGCCTTTTCCCATCCCCTTTCTTCGCGGCGTTACGAGTTTTATGGAATCGAGTTAACTCATCTTAACCCTAACTCCATTCTTCAAATTGCTACTTTTATTAATCTCTGTGAAACCTATCTTGGCGTTCGCCTCATTTTGATCTTTTTTCGCCATCTTTTCCTCCTCAAGCCCTTCCCCAAAGAAGAATTCTCCCAAAACGGTTGGCGGTGCGGGTTTGGTGAGGAGGCATGAAATCTTATCTTCACATTCCCTTTAAAACTTCGAATAAGGGTTGGCACCAAGAGTGGTTTTATTGCGCCAATCCTGACCCTCCATTGCCTGCCTTCACTGGGACTCCACCCAAGCCTTCTCCCGACTGGATATCGCTTCCCAAAGACAACGAAATGAACCAGGTGGCTGATCTCCTGGGGCTGATTGCCGACTTGAAGGGGAACGGGCTTACTGGCATGGCCGTTGTCGCCAACTTCTGCACCCGCCGAATCCAGCCCCTCAAGGACCGAGTTCATCCTGGGCATGAGTATGAAGGCCGTAATGACCCGACGCGGGAGGTTTCTGATGATATTTCTTCCGCGGCGTTCTTCAGTCGCGTCGCCGATTTCTTCGCCCCAAATGAGAAGATCGTCGTTCCTCGAAACCCGAGGCCTTTTACAAAACTACATCCTGCTCCTTCGGTAAGAGGTTTCCATGGTATCTCTATCTTTGAATCTTTTTGCTCTTCACCGAGATTTTGATCTGAATATGTGTTCTTCGTTCTTGGTCTTGCGGATCGAAAGCCTTCTTCTCTGACGCCGCTCCCGAATTCCTCGTCCATAAGAGTGACAAGCGGACCTTTCTCGACCGTCGTCCTCTGCGCAGCACCACCAAGCAAAGCGAAGCAAAATAAGTGGTCCTGGTGATGATCCCGTCGGGAAAGAGAAAAAACCAATTGTCCGTGAAGCTAAGAGGAAGCAGTCGGCGAGCAATGTATGCCCGACTGGTGGCCCAAAGATTAGAGACACCGTAGCTATGCAGCCTCCTCCCCTGACTTCTTCCTCTTCAAGCCAATCTTCGATACATGAAATTTCCGAGCCTCAGGCCCGTCTCTCACGAGAGCACGCCGCCTCGTATGCCGTGATGTTCCTGGTGATAGTCCTCCCACCCGGAGGGGTTTGAACTGCAGGATAACAAGGTCCAACAGGTTGGATTCCCTTGTCTCCCCTTCCTTGCTCCCCTCTGGATCGTGTCCTCGATCGCTATTTCTTGCAGGATCTGTTGAAGAAATTCTTCATGAGGAACCGGTCTTGAGGCCTTCAGGGTAGCCGGTGGAAGCCCTACCGCGTGGCGGGCTGAGATGCCGACTGATGTTATGCCTCCGGCAGCCCCTGAGACTGAGTGCCTCCTGGAGCCGAGTGATACCCTGCCGCCTTTTCCTCTCGAGCCGACTATCCATACGACGCCTTCTATTGACACCGCTGCTTTTTTGCTGCCGGAAGCTCTTTCCACCCCTCCTTGCCAGTCACCACCACGCATCAAAATTCCTTCACCTCCCCGCCCAAGATCTCCGGTGCGGGCCGCATTTACTGATGACGAAGGTGACTTAGTCCTTTTGGATGGTGAGATCGAAAGACAGCACTGGGCGTCGTTCTTCGATGCTGCTCGTGAGTGCACGCGCCTCGGCAAGGTGAATTGTTTGCGCCGTACTTTTCTTTAAAGACCTTCTTTTCTTCGCGAAGCTTGATGTTGTTCCGCCATTTCCAGCGTTTGTCGTCTTTCGCCAAGGACCGGAACTATCTTCTTCAAAGGTTGTTCCCGAGGATGAAAATGTGAAAAGATTACGCTGCTGAGGTTGAGCAGCTCCGCAACGAGCTGGAGGAAGCCCTCGCGCGTGCCCGCATAGAAAATCGCGAAGAACTGGAAGGGCTTCGATGTCATGTCCAATCTCTGGAGGCCGAGAAACTGCATCTGACCAATTCTTCTAACGGTATTTTCCTGGTCCGAGTGCCTTGAGTCCTGATTCTATTCTTTGTCTTCTTAAGCCCCGCTCATTGTTTCTTCAGATTTTCGAGAAAGACTCGAGGCTTCTCTTTCCCAAAATGAAGAGCTGAAGAGGGCCGAAGAAGAGGCCAAGAAAGAGGTAGTCGGTGGCAAGGAACCGGGCGGTCGCTTTTTGATTTTTGCCTTATGTCTTTGTCGTCATCATTTTGTTAGTCCCGAACTCACCGATCGGTATAATGCGATTACATCGAGTCAACTCGCAGCCCGATCTGGGTACTTAATGAGAAAATCAATGTGCCAAACGCAGACCGATCGCCTCCAAGCGAAGCGGAGAAGGTGTTCTTGGTCTTAAGTCCCGATGAAGCCGCACCATAATGTCCCTCATGACGTTAGCATCACAATTCAAAGGTTAGAGGGAGCTTCCACAAAGATTGCCACGCACTTGGAGGGCGTTGCAATTACGAGTGCCGACCAGTGTTGGCGATCACCAAGTCTCTGTATCCACGAGTGGAGCTAAAAGTCTGTCCAAGAGGGTTTTGCCCAAGACTGTTGATGATGATCGGTAGCTTGCCCTCATGGGCGAAGTCAAGAATACATTGCTATTTTGGTGAAAAACTTAGATCCGGGTCTGTGTAATCCTCTGTTTGTACCAAACTTGCTCTGTGTTTGGATTTGGGCTTTTTGTTCCGATCTTTGAAAAGAATTGTCTCGGACTTGAATTTTCTTTGCGAAATATTTAATCCTTGTTTTAGCACGTCCGTTGAGCTTGGGCTCGTTAAACCTTTTGCTCCTCCTGGGCCGTCCGGCCGTTTCTGTTTACTGAGCCTCCTCGAGATATGTGTAACAACACGCCCAGAAGGTGGACCGTCTTCCCTTGATGACATGCATCGTTTTGAGCGGCGTTGAGTCTCTCTCCAGGGACAGGCGTTGCCTCGCATAAGAGCGAGTTCGACCTTGGTTTTCGCATTTTGCAGCGCACTACCCTCTTCATCCGTCCTATCCGTCTTCCTTCAGCAGGGGTTTCTTTGAGGTGCTCGCCCGCTCGTCTCCTTGATTTTTTTCATCTTCTTGTGCCTGCCAAATTGTACCTGACGCTGGATCACTCTTCTTTCGCAGGTTCTTCTCTTCTTCTTTATGGACTCTTCTTCTTCCTCCGAGGATCTCTCTCCCTTGCCTCTCTCTCCCGAGTCGCCAGGCCCGCCGGTCGCGCCATGGATTGCGAACCTCATTTTCAATTTTGGGGATGATGCCCTGCGCCCAAAGACAATAATGCCGAAGTTCTCGGCGGAATTTGATCTTGCCATGGCGGAGCGGCGGAGCGGAGGCCGTCGCCGGGATACCACCGCCGTTGATGCTTTGATCGAGGCCGTCCCTAGGCTTGTTAAGGCCAAGGACGCCCTCATTGAAGCCGCCGGTAGTCTTGCGCCGGCGTGAAGGGCGAGAAGCGAGAAGTCTTGACCTCATTTTGAACTTTCGCAGAGTACTTTTGCTTTGTGTGTATATTTGGTGAAAGATGTCAAGTCGTGAACAATGATGGTCTTCTTGTAATATTATTTTAACTGCAGCTTTCATATACCTTTTCCTTATTTAGATCTTGGTCGACCTTGCCGAGTGATTTTTCCTTTGTGCTTGATCTCCTTGTCTGATTAGCGTAGCCCCCGAGCAACGCGAGTTTTTTCCTCAAGCGTGCTTTTAGGCGACTAGACTTTTTCGTCCTGGGAGCATCGTATTCGGCGGTTTAGAGCACTCGGATTTTAGTCGTGATCGCTGAAAAATAGGAACTAGTTTGCATGCGGGGTTGCACATGTGCAACACTATTAGGTGTAGCCCCCGACTTACTGCTTAATTGAAAATAATTGAGTAGCAAGTCAATTGAATAAAGAATTCTGATACATGATACTGCTTTGAACAAACATCCTCTTGATTAGAGTTGCGCATGCGCAACACTATTAGGTGTAGTCCCCGACTTACTGCTTAATTGAGGAACAATTGAGTAGCAAGTCAATTTTGGATATCCTATTGAACTTTTTCAAGAATAAAAGCGACGTAGCTGCTCTATATTCCATGAGTTGCTAATGATGGCGCCGTCTTCTCGCTTAAGCCTGTAGGCCCCTGGTCGTGTCACCTCGTCAACGATGTAGGGGCCTTCCCAAATTGGAGATAACTTGTGCTCGTGTTTGACTCTTTATCGTAACCAAATCCCCTTGGAGAATGCTCGGTTTGGACGTTTTGGTCGTGATATCGGCGCGAGGCTGAAGGTATCTCGCCGACCGACCACGGCGATCTCTCTTGCCTCTTCAATCATCAATATCTTCCATCCCGGTTTCTTCTCGACTCGTCCTCCTTGAAGCTCCGGACCGGGGATCCAAGGTCAATTTCAGAGTAGGATCCTTGAAGCTCCGGACCGGGGATCCAAGGTCAATTTGTAGAGTAGGACCGCCTCGAGCCGAGACCGAAAGAAGGGTGGCTGCCGGTGGATCTGGCTGGGGTGGTTCTCGGCCCCAAGTCTTGACGGCAGTTCTTTCACCCATCGGGTGGTGTATGGCTTGAGACGGTCAAAGATTCGTGCCTTTAGGCCTTGCAGCACCATGCCGTTTGCCCTTTCCACCTGACCGTTGCTTTTCGGATGAGCCACGGAGGCGAAGCAAATTTTGATGCCGAGCTTATCGCACCAATCTTGAAAGTCTTCTCCTCGGAATTGGGTTCCATTGTCCGTGATAATCCTGTTTGGTACGTCGAATCTTACCACAATTTCCTGGAAGAATTCCTTGGCCTTGGCCGCTGTGATTGTAGCCACTGGTTTTGCTTCTATCCATTTAGTGAATTTATCCACGGTGACAAAGAGGTGGGTGAAGCCTCCTTGAGCCGTCTTCAATGGGCCGACCATGTCGAGCCCCCAGACTGCAAATGGCCAAGTGATCGGAATTGTTTGCGGTTTACGGCGTACGCGTGTATTTGGCGAGCGAAAACCGGCGGCCTTCACAAGTTGAGCGATATCTTCTGCGTCGGTCACGGCAGTTGGCCAGAAGAAACCTTGTCGATATGCCTTGCCCACCAATGTGCTTGACGCTGCGTGGTGTCCACAAATTCCCGAGTGGATTTCCCTGAGTAATTGCTTTCCTTCTTCTGCTGATATGCATCGCCTTAGAACTCGAGAGGCACTTTTTGAAATAACTCTTCTCCTACCACCACGTAACTCTTCTTTGCGCCATGAGATGCGCTCGCTTCGCTCGGTCTTACGGAAGTTCGTCTTTCAATAGGTAATTGAGAAAAGGGCCGTCGATGCAGGCCGATGACTAGGACCTCCTCTTCGTCGGATTTCTTCCGACTTGTTCTCGCTCTCGCTTTTGGCTTCTGAGGGTTTGTAGATTTCCTCAACAAAAACCCGGTGGTGCGATGGCAGTGGAGCCCAATTTTGCCAATTAAATGCGCTTCTTCGTTGTCACGGCGAACACGTGGATGAGCTCGGCCACAAACTTGTCTTCAAGCTTCCGTACCTCTGGCGGTATGCGTCATGATGTCCTCGACGATGACCAATCTTTTGGACTTGATTGATCACCGGCGATGGAGCCTCGAATTGTTAGCCGCCGAATACCGGAGATATCGCGATCGAAGTCCGTGGATGAGTGCCGTACTTTCGGCGCGTTGTTAGATCTTTGGGAAGTGAATCGCAAGGCGTATTTTAGGCGCCACTGTTGGAGAGATGAGGACCACGCCGCTTCCTCTGCGCCATCGAGCATGAGAGATCCGTCAAGTACATTGTCCAATATTCGGCTCTTCAGCGTTTGTTGGTGATTGCAGCTCTATCCATTCGGCGGTGAAATCGGCGAGTACTTGAGATTTTACTGCCGTCCGTGGCCTGAAGGATACTTCGAAGGCTCCAAGCTCGACTGCCCATTTTGCGATCCTCCCGGTGGCCTCTCGGTTGTGAAGTATGTCCCCGAGCGGAAAAGTGGTAACTACCGTGATTGAATGCTCTTGGAAGTAGTGCTTGAGTTTGCGGGAGGCAAGCAGCACGGCGTATAGTAGTTTCTGTACTTGTGGATAGCGTACCTTGGACTCTCCCAATACCTCGCTGACGAAGTAGACAGGTCTCTGTACTTTCTGGAGGTGCCCTTCTTCCTTCCGCTCTACTACGATTGCCGCGCTGACCACATGAGTTGTCGCGGCGATGTAGAGCAAAAGGGGTTCTTCTGATATTGGAGGAACCAGCACGGGTGGAGATGACAGGAATGTCTTCAATTCTTCGAAGGCCTGCTGTGCTTCAGTGGTCCATTGAAAATTACCTTGCTTCTTGAGAAGTTTGAAAAAAGACATCCCCCGCGATCCCAGTCGGGAGATGAATCTACCGAGTGCCACCATGCATCCAGTGAGCTTTTGGACATCTTTCTGATTGGCTGGAGGCTTCATCTTCAGGATGGTATTGATTTTCTCCGGGTTTGCTTCGATGCCTCGTTGTGAAACAATGAATCCGAGTAATTTCGAGCACGGACTCGAAGACACATTTTTCGTGGTTGAGCTTCATTTTGTAGGCCCTTAGGCTTTCAAATGTTTCGGCTAAGTCGGATATTAAGTCTTCCTTTGCCCGAGATTTGACGACGACGTCATCAACGTATGCTTCCACATTGCGCCCGATCTGAGAATGAAAACACCGCTGTATTGCGCGTTGGTAAGTCGTGCCAGCATTCTTCAAACCGAATGGCATTGTGACGTAGCAAAAGGCTCCGAACGGAGTGATGAATGAGGTCTTGATGCAATCTTCTTCTTTTAGCCTGATCTGATGATATCCTGAGTAGGCATCCAGAAAGCTGAGGAGTTCACAGCCCACCGTGGAATCTACCACCTGGTCAATACGAGGCAACCCGAAAGGATCTTTCAGCAAGCCTTGTTGAGATCGGTATAATCAATGCACATGCGCCAGCTTTTATTCTTTTTGCGAACAAGTACTGGGTTCGCCAGCCAGTCAGGATGGTACACTTCTTTTATGAAGCCTGCTGCTAACAACTTCGTGATTTCCTCCTTGATGGCCTCTTTCCTGTCCTGAGCAAACCTTCGGAGCCGCTGCTTGATGGGTTTGGCTTTTTCGTCAGCGTTTAAAGAGTGCTCGATCACCTCTCTGGGAACGCCAGGCATGTCGGATGGTTTCCACGCGAAGATGTCCCGGTTGGCCTAGAGGAAGGTGACGAGTGCGTCTTCCTATTTGGCGGTGAGGCATGTCCCAATCAAAGCTGTCTGGCTGGAGCTAGACGGGTCGAGGATTACCTTCTTGGTCCCTTCATCAGGCTTCAAACTTGTTTTAGCCTGCTTCTTGGTTGGTACTTCACCTTCATCTTCTCGATTGTGATGCTTTCACGGATCTTCTTTCGTCATCTTCTATCTCTGAGCTTGACCATCTCGCACTTTCTTTGTCGCAGATTTAACGACCGCTTGACATCGCCATGAGCAGAGATTATACCCTCGCCCTGGCATTTTCGGGATGAGGTAGGTATAATGTGGCACGACCATGAATCGGCGGTCGGGCTGCCTGAATGGCGTGATATCTTTGTCGAAGTCGAGAACCTCGGTTAAGGTATTCCGTCCGAAATTATCCTTGGTTCCAAACGTGACCGGCAAGGTGATTTGGCCGAGTGGAACAGAGGAAGTTCCGGGAATTACCCCAGGAAGGGTGACGAGCCCCGCTTCAACTCGGAGCGAGGAATCTTCATTTCGTCGAAAGTCTTGGAGAAGAGCACATTGAGTCCACTTCCTCCATCGACCAAAGACCTTCTTGAGCTTGACGTTGCGAACCATCGGGTCCAATACCGCCGAAATCTTCCGGTATGGGATGTGGTCCAGATGGTCGAGCGACTAAAGGTTATGGGGATCTCGGACCATTTGAGGTACCGAGGTACGCAGGGATGCGATGGCGTTGGCGTCTCTTTCCGTGAGCTTCGCTTCGCTTTGACTCATAGGCCATCGACCCCTGTAGATGTAATTGAGTTCCCTTTACGTCTTTTGATATTCTCCATCGTCATCTTGAGGATCTTGTTTCTTCTTCTCTTCTTCTTTTGCTTCGCCCTTGGCTAGTCGCCTACGGACTCTCGGCAAACCTCCTCGAGTGAAACAATCCTTCGCCGCATGTTTACTATTTGGGTGAAAGGGACATATTGCCTCCATCACCGTGTCATAATTGTCGGTCCGTGGCGCTCGTCGTCGGTCTTGCTCGATTCTGTCGCCACTATTTCTTGGGTTTCCGCTTTACATCACGTTGTTTTGGTTGACTCGGCGTAATCCTTTTATCCTTCTCGACGGGTGATCATCTTGTCGTTCGGCTAAAGCATCCGAGGTCGTTGCATACCGACTGCCAGTTCAAACATCTCCCTTACGGTGGATGGCGGCTTCCGAGACATCTTTTGATCAAGTCGGGTCGTTGGCGCCTCTACGAATGTTTGCGATGATCGCCGCCTCGAAATGTCCCAGATCGATTCTTCTTCGCATGAAGCGCGGATGAATTCTCGGGCGTCTCGTTCTTCTTCTGGCGGTGATACAGTCCCACTTGTGTTCCGGCCGCTCGTAAGTGCCCTGAAAATTGGTGATAAAATGCTCGCAGAGTTCCTCCCAGGAGTCTATGGAATTCGCCGGGAGCCCTGTGAGCCATGCTTGAGCCGAAGAGGTGAGCATGACCGGGAGATAATTAGCCATCACATTATGATTTCCCCCAGCGGCCATGATCGCAAGGGAGTAGACTTGGAGCCAAGCTTCCGGATCTCTTTCTCCGTCAAATTTGGTGATGCTTTTCGGGTTGAATCCTTCGGGCCAAACCACTCGGCAGAGGCGAGGAGTGAAAGCCCGGATGCCCTCAATAGGGCCATTGCCTCGCTTTTGTGGAGAACGCCGGTGAGGCGACCTTCTCCTTCTTCTCCGTCGTGGTAGCGAAGGTTTCGACGATCTTCTTGTTCGTCGTGGCCAATGCCAAAACGTTCATAGTTATCTCTACGCCTGCGGCGCTCTTCGTCTTCGCGATCACTTTTTCTGGCATTCAAATCTGCACGAAGGTCCCGACGAATGCTGTGTCGAGCGTCCTCTCCTCGTTGAAGCTCCGCTTTGTCCGATCAAGGGCGTATCGCTTTCGCTTCGACTGCGGCGGATGGGGCGAGTACGGATGGCGCTTTTCTCTTGGTGCCTCTTGGTGTTTGCTGAATTGCCGCCGCAACCATAGCTCGAACTTGGGCTACGATCGGAGCGGCCGGGCTATTCGGTCCGAGTAGTGGTGTCAAGGTGTCGAGGAGCGTCTTGGAGGCGACGATGTTCTGTTGTGGGGTATGGAAAACCGACCGTTCCCCACCTTTATGCAAGATTTCTTCATTCACGCTTCGGCCTCTGTGCTGGAGGAGTCTCGCAGGGTTTTCTTGATGATGATGGTTTTCCTCCGCAGTTTTTGCCGCGTCCTTTTGCGAAGGGTCCGTTTCAATCACGAAAATGCTGTGAAGGCTTGGAGAATTTCCTACCTCTCCTTCTGAATCGGAGGTGCAGGAAGGCGGAGTGGGGTGACCTGTGAATCCGAGTGGTTTGCTTGTGTATTCGACCACTCGGGACTCATCATTAGCTCGTCCTGACTCGAGACGAGGATCAGGTCCTTGGCTTACTGCCTTAGGACAGATGGCCATGCCTGGTTCTGATCCGAGTGATTGGCTGACTAAGAGAACCTCAGAATTGGCTCCAGATCGGAACTGGTCCGAATCCGAAACGGAGAGACGGCCAAAGTTGTCGGCGATGAAATCCAGGCTTCCAAAGCGAAATACCTGAGCCGGCGCGAAGATGGTCGTGCTCCTGAAGATTGCCATCGAGCTTGCTGTGATTGATCCTAGTGCAGCCCCTACCTGGCGCGCCAACTGTCGACGTTTGTTACCGACAAATAATGAAAAGGGGCTACGCTACTGACCCAGACTTCGATGGTAGCACAAGAACACCCGATGTATACAGGTTCGGGCTCTCACGGTGGAGATAATACCCTAGTCCTGTGCTCTGGAATTATATGTGGCTAGCTGATTGCTGATGAGATGTTCTATCTTGTTCTGTCCTCTGAGATGCCCCGTCCCCTCCCTTTATATAATAGAGAAGGGCGGTTACAATATTGAGCCCTACTCGGATCTGAAGTAGGGTTTCTATCTGAGCCGTGTCGGTTTGGATTACAATCATCCCCTACCCAATACGACTCGGTTTCTTTAACTAAGGCCTATCCTGATTCTTCACGCTTTGCTTGGCCCAAGTAACTTTCAGTTTTATCCAGTCGACATGATCCAAGTTCGCTTGGCTGAGCCTTGGAGGACTGCTTGGTGGGCCCCGGGACATACATATCCCACAATGACCTATTTCTCTGTGTAATGTTGCTAGATTAATTTTCTTAGCATATCTTCATGTTCATATGTGCTGGACATATTATTTCCTGTTATTCCGTAATTCTGAAAATTACTTGGTAACTAACAGAAAAGTATGAAAAATGCTAGGAAAATTTCATAGAGCATATTGAAGGCTCCATATCTCTGGATTGATTGTCCTATCATAATTCCATATTGATATGTGTTGAAATTCTTTTTTGTGTTACATGGTAATTTTGAAAATGCTAAATAAATTAGCAGAAAACAATGGAAATTGCTAGGAAAATTCTAGAAAATTTTAGATAATTATCTACTGAATAGATATAGACCAAACTTTACTGATTGAAGAGTGAGCATGCAATATAATGATTTTACCGGTAGTAAAAGTCATTTTGCATAAATAGAAATAGGATATGTTGGACATCGCAAAGAAGGAGCTTATCAAGATTGCCCCAAATGGCATCAATTATCTTACCTGGGCAAATGAATACCAAGATTAATCTGATAGCTCGATCTTTTGGAGCTACTGTTTTTCCAGCTTGAAGCTGTTATCCCTGCTCTCCCCGAAACCGTTAGATATATGACTCTGTACCTCCTAAGGCGCCATCTCCATACAGACCTGAAGGCTGAATAGTTGATGGAAGATGACTAGCTGGTATTATTGAATTCCCTAAAGGAAAAATATATAACCAGCAAAGATCCCTCCTATTGCCAAAAGCACAGCGTGAATGGATCCTCCCGTGCTTTCAGGATATACACCTTCCACCCCAATATGAGGATACTGTTGTAATAGTATCGCCACACTCAGTACCAGAAGTATTTTGAGCTTATATGCATTTGCTAGAAGCAGAAAGACATGATGAACTGCTGGTGAAGAATCATCACGTACTTCCTAATGGAAGTCTTGCAATGTCCAAAGCACATGCAAATGCTCAGTAGGCTAGCAATAGCCATGGCCGCAGAAAGGTCCAAATGAAATAAAGGGAATTAGGGGAGAGCAATTCATAGTGGAAAAGTAAAGAGAAAGGGCTAGGGATTTCCAGAAGTAAGGCTGCAAGCCCTGTATAATCCCGTATTAGGTATGGATGCATTGACCATTGGCCATGCAACTATTGCATCCCGAAGCATGTGGTAGACTTTTACATAAAATCCACTGAAAAATCAATGAGACCCGGGGTAAACAATGTTGAATCATACTTCACTGTTCAACCTGTTATTGACACGAGTGCTAAGAAGTATGATAATATGGTTCTTGAAATTATAATGTTAGAGAGGTCACAGAAGGACATATACAACTCATATGGAGACATGGATTAGTCTCCTAAGTATTCCTTCAATTTGCTAGTCGATGTCACATATTCCTTATAAGTCTCCTTATCAGTTTAGCCTAGTTCCTAAATGAACGTTTGGTCTACGTTCCTGTTGAGCGATTATCATTTAAAATTAAATAAATTGATATTTCCTAGATATTCGTTTAATTGTGCTATGTTTGTTCTATATTCTACAATTTGTTCCTGATGCAACAATTGTTTGATTGATAAATTATACTTCTAATATAGAACAAAGTATAATCCGATAGCGGGGTGAAAATCTGTCTAGAAGACAGTTGTGCCACACTAAGTGAATTGGAATTATTATGACTATCGCCTGAAGTGATGCTCTCATAGTTAGCACCAGAAGAATGTCATATTATACCCTCAGTCCAGTTGCACTTCCTTAGGCTTTAAAAACATTGGTTTGAATCATTTCCATATGGAGACAAAGAATGAGGATGGTATAGAATACCTACTCATGACTAAGTTCAATAGGTGTAATAAACATGTGGTTAAAAAGTTTCATTCATTCTCCTCCAAGTTATACTATACACATATAAAACTTGAAGTTTGTGTTGCGATAAAAACCTAGAAATATCTATGATCTTGTAGATCGACTGGGTTATCTTGAGTTGAATATTATGAGAAGAATAATTATGATTCTGTTGGCCATAGCATAAAGATTTTCCTAGACCTGAAGTTTTCTTATTCCCTTGTTGTGCTAAAGGAAAGCTCATACTTAGATCTCCTTACCTAAAAAGTTAGGGAAGAATCACTGAATTTCTTGGAGAAAATTCAAAGTGATATCTGTGGACCTGTTCAACCCCTGTCGGCCGCTTTTAAGAAATCTTATGGTATTAATAGATGCTTCTACTAGATGGTCCTATGTAGGTTTCTTATCTACTAGGAACCATACTTCTACCAAAATTAATCACCCAAATTATTAAGTTAAGAGCCCACTTTCCAGAAGAAAGGATCAAATCTATTTGAATGGGCAATGCTGGCGAGTTATCTCAAAGCATTTAATGATTATTATAAGGCTCCAAAAATTAATGTAGAGCATCTCGTACCTAATATCCACACTTAAAATGGCTCTATAGAGTCATTATATTAAAAGAACAAAACTTACTATATTGCTTGGTCGCTCTTGCAGAATAGTTGGCTTCCCACCAGTTGTGGGGCCACGCAGTGCTGCATACTGTGGTAATAATTCAACTCAGACCAACTACACATTACGAAATTTCTCCGTTGCAAATAGTGCGTGGAAAAGAATTAAGTATTTTCCATCTGCGAAAATCTGACTGTTTGTATACGTGCCAATCTCTCCATCACAGCGTACCACCATGGGACCTCACTGGAAGTTGAGGATCTATGTAGGTTATGAATCTCCATCGTGTATTAAAATACCCAGAGCCTATGATAGGGGATCTGTATACAGCTCGATACGCTGATTGTACTAAGGACATTTTTCAGCATTAGGGGGAGATAAATACCACATTAATGAATGCCGAATCCCTAGATTCACGCACTAGAGAGAGCGAATTTGAAGTTCAGAGGATAATAAATCTACAATAAATAAGCTAATAATCTGCCAAATGCCTTCACTGGTCATAAGTGAGTGAAAGATCTAATATACCTGCAATATATGCACCTGAAAGAGTGGAAATACCCTAGAAGGATATTGAACCCACTCTTGACCCTCATGATAAGAAGAGGGGGAGGCCTTCAGGTGCACGGGACTCAATTCTGTGGAGACGTCCGCAGAAGTAGAGAATCGAACAAATGAGAATACTACCGATGACAGTAGAAGAAGCTCAACCTGATGTTGAGAAAGTCCCTGAAGTGAGCCATCCTGGAGATGGTAACATCCCTGAAGTGATTCATCCTGAAGATGATAACCCCAATGTATATTTGCTCGCACAATTTCACGCTAGGAAGTCGGAATACCCAGACTCCATCGTTGTGGGAAATCACGAGGAGCTGGAAGAAATTAATATAGATATATCCCCAAAGTGATGCAGGAGAAATGAATAAAAGAAATATTATAATTGTCAACATATATTTGCCTCTAAAATTGCTAAAAGCTGGATCCAGAACTAAAGTCCATGGCAGAGTGCTAGAAGCGCTCAGATAGGGTCAACAAAAGAAGCAATTGAGGCAGCACTCGCTTAATAAAGAGGAAAGTTCCTGGTCCTGTTGACCAAACATCTCGTAAAGTGTTCCCTAGAGGATCAAATGGGTTTTTCATCTAGAAGAGAAATGAAAATACTCAGGTGGTGAGATATAAAAGCGAGGCTTGTAGCACAAAGGTTCATGCAGAGACTCGGCATCGATTATGATGAAACCTATTCTCTAATGATGAGTAGAATAACGTTTCGATACTTAATATCAATGGCAGCTGGCTTAAATTTAGAAATGCAGTTGATGGATGTAGTGATCGTATATTTATATGGGTCACTGGATTCGGATATTTATGTGAGAGTCCCTGAATGAGTCAAAGTTCTGGATCCTAATAATCGCAACATGTATAGCGTCAAACTGCAGAGATTGCTATACGGGTTAAATACAATCGGGGAGAATGTGGTATAACCAGCTTAGTGAATTCCTCCTGAAGAAGGGATACTCAAATAATGATGATCATCCCTGTGTGTTTATAAAGAAATCTCAGAATGGATTCTGTATCATCTCAGTGTATGTCGATGATCTGAATATCATCAGAACCACAGAGGAGATAAAGGAAGCAAGAGCTTACCTTATGACGGAGTTTTGAGATGAAAGATTTGGGTAAAATCAAATTTTGCTTAGGCCTGCAGCTAGAGCATTTCCCAGAAGGAATCATTGTTCACCAGTCTTCCTATACCCGGAAGGTATTGAAGAGGTTTAATATGGATAAATCGCATCCTTTGAAAACCGTCGTGAGATCCCTTGAAGTGGATAAAGACCCTTTCAGAGCGAGGATGGAAAATAAGGAAGTTTTAGGAGCTAAAGTCTCATATTTAAGTGCCATTGGAGCACTCATGTATCTTGCGAATTACACAAGGCCTGATATTGCATTCGCAGTGAATTTGCTAGCAAGACACAGTTCAGCCCCAACCAGAAGACATTGGGCTGGTGTCAAGACTTTACTCAGATACCTCCAAGGTACTCAAGATCTTGGATTATTTTTCTAGAAGAACCAAGACTTAACCATGGTGGGATATACGGATGCTGGCTATCTGTCTGATCCCCACAGTGCCAAATCGCAGACTAGTTTTATGTTTCTCTACGGTGATATAGCCGTTTCTTGGCGGTCTTGTAAGCAGACCCTGGTAGCAACTTCTACCAACCACTCAGAGATCATAACCCTATATGAAGCCTCACATGAATGTGTTTGGTACAACGTATGATTCACCATATCCAGAAGTCATGTAGTCTTAACACCATCGATACTCCCACAATTATCTATGAAGATAATACTGTTTGTGTTGCATAAATGCAATTGGGTTATGTGAAGAGCAACATCACGAAGCATATTGCTCCTAAGTTATTCTATCCTCATGAACTCCAGAAGAGCGGTGAGATAAAGATCTTACAAACTAAGTCATGTGAAATCTTGCAGATTTATTCACTAAGTCCTTGCCTAAATTCACATTTCAAAGATGTGTTAAAGGCATTGGAATGAGAAGACTTAGAAAGATGCAAAGTTCAGGGGGAGAAAACCTTTGAACCATAATCCTTATTGTGATCCTGAATATCCTAATATAAATCCTAAAGATTATAAGTTGTACTCTTTTCCCCTTAGTGAGTTTTCCTGAAGTTTTCTCATATGAAGGTTGTTAATGAGGCAACTAGTGCAACATAAAGTGCGAGTGCAATGTACTCTTTTCTCCATCTCCTTATTCCCACTGGGTTTTGAGTGGAGTTTTTAACGAGACATGTGCATTGCGTGGTACTCACCCAAGAGGGAGTGTTATGAGATAAGGAAATTAAACTGTATTCGGTTAGAACTCTATCTCTTATTTGTGTGGGTGAATCCGAACTCCTCTCTCTTTCTCTATATATATTGGCATTCCCCATTGTATTCAATCGAATCTAATAAAGCGAGAGAGAATTCCACCCCCTACATTATGTGTTCATTGTTCTTACTCTTGTGATTGCGACGACGAATTGCGTGATTGATCGCGGGTGAACGACTACGTTTTACAACAATAAATACAATTAAAATATCCCTGAGTGAGCATCCATCAACGACGTTGATCAAGATTGAAGACATTTTCTTTAACATTTTTCTAATGGTCATACTCTGTAATTTGTTGTAACATTTATGTTGAAATTCTTAATTAGTTAGCTAGGGATTTTCTTGTAAAGAGATGCAATTAATATAATTTTTATGTAATGTATGGATTCTAAAAGTAATGAGTATGCAATGACGTATTCTGTTTGTCTATTTTCACCTAAAACAATAATTAAACTTGACTTTAACAACGTGGACGCGGTTCCACCACCGTCATCAGTTAGCTGCAGATTAGGTGCAAGATGCATGCATCTTTCCGACGACACGTGCGAAAGCGACGGAGGTCCAGCCTTTCAGGGTGGCCGTGTGAGTACATGCTGCCTGGGATGCAGTGGCAATGCACGCATTAATTTTCTTTTGGTTTATATGTCTAAACTGTTTCTCATACAAAAAATAGTTTTTATTTTTCTCTTTTTTAATCTTCTCTTCATATAAACATTGATCCTATATGTCATATTGAATAAGCTACTGATATAGCAGTATTGGGAGTGCCTTCAGTAGCTTAGCAGCTAATGACGTATTCTGGACGCACATGCTTAGGCGCCCAGGTTATCGGTAAGAAGAGAATTCGGATACTGAATATACCTGGGTGAATATATGGTACAAAAAGCTCCTTAGAAAAAAAAAAGAAAATTAATAAATGCACATCAAATATCTCTGTTTTGAGATATGTATGCCCATTATAAAGTTTCGGCTTTGAAATTAATATAGAGCATTGCTAAATGTCACTCGAGGTTCTTTTTATTTTGTGAGCACTCATGATTTATTTTCCTACAGAGTACTCAAATAGAAGCCAAGGAGGTAAATTGATTCTATCAATTAGATCTAGATCTAAAGGCTTAAAATTTAAGTGTTATTTAGCAAGAAAACACTCAAATTCTCCTTAGACACCCTATTTAGCAATTCCCTTGAAATATACCATTACAAAGTTATCTTGTGTTTAAGATATACCATTGTAGATCTGCCCATGTTTGACTTCTTCCTACCTTATTCTCTATCAATACCCGCTTCCTAGTGCACTAGCTGCCACCATGGCTTAATTAGTTTGGTCGGTGTGCTCGTATGTGCTACCCGTGTGTATATAGCCGGGCCAGCCTGCACCTAGGGCGGCTGTCCTCCGGCCGGACGCACTGAAGCACCAACTGTCCAACGCGACCAGTATGTATACTTGAGAGGTAGGATTTGCAGTACTGTTTTTGAGGGAAATTTGAAGAGTGACCGGCAGTGGTTTTTCGCGAAAATCGGTTGAATTTCGAGAAAAACTGAACGGTCTGCAGAAGTCAAACCCGGTGATCAAACGGAGCAAAGAAAATCAACAAACCGGTCGGTAAGGTTGAAAATCGACCGGGACGAAAACCGGCCGGTTTGAGGCGAAAACAGTGAATAGAAGGAAAAAATGGAGAAAAAAGCAGAACAGATTGGAAAAATTGTGAAAAATTATGAAAAGCCAATAATGGCCCAAAAAACAGGGAAAAATGTTAGAAATGTATAAAAACTATGGAAAATTATGATAAAATTCCGGCATGACTTTTTATACATCTTAAGACTATGTCAAGTTGTGAAATACATATTTTACAATAATAGCACAACTATGAAAAAAATGGAAAATTTTGATATGACCTTTGCTATAATTTAAACAATCTCAAGTTGCAAAGTGGACATTTAGAAATAATATATCAAAAAATAACATTTCATTTCAATACCGTTTACAATTCTATTCAACAAATCCACAATTCAGTGCTTATGTCATCACAGCCGGCAACTATTGCAAGCATGTCCGTACATTCATATTTGCTAGAAGAAATAAGCAATCTGTTGTATAAAGTGCACTTGCCTCTAATGCCTTTTCTGCTTCCCTCTCAATCCAAGCAATGACATGATCAGAAGTGGTACTGCATAATAGCACAATATGCTCAAATTGGCCTTCTATGTTGGATCTATATAAACGCTATGAAATGAAACATACAAATAAAACATTACCTTTGGTGCTACGGGTAGTATTGTTGGTTGTACACTTGGTTGGCCGTATTGTACTCCTCAGTGAACTTCATCACCAATCCTCGTGTAGCTAGCATCTCTGCTTTATATTTGTGCTAGCTTTGCCCTATCCATGGGTTAGTCGTTTCCCACTGTTGGCACAACATGGCATAAAATTCAATATTTCTCCACTTATAGACCCATTGAGTAGGAGGTTGTGTATGAAAATCCGGGATAACGTAATCATATGGGCGATATGAGCCATAACTCTCTTGTGTCTTAACAATGTTGTATAAGCTACCGCTATTCTAAGGTGCATCATGGCTTGCTCAATGGTCCCTCCCCCTGCACTAGTCGTCCTAGGTGATTATGGAGCCCCATAGTCTTTGTCTTGTGATGTCTAAAAGGATTATTCCCAAAAGAGCACAATATAATGTTCACGATGTCAAGTTAATTTGTCCTGATCCTGCATCAACATGGTACATTGGGGTGAGTGTTGTCCCAATGCCAATGGGCAAATTCCTGGAAGAATACGCGTAATGCATCAAACACACACCCTCCTTGTGAGGAATAGAATGTTGTTAGAACCACAAGCACAGCCACTAATTAAAATGCAACAAATCGCAACAGCATGTTCTATGTAGGGTATCGAGTCACTTGCATTACCGCGAAGTTTCTTATCAACATAAAGAATATCATGGCAAAATTTGAAGACCCTTATAGATGCCATGATTTCATATCTGCAATATTCTCAGTACCTCAGAATATTAAACATCACTAATCTCTCTACTGTCTGCAACTATTCAACATATGCATCAAAAACTAAAATTAAAGAATATCATATGATTAAATTAAACAGTAGTAACTCCATAGCTTCAACTAAAATAATTAAATGCCCTATAAGTTTAGAGTTCACCTGGTGATATTTAACATGACTCAATAATTCTTTCCTGTCAAATGATGAATTGGACTTAAATAAAAGTGCTAAGCGTGTGTGTATACGCATCATCCTCCCTTTCTTCAAGAAAAGCCTCCTCAGTTTTTGAATACCTAAAATATGTTGATAAAAGAAAACAACGTATATACATGGCATATGTATTTATAGTTGTTGTTTTATTGTTCCCCTTATTTTGCACAATAGCCATAAGACGTATATGGTGTATTCGTCAAACCAACACGTATGTATTCCACATCATCTAGAGATCGCAGGAAAAATGTTAAATATATATGAGACCCTCCTTTTTGGATGGGAAGATTTCATGTACATACAGTACAAGTCTCATGATCAGTGGCTAGTACACACCTTTACAAGTTGAAATCACAACCATACACAGTATTTATTCCATATTACAACGGAAGCAATTTTATACATAATATTCCTATAAGCCAAAATAAACTTGCGGTGGAAACATTTTTATCTTGTAGTTTGGCTTTAGCCCAAAATTCCACAGGCAACACTGACGAGGTAAACCCTAGAAAAACTTATCGTTGGTATCCCCGTAACTTGCGTCAAAGTATGATTCTTGGGGTTATTCTGTTTCTTCACCTAAAAACAACAATAATAGCAAGGTTGAGTACATTGTGTACTCTACGAGACATTTGCAAGCCTATAATAAATGTAGATTTGTATCAAGAGAAAAGCTAATACGATTATCTTGCAATAAAAAAAGCAAATTTGAATTGTAAATATCGAGTAATAGATTTGCAAACGGAATTATGTAAAAGTAATTTGACTAGTATATAAAATAACAAAAATATCATACATATAACAACTCACAGTCTTGCATGGCGTAAGCATCAAATCGTTCAACAACAAGTCTTTGCCAACACATGGCAAGCAAAAGAGTAAGTAATCATCATCTACCATTCATTTATGCTTTATTATTTGTGTAACTTTTAAAAAGAAAAACATAGAAACACCTCTATTAAATGTGGAATTTTCTCTTGTTTCATGTGGGAACTGAACTATTTTCTCTACTAATATAAATTTGCAGTTGGTGGCAGCAGTCCGTTCTTCCTTGCCCCTCCCCCCGCGCCATATCTCTAATAATAGCTGGTCATTATAGCTAATTATTCTTTCCTGATTTATAGCCAGCCATATCTCTCTAAATATAGTTGATTATTATAGCAAAATCCCTGATTATTGCTGGTAATTAATAGTCGGCCAATCATTCCTTTTGTACTCTATATATGCTGTACAGTTTTCACAAAATCAATTAAGGGAATTCATTCAAGATCTCCTATATCATGCCGCCGCAGCGAATGAACTCGACAAACTGATCAATAAGTGATGGACCGACGTACATAGCCACGAAGCGCAGGAGGCCGAGCGCTGCGGTCAGTAGTAACTGCGGCCAGAAGGATATCTAGAGCGCGACACCCATTGGGTGCCGTGACCCTAGCGCCGGCCAGTTGGACGTGAACAAAGCATACGACGCTTAGGCGCGGTTACCCGGCGACACCGGTGGGACGTTGTCGGCGGTGAGAGAGTCATTAGCATACCCCTTAGAGATAAACGGGTTGATCCAGCTGAATATCGCGAGAAAGAGGAACAATGCGGCGGCGCATGGCGTGGCGGGCGCCTCGGCGCTGGTGTTTTCTGGTTCACCTTCATGGGCTCCGGCGTCATGACCAGTGAAGCCAGTGATGGCTAGGTACGCCAGAGGCATGGAGATGAGTAGGCCGGCAAAGGCGAGAGGGTCATCTAGGAAGAGCAGTGAACCATCGGCACGGCGGACCACCACCGAAGCGGAGAAGAACGCCGCGCCGAGGGCGGTGGCGATCCAGAAGACGCGGAGGTGCAAAAGCTGGGTGGCGGTGGTGGCCCCTTTCTCCAAGGCGATTGACCACGCGGTCATGATGTGCGCGACGAAGTGGGCAGCGAGGAAGACAGACTCCACAGCGCGCCATGGCGTGCTCGGTAGGAGGAAGAACGCGAGCGCGAGGAGGACGGAGGACACCCCGAGAGCGACCGCGTAGCGGCCAGTGGTCCGGAATGGCTGTGGCTTCAGCAAGCGCCTCGTGCTCGGGGGAAGCCCCGGCCCCGTGTCGCCCCTGCGAAGGCGGTGGATGACGAGGACGAGCGAGGCGACGAGGAAGACGAGGTCGACGGCGCCGAGGAGCGCGCGTTGCAGGCATGGCTAGAGGAAGAGAAACGCGAGCTAGTAATATAAATTGCAAAAAGGGATAAAAATGATTGATTGATTTTTGAGATTGGTAATATATATTGCTACGTACAATATATTTGGTTTTAATTCATATCGGATTAAGAAGAAACCGTAAAAACTTTTGAAATCGGGAGAAATAGATGTTTGATCTTATAGCACAATTTTTTTTTATTGCTTGACCTTTATGTTTCGTTATCAATTTTATTTTTCATAGCAATGCACGGGCATTGATCTAGTATCTGATAGAGGACTAAAATCTAGGCGCAAACATCTCCCTCTTACCAAAAAGACAGAAACAGAAAATGTGCACTTAACCTGGCATGCAAGAGCGGAAATGAACGGATATTTCGATCGGATCACGATGAACAGACATGAACATGCATGCAGAGATTGGCTAGTTGACTGGCGTCAACGTCATGAGACTAACTGACATGTGGCCAAGAAATGCGCTAAAAGGCCAGAAAAATATCCAGCCATGAGATAAGTAACTGATATGTGGCCAGCAAGGAGTGTGCCGAAGTTCAGAAATATATCCACTACGTTTTGCTATCGTCGGATGTTAATGTAAGAAGTAGCAGTCACCAGAATCAAAACTCCAAAGACCAGGGCATGCACCGTAGTCGTTCTCCTCCGTCTCGTCCGCCGCCGTCGGCGACATCTGCAAGTACGCGTGGCTCCCCATCATACCGGTTGGCGAGTAGAGCGGCGGTGGGTTCGCTATCAATTGGGACCAGTCGAAACCCTCGACTGAGGGCACCTGCACCGGGGGCAACACCACGCTTTCCACTGGCACATAGTGATCATAAGCCGTGGGACCATCGGTTGCTTCTTCCCGTGGAGCCGTGGCGGCTCCGGCGGGTGCAGCCTCCCGGTTGGCGTACGACAGCGCTGCAGCGTACACCTCCTGCGGGTCGCTTGTGCGGGCGACGGCGGGCGGCAACTCCGGGAAGTTGAGCCCCGCCTCGGCTTCAGGGCCGCGGAGACAGACGAACGCCGCGTCGAACGCACGCGCCGCCTTCTCCGGCATGTCGTAGGAGCCAAGCCATATCCGCTTGCGGCTGTTGGGCAGCCGGATCTCCGATACCCACTTCCCCCACTTGCGCAGCCGCACGCCCTTGTACTTTCTCTCCGCCGCCACGCTGCCCGACGGCGACTGCTGCACGTGAGTCTCGGGCGACGCCGGCGTTGTCGATGGCATGTTGGCCGCAAGCGTATGACGAGCTAATGTGCGCGGGTAAAGGCTGCGCGAGTTGTCGTCGAATGTTGCTAGCTCGAGTGCTGCTGTGCTTCTGTATGCATGCGTGAGAAATTGGGAAAGCTCGGGATCGATGGCGCCTTCGCGGAATTTAAACGGTTCGGTGTGACTCGTCGGGCAGCTGGAGCCACAGGAGACGACGCGTTGGATGGTGACGTGTTCACCTGGGAAGGGTTGAAATCTCGTTTTCGCTCTAAATCTCGTCCATGATTGGAGAACGAAATCTCGACAAAATTTAGAAATTTTGAACAAATCCTGGACGAAATACAAAAATAAAAATTCAAATTCGGTTTTTTTTACTGAGAAAACTGAAATTTTAGCCAGTTTTGCCGAGATCTCAGCAAAATTCTATTATATTACTATTTTATTATATTTTATAAATATATTACAATAGCAATTAGTGATCAAAGTTATATTTTAATTAAAGACCATATCAGTATCGAAACAATGTGCATTTATCACAGATCCAGCAACACAAATATACAACTCTCTTTACTTACCATTGGACTGCCTCAAGGTATGTGCCTGCTCCCATGTGGAATACTACTCGACTAAAAGATAATTGTGATATTCACACACAAAATATTATCTCTCATCTTCTAAGACAACTAAGTAGGGTATCTAAATTATTTTCACATATATCTATTTTAATTTTATTCAAATCTGGCCATAAAACTTTAAAAACCGGACAAAAATTTCGCTGAAAAAATCAAAATTACTGTAGTATTTTCAGATTTTTTTAAAAAATTTTAATCCGATCAGTAGTTTTAAATTCGGCAGCGTGTACAATGGCTGCTGTGATCTCGCAACAAATCACAACAGTGTAGGCATCGAGTCACTCGTGTGATCGTGTCTCTCAGGTCCAGCAGATCCAACCGCTACGGGTACGATGGCACTAGTATCCGTCGTAAGGCCCACGAATCCACGATGATACACGCTGGCGTAGTGGACTTGATGCTTCCTGTACAGACTGACGCGCTGGTATATTGGACTTGGCGCGTTAGTTTTCATATTTGTTAGATACCATTGATGGATGCAGACATATAGGAAAAGGCACATCTATACATGCGTCATTGATTCGTTAAGAGTATTTTTACTACTCTACTATTAGAGGAAGTATAAATAAATACTAGATAATCTAATTTGTTGGATCGAAAATAATAAACGGTCTATATTAAATTAAATGTATCATAAAAAATGCTGTTGCCTGTGCATCAATCTATGTGCATGCATTAGTCACGCATAAGATTTTTTTTTTGTTAAGCAGTGTCCTGTCAACCATCACGCATAAAAAAGCTGACCATCTATCTCATTTTTTTTAGGTTCTACCGTTGTACAAATCAGATAAAAGACGAAAGTAAACAAGCGAGGAAGGCAGGCAAACTTACCGATCGATGCAATTTCATGGGTTTTGGACGCATGTCTCTAGAATTAAACATTGACAAAAACTAGAGAAGGAACATTGCTGAACCAGACATATACTACTTTTTACGAAACTCTATAGAGTTACCGGCGAGGGAGCTCCTCACGTGTCCTCCCTCCATAAAAGTCCCTCAACAAATGCGAAATCATGTTTAGGTGTCCTTTCACGATAGAGGTAATTTTTTTTTCTGATTTAATTGAGCTACCAACTAATGTTAGAAATTTTTGAAATTTTTTGATAAGGGTCCTCAAAACAACTAATGCATTCAGAGCAACTCCACTGATTTAATTGAGATAATAAATTATGTTACAAAATTTTGAAACTTTTTATAAGGGTCTTAAGAGCATTCATAGGCCCCCTTTGGCTCAGCTTTTGCTAGTTGGAAGCTGGAAGCTGGGCCAAAGAGATAACTTTTGAACCAGCTTCTGCCAAAGCCAAAGCCGCGCTATACATTAGAAGCAAAAGCCGCTGAATAGGGCATCGCGGCGGGAAGTCATGGCTTTTGTGGATGGGTGGTACAACATTGCCCCTGGAGTTGAGTGATATTTACCCACAAATTGCCATCGGTATAAATAGCGCTTCTCTAGGTCAGCATTCCTCTCGCTCGCCTGATACCCGACCGCTCCCTTGCGCTAGGGTTTGGCGCGGAGAGAAGCAGGGGAGACGTCGCCGGCGGCTGGCACCTCTTCATCCCCTCCGCGTGTTCCCCGACCTTGTGCCGCCTCCCTTGAGTCTGTTCCCTAAGCCCGCACGCCTCCTCCGACTTCGTGCTCGCCAAATCCAGCGTCGCCTCCCCTCCGTTCGTCTCCTCTGAGCCGGCGTCGCCCCCCCGTTCGTCTCCTCTGCGCCGGCGTCGCCTCCCCTCCGTTCGTCTCCTCCGCGCCGGCGTCGCCCCTCCGTTCGTCTCCTCCAAGCCGGCGTCGCCCCTCCGTTCGTCTCCTCCAAGCCGGCGTCGCCCCTCCATTCGTCTCCTCCGTGCCAGCGTCGCCCCTCCGTTCGTCTCCTCCAAGCCAGCACCACCTCCACTGTCACTCCCCTAACCGACGACGCCTCCCCTTCCTCTGCTGCTGAGGTTACTTTCTTTGAATGTTCCCAGATTTGAAAATTGACTGTGATTGTTGTGATAGAGATTGAATTTGATTTTAGTTGTTGTGATAGAGACCAGATTTAATTGTGACAAGCTCATAGCAACTGCATAATTTTCTATGTGGTTACTGTGTGACAGAGATCAATGTTTAAGAAAGATTGCTAGTTAAATGAGATGGGGCAAAAGGGTAGCTGTAAATTCGCTTAATTTCTTATTTGCAGTTTTATATGTCCTGGTTGGCTGGTTGTAATTTGACGACTTACTGCTGAGATTGAAGTTAAAGTAGTTGGTTTTGAGGATTGGATTGTTTGTGTGCTTAGTTCTTGAGTTTTAGTTTTGATGATTGGAGATGTAAGTAAGGCAATGGACAAATGTTAGTCCTCAGTCAAAAAGGATAACAAGATGCAGCACATTGGACTATTGAGTCATGCCAAATTATTAGAACTAATTGTCTGGATTGATAGTGAAAGGTAGTAGGAGGCAACAACCAAGGATAGCTATCCAATCAAATCAGAGAAAACAACATGTTTTGCCTTTGTCGCCTACAAATCTCTGTTGGAATCACTCCTTCAGGTCATAACTTAGCTTTTCAATAATGTGATGGTATTTTCTCTATTTTGATTGGTTATGACCTGAAGGAGTGATTCCAACAGAGATTTGTAGGCGACAAAGGCAAAACAGTTGGATTTTTCATTTGTAAAAATCATTCAATCCTTATAAAGATGTGATGCCATAGTTCATTTCTTCAATCTCAGCGTTTGAATTATTTTTTCTGCAAGTGATGTCTCTTGCATTTTGCTCACTCTTTACTTCCATGTTTATGAGTCTATTGATGTATGAGTCTGCAAACTAGAAAATTCTGTTTATGAGTCTATGGATGTATGAGTCTATCAAATTCAACAAGATACAATTTCCCGTTAAAAAACAGACCAAGCATCAATGTAACTTTGTTCTGTTCTGTCTCCCTTAGAGTATTCACAGGAGTAGCTTTGTTCTTTTATAGCATTGATTGGGTTAAACTATTGAGTCAGAGTACCATGAATCTTGTTATGTTATATATTTATAGATGGAAAAAAAAACAAGCCAACAAAAGCAATATGGGATGCATTTGCTAATAGGGTTTTCATAGAAATTTGTTTGGAAGAAGTGGCTACGAAAAATAGACCTTTCCAATGTCTAAACAACAAAGGCTATGCTAACCTTGAAACCAAGTTCAACGAACGCACAAAGAGGAGTTACAACCGCAAGCAATTCAAAAATAGGTGGGATAGCTTGAAGGCTGATTATACCATGTGGAAGACATTGAATCTTAATGCATCTGGTTTAGGAAGGGATCCCGCAACTGGTGCCATCGTGGCTGATGATGATTGGTGGGCTCAACAAATAAATGTCTGCAAATTTTAATTGTTTGTGTCCATTAGGTTTAATGCTACAATTTATTGATGTTCTTCTTACTTCTTTTTAGTCCCAACCAGGTTGTGCTAAGTTTCGATATGCACCACTCGAGCATGAAGAGTCACTACGAGTGATTTTTGATGGTACAACGTGCACCAATGAGTCATCATGTGTGCCAGGTGCATTTAAGGAATGCCACATGGATGTTCAAGATGTCACAGATGAACAACATGGCGATGGTACGGGTGTTGATTGCAATGCCACACCTAGCAAGACACATGCCGGGACACCAAATGTGGATAAGCACTCGAAGAAAAGAATTATGCACAATTCACCAAGTGGAAAGAAGATGAAGAAAATTTTTAGAGATAAGCAGTTTGAGCGACTTGTGGACGCTGTTGAGAAGTCCACAACCAATAAATCATTTGCGTCTTCTACCTCTGGTGTTGATCTTGTTAGAAAAGAGTTATGTGAAATGATTAACTTAGTTATTGATGCCGGTGCTGATGAAGGGAGTGATGAACATTTCTATGCTACACAACTCTTTATCAAGAAGGAATATCGCGATATGTTTCTCACTCTCAAGACACCTCAAGGAAGGCTTCCATGGCTTAGGAGGACATGGGAGGAGAAGAAGAAGCGTTAGATTTTTTAGTGTTTCTGTAGTAATGTTCTTATTGTTGATCATGTCATTTGAACCTAATATCCCTAAGTCATGTGTTATGTAATTTGAAGAATCTACTTTGCTTATATGTTGAACCTCTTATCTTGCATTATCAGACTTTGTTTATGTGATATTTTGTAATGTCCCAATATTTCTTTGTCATGGGTTATGTATTTTGTCCTTATGTTATATGTTACATATCATGTGATATGTATGTGCAGATGATCTCTTCAAGTTCGAGTGAATCAAATGGTAGTGAATCAAGCGATGATGATGTCTCATTTGATGATGAAAAGGAAAACGAAGGACATAACTTGTTCTTGCCGCTTGTTGCTATAGCGGCTTATGCAATGTTGGATCATGAGGAATCAAGTACCAAAAGGCCAAGAAGAATGCCTATCATTACTGGATATCAATGGGTTGAGGAGCAACTTGCCAATTCACAATATTGTTACTCAATGTTCAGAATGAGGAGGTCAGTTTTCCTTAAATTACATTACACGTTGGTCAACAAATATGGATTGAAATCAACTAGTGAGATGAGTTCTAAAGAAGCCTTGGCAATGTTTTTATGGACATGTGGATCACCTCAATCTAATAGTCAAGTTCAAAACCGCTTTTGCCATTATGGAGAAACTGTTAGTAGGAAGTTCAATGATGTTTTGGAATGTATGAACCTCTTGGCTATTAACAACATAAAACCAAAAGATCCTAACTTCAGTACTATGCATGCTAGACTTAGAGATCGTCGATTCTCGCCTCACTTCAAAAATTGCATAGGTGCTATAGACGGGACACATATACCTGTTATTGTGCCCTCAAGTAAAAAACCTGTCCACATAAATCGGCATGGTTATACTAGTCAGAATGTAATGGCCGTTTATGATTTTGACATGAGGTTCACATTTGTTGTGGCTGGATGGCCTGGATCTGCCCATGACACACGCGTATTTATGGATGCTTTGGTCAACTACAAAGACTATTTTCCACATCCTCCTGAAGGTACTTCATTTTGGTTGTAACTTTCAAAACTATTAGTGCAATGCTGACATTTAGCAAAGTGTAATTTTCTTTGCAGGAAAATACTACCTTGTCGATTCAGGCTATCCAAACCGAAAGGGTTTTCTAGCTCCCTACAAGGGCCAAAGGTACCATGTACCTGAATTCCGTCAAGGTGGTCAACCAACTGGCATGAAGGAGATGTTCAACCATGCTCACTTGTCGCTTCGAAATGTTATTGAACGTTGTTTCAGTGTGCTTAAGATGAAATGGCGTATTCTTTTAGATGTGCCAAGCTATGATATGGAAAAGCAAAAGGAAATCATAATTGCGTGCATAGCTCTACATAACTTTATTAGAGACTGTGCTTTGGGTGATGCAGATTTTGATGGGCTCGAAACAAATGACGATTATATCGATGGGGATATATCTACACAACTCAATGTTGAAGATAGTGTTACTACAATGGATGACAGTGATATGGGTGCATTCCGTGATGCTATTGCTACGGCTTTGATGGCACAAGAATGATGCCATTAGTTTTTACAAGAATTTATTACAAAAAATTATAAATATCATGATAGTATTTTGGGAGCAATTTCATAACTGTATAGTGAGGACTTAAGTTGACACTTCCTTTTGCCAATTCCTTTCTTTTATAGGTTAGACACTACCTATGGGTGTTCTGTCTACACTGTCGACTGATTATACTTGCTATCAAATTGTTGTTGTAGGTTCTTGTGCTTTCTACGAACTAATGATCAATTTATCTTTCACCATTTGGATATAAGCTTATTTTACCTGATGATTCTTTGAATCTTCTGATGTCGTAATCTTTCTGATGAACACTGCAGGTTTATTTACCGAGGAAAAGACAGAAACTGCCAATCTCAAAAGAACTGAAAGGTCACACCCTCTTCCATTTCTTGGAAAGGTAAAGGAAGAGGAGCTGAGTGGTGACGAACTTGAGGAATGCGTGAGCATCAAATGGCTTTTTGCTTCATGCAAAAAAAATTTGACCTGCAAACATTCGGTACCAAAGTGCCAGTTATCTCAGCATTTGCACTTGATCATGTAAGAGGATTTGTTTTTGTTGAAGCTGAGAAGGCCTGTGATGTTACAGAGGTATATAATTTGATCCTTTCATTTTAAAAATAAAAAACATATGCATGCTGGGAAGAGCAAGTTGGATAACATGAGATGCAGTATGTCCATTTTGCAGTGTTTATGCAAGCAGGATTAGTTCTGTTCCTGCATCTGAAGTCCCTAGCTTACTATCCAGTCGTTCAAAACCATTTGAAATCTCTCCAGGTACATGGGTGCACATGAAGAGTGGAAATTATAAAGGAGATCTAGCACAGGTATGGTAAAATGGGTTTATTACTTCTCTTTTGAGGGACATCTACCATCCTCAGATTTCTTAATTTCTTTGTTCTTATTTGTGCTGCGACCCTCTGTTATATTTGTGCTGAAAATATTGACAAAGCTGTGGAAATATGGTCTCGCAACTTGAAGTCTGATGATGGTGGGAAGACTTATGTTGATCTTCTCCAGGTACAAATGGACAATAGAAGCTAATTTATCCTATGACAAACTGTGAAACAGTCCTAATTGATTAGTGTGTAAGTGCGGGATTTGATGGAAAAGACCATTACTCTCGCACTTGCTACAGAGCATAGGAGATTTAGCGCATCGCTATCTAAGCTTGTTGAGAGCTATGCTGAGTTGTTGGCCAGTCAAGGCCTTCTTAAAACTGCGATGGAGTACTATTCTCAATTGGGCAGATACTGCGTATTCGAAAGGGTCCTTTGAAGGGCTACCTCTATCGCATAGTTCGCATATTTCGAAATGATGTAACTGTCAAACTAGATTCTCTGCTGAAAATGCGAGTAACTTCATGCATTCTGATATGTAGCACCTCTTTTATATGATATCCCACAAACTTGGTTCTCCCTGTGTTAAAGAAATAGGGCAAGCAACTTGATGTTTTTGGATATGTTGCTTCTTATTGTGGAGGGGGTATAATTCCATGAATCCATATGATTAATCAAAATCAAGTGAAAGACTTGCTGATATACCACTGTAGACGTGTTGATTTTCACATTGTAGACTAGACATGATTGGGTTGATGAGATGAGTTCATATGTACTAATTTGTTTTAGGTTCTGACCACATGTTTTCGTTTTATAACTCTAATGAACTTTAGAACTTACATGCAGAAGAGATGAACATACAGTTCCCTTCAGTACTTTTGTGTGTCTGTTTTGCAGGAAGGCATACTGAAGGCTGCCAATGATATACTTCAAGAAAGGGTACTGATCCTCTAATCCAGAATTTTTTTAAAAAAAAACAACACCACTCGAAAGGTAAGCTTATGTTTTGATTTTAGGAGTGAGTTCAAGATTAGTGTTAGCATTTAGGAACTGACCCAAGGAGTTGAGTTCAAAACTGGCATTCTAGTTGGTGGTTACGCATGTAGGCAACCCATCTAGAAGAACATTTCAGCTGTTCTGCACAGGCAGGATAGATCACCTTAACCGAACATGTTTCATTTTTTTTAGAGTGATGAACACATTTCTCATTGTCTTCATCTTGTTTCTGCAGATAATTGAGCAGAATTGGATTCTGGATACCTGCAGCAACGTTATGATACAAAAATTTCCGTTCCAGCTAACAATGGAGAGTAACTCCTACTTCTAGCCTGAACTACAGACCTATCGAGTTATTTCGTCAGTTCCGATTTGAGTTCAACAAGGCCACCTTGCAAGGACCTTGATAAGCTTGTGACTGCATATTGTGAAAAGAAAAACAGCATTTGCATCTGTGCATGGTTTTGCATATGTAAATTCACCATCTTTCAGATTGGACGGTTAGTAGCTTATATATATATATCTGTTTAATATGGTATAACTTTGTGAATGCAATGTTGATTAGAGAATCATCAAAATCAGGAAATTTCGAACTTGATATCAACGGATTGCAACACCGAAAGATCCATATGAACATCTGAAATTGCTCACTGATACAATTTGCAGCTACCAAAGTGTTCAAAAAGACAAGAAGGCAGAGGTACACATTTAGCAGATATGTCATGTTCATCCTGATTCCTCAAAGAGGTAGTTGCGCCGTCATGTTGAACAGCAGCTACCCCTCTGCTGCTGCTGCTGCTGAATTGGCTGGCCTTTCATCTGGACTAGATTGGAGGCCTTCTTCTCCAGGGATGCTTGGCTACCAGATTAGACAAAGAAATTTCAACAGCATAAGTCATTTCAAAGAATCTGAAGTTTTGAAATTTTTTTTGTCCTACCTCTTCTTGATTGCTGCAGACATTGCCAAGAAGGCCTCCTCGACATTGATGGACACTTTAGCACTTGTTTCTAGGAAACGAATACCTATCTCATCAGCATAAGCCTGCACTGATTTGCATTGCCCATTTAGTAATATGAACCGATTATTCTTTTTGATCTAATTAATCAAATTAGATAGTATTTATTATACTTCCTCATGTAGTAAAGTAGTAGTAATACCCTCAATAAATCAATAGTTAGATCTGATTTTTACTACCCACAGTATACTATCATTATAATACACCGTAAATTTTCTCAATTGGAAATGTGACCTGTGCTACTGTAGTCTCGACGACCCTGCTCTCAGCCAGATCGCACTTGTTACCAACGAGAAGCTTGCATATGCTGTCGTTGGTGTATTTGTCGAACTCGCTCAACCATTGCTTGACATTGTTGAAGCTCTTCATGTCCGTAATGTCGTAAACGATCTGGAGACAACTCAAACAACCAAGAATGTTTGACTGAAACGTGCATGAAAATTGCAGAAAGATTTCTTCACAGGTGGAGAGGCTTACGATTACCCCATGAGCCCCTCGGTAATAGCTGCTTGTGATGGTTCTAAAGGATAATCAGTTCATACGGCACTAAACTTACAACAAATCTAAAAATAATATTTAGCGTTATTACAGGAGAAAATTGCACAAGGAGATGACTTGAGCCTTTCAAGAAGTTATAGGGTACACAACGTGACATCTGTATCAATTTTCATTGTCTACTATCTTTCCATTGTTCGCTGGGATTTAGGATCCAGTGAGGATCTCTTATCTTGCTTAAGAAATGATCTAATGAGCTATTCACTCTTAATCAGCAAACAAACAAGACATCAGACTCTTCAAGGGTATTTCAGACATTTCAATCATCATATACAACTCAGAACAATCATTCAGCCTTACAGAAGCTAAACTACCAAACGGCAGGCTTTTTCAGACAAAGACTTCTCTAGCAACCGCTTCTCAAGACAACCAATAAAAGCGAAGCTTCTGACAAGCTCCAGCTATACCAAAGGGGGCCATAAGCTACTATAAAAATTAGATCATGATTAAACTTGTGCGATTTTTAGAAATTCTGAATACATTTAAATTTTGTTGTTTTTGGTTTTCCAAAGCCATAAAACGAATTTGATTTTTTAAAATTTTTGAGAAGAGTCCTGAGAGTATACCTAAGCTACCAGAAAAATTTCATATTATGATCAAACTTGTGCAATTTTTTAAAAAAATCTGACAATGGTACTAATGTATTTAAAGCAACTTCACTGATTTAATTGAGCTGTTAAAGTATGTTAGAAAATTTTAAAACATTTTAAGTAGAGCCCTGAGAGCTTGCCTAAGCTACCATAAAAATTTCAAAGCATAATCAAATTTATACGATTTTTAAGAATTCTGACAATATTATTGATGTATTTAAATTTTACTGATATTACCCAAAAACTCATCCTACAGCGACGTTGTGCGTGACGTGACACCACACGTCCGCATATAGTATCCATATATAGAAGAAGAGGTCCGAAGATTCTCTACGTAAGCATCACAAACTTGTGCAATACGTTTACAACACGTGGCTCGTACCCAACGATTTAAAAACCGGATATAGAAAAAATATGGGAATGTCCTGATACCGATCACCACGGGCCACTGGTATTAAATCGGCCAAATTTAATCAGACAAAAATGTGAATGTTTGATCAACTATCGGCCGGAATTGACCGGCTACCGAGGAATAGCCGAATAGGGTAACAAGTTGGTGCTTGCTCCCACCTCGCTTCTACTTTCGTATATGTTTGTCTAATTTATTACTACTTTGCAAGATCTTTTTAGAAAGGGCGCGTACTATTGTAATTATAATATTTAGCAAGCGCAAGCTAACGGATCAAATCTCAGAAATTCTACAATAAACCCACTACTTAATTAACAAGAGTACAGTTTGTGTGACAGCAGCTCTAGACTTTAGCTAGCTAGCCGAATAATGATTTCACCCCTACTAATAGGCACTGGGCGGTTGGCAGGTTTAATCAATTTGAACAAGTTTGACGCACACACAACTACACTGCAAATGTCTTACTCCTGGAAGAACTTGGACTGTGGTTAATCTAGGGTCCGTTTGGTTGGAGGACGAGGTTGAATGGGATATGGTCATCTAAGTCTGGATGGGATGGAGTCATTCAGGTGGCTGTTTGGTTGGATGGATAGGATGAGTCGGTTTTTTGTTTGGTTGGATGGATGAGGATGGATGGGATGAGCCAGATTTTTGTTTGATTGGATGGATGAGGATGGATGGGATAAGCTAGTTTTTTATTTGGTTGGTTGGATGACATGTAAGGATGTTGGCATCATGGTACGTAACTTGTAGCTGGGATATCACATTCTTCGGTTTTGTTCCATGTCCTTAAAAATGAAAATCACACTCATTTGTTTAAAGTTTAAACGGTATAAGCAATTCTGAACCTGTATTGTTCGGAGAGCCGTACTGCAATTGTTTTGAGGATACACTCCACAAAACATGCATAAGACAACTTATTTAACATGACATCCGTATGGAAAAGAGGAAATGGTATATAGTTGCAATTATTTCAACTTTCTCACCATAATTCGATTACAGTAAATACATATACCAAAACCAATCAAAAGAAAGACCTCATTGAGAGAATGAGCATTGTAAATCTTTCTCCTAAATTGATCATAAACACTGCCCAAACTGATCTTTTGTATATGGATCAGTGCACTGCAAACTCTTAAAAAATTCAGAGTCTACTCTCTCCAGTTGTAGATGAATCTAGTAACGGAGCATGTAGGTCCGGCGCCTGAACCAGTTGTAGTCCGGAAGTCCCTGAATCGGTCCCATTGCAGCAATAGCAACATCCTGAACGAAAAATGGCAATAGGACAGAAAAATGTTGGCTTGATATATATGTCCAGGCAACATAAACAGAATAAACAGAATTAGCCATATAATGTGATGCATACTATTCCACCTAAATATTTGCTCAAGCTATCAAGCAATGTCAAAATAAAAGAATTACAAGCGTTTTTTTAGTCCATATAATACAAACTCCGTTACTCACAACAAAGCAAAAGCATAAAATTGAACTATCAATGCATCTTCTCGTCTATCATCCAATGCACTGGTTGTTGGCACGCACACAAGGAAACAATATACCCATATCACTAGAGGTCTATCACATGAACAAGATAGAAGATTATTGGCAGTCCCATGATAAGCAGAGTTCATCTGCATGAAATGAAGTCTCGAAGCAAGCAAGCCACCAAAATTTGGCCAGCTTTTAGTCTTTTACAACGCTTGCTGGCATTGCTCAACACCAACAAATATTCAAAATTCTAAGGAGCAAAAGAATGTAAGTTGGCAAAACAAAAATTAGCTGGTCAAAGATGAAACGGTTTGCAACACGCCTGACAGTGCTTGCGTCAACTGCATCTATTCTTGCAAAAAGCTCAGGAATAGGAATTCTTCGGCCATAGATGAGCAGCTTAAAAAACAGAATTATTGATAATTCTGAGCATATCACATTGCATGTTGTTCCTTTTCAAGGACAACAATTTAGAATTAAATATGTGCTACCTCTTCATGGAACATTGGAATTTAGAACTGACATTCCCATTCTAAAATAGTGACACCGCAATTGCGGTACCTCTTTATAGGCCAAAACTCCATTCCAATAAATCTTCAGTGTTCGAATTCTAGCTACCTACAACATTTAAAATTTATCAAGTAAATTAAGAACGGCCTCTGTTTTTCCTTGATGTAAACCATCTTTTCTCCTTTTCTCCAAATGCCTCATTTTTCACTGTTCTATCAGTGACGTCTTGATCAACAGGCAATGTAATTACAAGAATCAACTTCTTTGACACAATTTAGAAGCATTAACTAGGTGCTGACTCACTGCTGACAACAATACAACAACATTATCCACAAGTGAACGTGCACGCGTAGAGCATCAGAGATACAGGACTAAACCAAAACCGGTGAGGATTTAAGTCAGCTAACAAATTCTTTGGACTTTAGTCTTTGATAGCCCAACAAGTGCAAACCAGATTATGATTTCCAGTTTGCTTTGATTTTGAGAACCTAACACAACAATATTCTCTCGATTAGATGTTTGATATGAAATGCAGCAAAAATGGCTGTTTTTCTCCTGATGTGAACTCAGACCATAGACTAACTAGAACTAGCAAACACAAATAGTAATCAAACACATTGCAATTACCAACAAAAAATTTGAGCTCCTCACTTGTCAAGGATGATTAATGTGGTGTTCTCGGGGTTCTTAAACCTCAGCGCGAGCTTCTTCAAGAACCCGTTCTTGTCCTCCCCGTCGTACGGCAAGGCCACTGCCTTCTTTTGGGCTTCTCGGAGGTCCAGCAAGCCGACCTCCCGGGCGTCCTTGATCGGCCTGATGTCGACGAGCTGTGCGTCGGGCTCCTCGAGCAGCCCCCGGTACGCGGCGCTTGCGGAAACGACGCCGTACGGCTTGGAGGCGCCGCCGAGGACCTGAGAAATGACCAGCGGCAGGGCGACCGCAGCAATGCCGGCGGCGGCGATGAGCGGGTTCTGCGTGACGAAGTCCACGAGCCCGTCGAGGCCGAGGTCCGGGAGGGCGAGCTCGAACCCACCGCCCCCGCCCCCGCCAAGTCGGTCGACAGCCGCAGCGTCTCCTCGGCATCGGCGGGGGCGCCTGTCTTGTCCCCTGGGCGTGGGCGCGCGGGAGAGTCAGCAGCGTTGGCGCAACAGAGGAGAGGATGACGGCCATGGCATAACGGGCTGCGAAGAATGGATGACTTCGTCCGGGCAAAGGTGACGGGCGAACATGGACACGCTTAGAGCATCTCTAGCAGAGCCCCTAAACCAGCTCCTAAACTTTAAAATAGGGACTTTAGTACAAAATACAGATCCAGTAGGGCCCCTAATCCAGCCCCTAAAATTAGGAGGCCCCTAAATTTGCCTCCTCAGCCCCAATTCCCAGGGGGCCCCTAAACCAGCCTCTAAATCTTAAAATAGGGAGTTAAGTGAAGGATGGCTTGCATTAGTTCGCTGCAATTGAGCGTGTCTTTCTTTGGATAAGTTGCAATCACAGCATCTGATTCTGCTGCTGAAAATTTTGAAAATTTTAAATATCATGTTTTGAAAATTTTAAATTTAAATTTTAAATATCATGTTTTTAAATTGTAAATGTTAATATGCTTATGTTTTATGTATTACAAATATTTTTGATTGAATTTTAGTGGTGTCAAATGAAGATTATACATAGCGGATATGTCAAAATAGGAGAAAAGTAAAATAGGACCTAGATTTAGGGATGTTCTTTGGACTTGTGCTCTGAAAACAGGGCCCTAAAAAATAGAGAGTCCCTAAATCCAAAATAGGGGCCCTGTTTTAGAGGCCCTTGCTGGAGATGCTCTTATCCGGCCAAAAAGATCGGACCGACTGATCCAGAATCTTGAGGGAATATGCTGCTAACTTGGATCAGCTTATCCATGCCATCCATTCAACCAAACGGCTGTCATCCAGCAAAAACTGGGACCGCCCTATCCCATCCCGTCCTTGACCACGAACCAAACACTACCCTAGTGTCACGGGTTTGCCGATCTTCACGAAGTAGGATTTTAATATCTACCGAACCATATCCTCCATCCTCGGAGTAATCAACCCTGTTAGTTGATGGGGTCCTATCCGGTGAAATACGCCGACAAGAGTATATAGCAGCAAAAGAAGCAAAGCCTTGTAGTGTGCCCATCCAACCCGTAGGCAACTGACGATGCATAACCCCTAGAAAGATTACATCAATAAAGATCCCACATCCTGCGACGAAAACAAATCTTCGGAGCTTCGCTAACTTAATCCACCTAAAACAATAGATTAAGCAAGAGTGAGTACTTTCGTACTCAGCAAGACTTAAGTTGGGATTTGCAAATGCATAAATGCAGGCCAAGTTAAAGGAGGCTACTACAGTTAATTTGCATAAAGCAAAATTGAATTTGTAAATCAATTTATCATTTGCAAACAGAATTTAATAAAAGCAAGTTTGATTGATAAGGAATAAGTAAAGCGTAAATAATACTCACATCCCTTCGCGAGCAACGAATAATCCAATCATGAAATCCATCAATGTCGGCCCTTTGACATAAAGCAACAGTTGCTAAAAACAAGTTCAAACCAAAACCCATTTTCAGAAAATACCAAAATCTAACATTGGAATAACTTCACCAAGTGCCCATGATCGCGGGCGCGACTAATCGATTAGATTTTCACTCTACAGAGATGTACAGTTTTACCCACAAGAAATGATCAACTCTTTGTACAAGCTATTAGCACACTTCCTTTGGTGTGCCGCAGAGCAATCATAACATAATCGTTACATTACCTAGACTTAACTTTGCACCAGCACCGGGACGTTAAACCCATACTATGATAGAAGAACTCAGAGTATAGAAATGATGGAACTTTCCATAGCATGGCATACACAGTTATATTGGTAAGTGTGGCTCCCAACACCTCGGTGTGGAGTACATGGACCCCGGGTATCTACATGGCAAGCCGCGAGGACCACCCAAAAAGGGATGGGCCGAGCCGACTATTCAGAGGTGGGCGCCGCATGGACTGCAGCCGCTGTATCCAACAAGGAAGGCTTGAAGATAGTAACCAACCTTGATTAGGTACGATACGATCGTAATCCTGGACGCTATCATATTCAACTAGATATAGAATCTCCACCTTGTAACCGATCAGGACTCTTCCTTGTAACCGCACCTCTCTACTATATAAAGGGGGCAGGGGAACATCAGATCATCACATCCACAACCATATCAAATCCCAGAGCATAGGATTAGGGTATTACCTCTTTCGTGAGGGCCTGAAACTGTATAAACCCTTATCTTGTGCTACCATCGAGTTTGGATCCAGCGTTGTCAGCGTACTATACGCTAGGGTACCCTCTCCACCGCATAAAGTACAATCCGCGTGGCGGCTCGGCACCGGCGGCGATCACGGCCCGCCAAAGCGTCGGTCCACGTGGCGCCCGCGAGCGTGGGCGAAGACGCTCGCTGCCGGGCGCCAGCCGCGTGGCGGCTCGCAATCGGCGGCGATCACGCCCGCCGGCCAGCGTCGGTCCACGGGGCGCCAATGGTAGGTGCGCGAAAGACGCCTTTCGCCCGGCGCCAGCTACGTGGCGGCACGCAATCGGCGGCGATCACAGCCCGCCGGCTGGCGTCGGTCCATGTGGCGCCCGGCGGCAGTGCGCGAAGCGCCGCCGCCGCCCGGCGCCAACTACATGGCGGCGGCAATCGGCGGCGATCACGGACGCCGGCTCGGCGTCGGTCCACGTGGCGCCAGAAGCGGCAGTGGCGAAAGCACGCCTGCCGCCGGCCGCCCGACCCGTGGCGATTGGCGAAGACGCCCGCCGCGAGGCAAAGAGGTGGAGCGCGGTGGCTTCGCCTCGAAGGCTCCTTCCACTACCGCACCATGTCGAACGGCAGTTCGCCATAGCAGCTTATCACCGCAAGGGTTTACGCAACAAGCCCATGTCGTGCCCGAATTCCCACGGATTCGGACACTCAGGTATTCTCAGACTAGTCCAGATCACGCTAGTACACACAGATAAACAAAGTTGAAGTACCACAATCATACACAATGAAATAAATAATAAGTACTTCAAGCATTTAATAGTAACGAGTTACATGGCCTTATGGCCACCTTACAATACTTCACAGCCACAGGCGATAAATATCATCGATATCAAGTTCATTCAATGCGGAAGCAAAATACGATAAGCGGACCCTTCTTAACCACAAAGCTCTGAGTGCGGCCCAACCCCTTAGTCCTCCCGGCCTTCAATGAACTCCTCCTCCCAAGCCGGGTACGGCTTCATCTTCTGAGGTTTTTGTCGATGCAAGGGTGAGTATACCACATACTCAACAAGTCATGCACAATGCAGACTATTACTATATGCAAGGCTTATTCCAAGGAAAGGCTTAATTGGTTATTTTGCATAAAGCAAAGATTTCTTTTGATAGGTAGTCCTATTAGATTAAAAGCAAGAAGATCAATAATATTGAATAATTAATTTCTCAATTCTTTTCCAAGAGTTTGGCACACACCTAATTTCATTCACATGACTTTTTTGGCACACAAATACCCATTCCACATTTTCATTTTGAAAATCTAACCCTTGATCTGTAATCACCGAGCAATGTCCAATACCATGACACGGCTATTCAATAGATTCACACACACACTCTGCAGAGGTCAGACACTTTACCCACAGGATACAATGCTCACCACACAGCAATTGATTGTAACAAAGTCTTTCAGAGACTAACACTTAGCCGATGATCCTCTCGAAGATTGCCTTCCTAACACTCCCTCACACGAGCCAAAGTTTAGAACAGCACATACCGTTAGATGGGTACCAAGTCAAAAAGATAGTACGCTCCCCGTCGGTTACATTTTTGGTGTAATCACACCCCGAGGTATCAAAGGAAAGATATTAGAAACCTACTTAACTAGGTCCGCCCCATTCCGCATAAGTGGTTGTACACGGAACTCAGCTCAAAGGCTCGCAAGGTTAAGTCCTTAATTGTCCCGCAAGACAACCATTTTATACATCTCGGCACACAGCCTTCACAATCTTTTCATACATCCCATTGCCACACAGCCCACTCGCACGAAGCCTTCTTGCCACTTGCCCTGCTCAAATCATTTTCCCACCCCACTTTATACTTAAGCAACACATGCCATTTTCCACATCGGTTCGTGAATAGCACCACACGTGTCACTATCCCGGCCCAATTCATGACATCATCGCATTCTCCAAAATCGCTCCATAATTGTTTAGTCAATATTCATTTGATATTTGAAAGTCATTCCACGCATACAAGCAAAGCTAAGCAAGCACTAATCACGGTCTAGCCTCCCGTGTTGGCATCATATTAGCATCCAACATATTTAAGCATCTTAGGGTGAACAAGGTTTCAGGCATATAAACATTTATAATCAAGGTGGCATAACAAGTTTGGCTTTTAACTACCATTTCCCAATTTAATCAATAGTGGTTGTACTTAACATAGCATGCAATATGGAAATCAAAATATACTTTTAAAACTAGGCGCAACATGGTCAAAGCACGACTTGCCTTCGAAGAGGAGTTGGTTCTGGTCGAGGTTCTGGTTGAGGTTATGCGACGGGTCTTCAAACTCTCCCTCGACGAATTCCGGCAACTCGGAGTCTACTCGATACAAGCAAACACACAATAAATATATAATACAGACAGCAAACAATTCACTAAAATTAAATAAAAATCACCAATAAATAGTTCACATTTTTACAAATTTTTGGGCACTAGAATCACTCAAATCCGAGTTAAAATGCGAAAGTTATAGCGTTTTCAATTTTGCTGAAATTCATAAAAGAATAAACCGAATTATTTCTCTATTTTCCACCGATTTTTCGGCTGATTTTCCCTCGGCTTGACACGTGTCGGCACCAGAGCGAGCCACGCCGCCCACTTGGCCAGCGACAGGGTTCGGGATGACGCTATGTCGACGTCGACACCGGTGACTCACCCATCGACATGTGGGCCCGGTGAATGATGCTAGGACCTACCAGAGGTCGACACCTACGGCGAACCATCAAGCCACGCATACGATTTACTCTCGACCGTTGATTCAATCCGACGGCGCGAAGTCTAACCGAGCGGTTTACTATTTACAGACCTCGTGGCGTTACCTTAGGCGTCGGATGAAGATCAGACGGCTGAGGTTGCACGCGAGGAGTTGAAGAAGAGACGGCGGCGCTCGTTGCCGGAGTTGGAGAAGATGACACGGGCGACGGCGTTTCCGGGTCTGTTCGGCCGGAAAAAGTAACCACACGGATGCGTCTCGGCTTGGTGAACTCGGAGGTGGTCTTGACGGCGCGCGGGAACGGCGAACACTGGCGGGCACAACGAAAACCGGCGGGAAGAGTGTGAACTACGGCGAGCTCCCGAGAGGGCTAGGGTGGACGAGAGCTAACGAGCGAGAGGGGGAAACGAGCGGGGTGAAGTGCTGCACGCGCCGGCCTATTTCACTCGCTCGGACAGCCTCGAGACGCGCGAAGAAATCCCCGACATGATCTGCGGCGGCCAATGGCGACGGCGGCGTGACAGTCGCCTCGTCCCGAGGTCGTCCGGTCACATCGACCGTCGATCGACGGAATCAATCTACGCGATTGACGCGTCGATTAGGGTTTTCGGCGCAAGAGACAGGTGTTGGGCCGCCCAACATCAGAAGCTAAGGATTTTTCCGCTTTTCTAATTAAAATAAATGCCGAATTCAAAGTAATTATTTAGGGCACTAAAATACGAAAAATTCTAGAAAAATTCTAGAAAATATTTCAGAGCATTTTGAGCCTAAATAAAATATTAGTTTTAATTTTTGATAATTATATTTTCTGGTATTTAATTACTCAAGGAAAATGATATAAATAAATTCCAATTAAATCCAATATATCCCGAAAAATTAGATAAATTCAATTAAATGCAATTAAATGCAATTAAAGGTTGATTAATTCATAAAAAATTCAAATAACTCCAAAATTTAAAATCGGGTCAAAATTCAGGACGTTATGACCCATTCCTCGACGCTTCTCACCTACTGTCAAGAAAGGAGTCCCATCCAATGGACCGCAAAGGCACGCGTAAGCATTTAATGAGGCCGAGGAACGGACAAAGACAGAAGGAGTAGTAAATGTATGAGGATCAAGATGATGACCCCTTTACCTACTCCCTGCTAGCTTTGCCTATATAAGGGCCTCCGGGTGCATGGGAAAAAGGGGAGGGGGCATTCAAGAGGAAAGAACTTATAACCCAAGAGCTTTGTATTAGCTTCACACCTTCTCAAAAACAATCTAGCAGAAGTAAGGCTATTACCCGAGCCAAAGGGGCTCGAACTGGGTAAAATCTTCGTGTCATCCGCAGCTCATGGACGCCGGAATCCTTCGCAGAGAGTCCCTAGGTTTTCGCCTCTAGGTTTAGCTAGCCGCGAAGACGCCTCCTTCCAACTAAACCCGGCTCATCCTCCGGGCTGCTGTGGAATACACCGGCAGGCGCGCCGTAGGGGGCTAGTGGTTGGCTTTTTTCGCTAACTCCCGGCGGACTTCGGTTCGCGGTTCGAAGCGTGCTCGTGCATTAGAAGATGGCGGATCCTCAAGACCAGATATCGCGGGCGAAGCGACGACCAAGGCGCCTCCGGCCGTCCACGCCGGCCGAGGGACTGTCTCACCTCGCCGCAGGGCGGCGCAATTGCTGCCGCAGAGCCGGGAGCGATCCATGCGCCGCAGTGGCCTTGAGGTGGCCACCCCGTAACTTGCACGCCGCCGTGCTCTTCGACCACCTCCGGTGGAGTTCGCAGACATTCCCCGCCACTGCGTGGTCTGCGAGCATCGCCGCCTCGTGGATGCGCCCAACTCCGAGTGGGGCTCTCACCAACCAGTACCAACCGTACACTTTGACGCTTAAGGCGCCGGCGGCTCTCAGCCTCCAGCCCGACGACAAAGGCCCGGCCAGGGGGCCAGGTCCGAGAAGGCGACGCAATCTCGGTCCTGCTCATCGAGGAACCGTGGGGACCTCCGCTCACCTTGATGAGAGCCGCCACGCAGGTGATGACCTCCGTGGTCGCCGCCGCACCACCCGACCAAGAGCGCGCCATGGCAAGGTGTGGTGGTGGCAATGAGAGTCCCCTCATGGCTCTCACCCTCGGGGCCGGAGGAGGTCCACTCCTCCGATTCCTCGCGCCCCATGCACGGCCTCCGACCGGCCTCGATGAGCGGCTCGGCTCCCTCGGCGTCGGGTGCCAGCCTTCTCCGCCGGTTAGCCATGCGTGTTCGCCGGACAGTTTCGCCCGTGCCATAGAAAAATATGACGGCACCACCAACCCGGAGGAGTTCCTCCAAATCTATACGACGATGGTGCGGGCGGCTGGCGGATCTGAAAGGGTCATGGCCAACTACCTCCCAACGGCCTTGACGGGTTCTGCCCGCTCCTGGCTGCTAAATCTCCCCCGAGGGTCGGTGCACTCGTGGGGAATGTTGTGCGACATCTTTGTCGCCAATTTTCAGGGCTATTTCGCGCAGCCCGATGTGGAGGATGACCTCCATGCCCTGGAGCAAGAGAAGGGGGAGTCGCTTCGCGACTTCATCCGGCGGTACTGTCACTGCCGCAATACCTTCCCCCACATCTCCGAGCAATCAGTCGTCATCGCCTTGGGGGGCGACGCGATCGCGAAGATGAAGGAGAAGATGGCCACCCGTACCATCAGCTCAACCTCCGAAGCTTTTTCCTCGCACATAAGTGTGCGCGGCTCTGCAAGGCGAGGGCAGCCGCCCCAAGGGTGGCCAAGGCAAGGACGAGGCCGGGACCTCGAAGGGTTCCGGCCGTGCGGGCAAGAAGGCGCGGAAGCACAAGGCGGGGGAGGCCAGGCAGGTCCTGGCCGCCGAGCGCGACGACGAAGGAGACCCCGCGCCTCAGAAGCGCCACCGCCGCGATCGGGCGAAATGATCGCCATGCGAAGCGGCGCGACGACCGTCGTGGATCGGCGAGCGATCGCCGTGATCGGCGCGACGACTGCCGCGGCGTCGTGGGAACGACCGCCGCGATCAAAAGGAGGGCGAGCCCTACTGCCCAATACATAAAACCAATACCCATGACCTGGACAACTGTCGGGTCGTGGGCAGGATGGTGGAGAAGCGGCTCAAGGAGCGCCGCCCTGATGATGATCAAGATGAAGATCCCGCCCCGCTGGCTTTTCAGCAGGCGGATCACACTGTGGCGTACATCCATGGTGGTTCATCCACCATTCCCTCCAATGCCGCTTACAAACGGCTGAAAAGGGAAGTATGCGCCACGGCGTCAAGCTCAGGGACGGGTCGGGCACTGAAATGGTCGGAGAAAACGATCACCTTCAGTCGGGCCGACCACCCTGAGGGCACCCCAAGCCTAGGGCATCTCCCGATCGTGGTAGCACCCACGGTCCGGAATGTACTGGTAGGCGGGTCTTGATAGACGAGGCGCTCCATCAACCTCTGTCGTCTGCTCGGCATTCATGGCGCCGCAGATCTGCGCGACGGATCTGCGCCCGACCGCCGTTCTTGGGTAGCCCCAGATGCGGCTTGTTCCCTTGGGTCAAGTTTGCCTCCCGTCACTTTCGGGAAAAGAATAACTACCGCACCGAGATGGTGGATTTCGAGGTCGCCGATTTCGACCTCCCATATAACGCCTTGCTTGGCCGACCGGCGTTGGTCAAATTCATGGCGGTTACCCACTATGCTTACATGATGGTGAAGATGTCGGGGCCCGGCGGCCCCATTGTCATCAACGTGGATAGGTCGGAGGCCCTGCACTGCCACAAGCAGGCTTGGGATCTAGCCGGTGCCACTTGCGTCGGCCGCACCGACGCCACTTCCTCGGGAGCCCCTCAGGCCCGGACCCGTGCTTCACTCGGCTCCGCCGGTGAAGTAAAGGTGGTCGCCCTGAGTGGGGGCAAACCCCGAAAGACCGTCAACATTGGCGCCAACCTCAGCGCCAAATAGGAAGACGCGCCACCTTTCTCCACCAAACGAGACGTGTTCGCCGCAACCGTCGACATGACCGGGTCCCCGTGAGGTGATCGAGCACCGATCGCAACGCCTCGACGGCGGCGCCTAATCCGCAGAAGGTCCGGAGGCAGGGCCGAGCGGCAGGACGCCATTTGAGAGGAGGTAGAGAAGCTGCCGAGCGGGAATAGTCTGGGAAGTCTCTCATCCCGAGTGGCTCGCCAACCCGTGCTCGCCAAGAAATCCAACGGAGGTGGCGATGTGTGTCGACTTCACCGACCTCAACAAGGCCTGCCTGGGATCCTTATCCTCGCCGCGGGTCGACCTCATCATAGACTCCACGGGCGGGTGTGAATTGCTGTGCTTTTTGGATGCGTACTCTGGGTACCATCAAATTAGCATGGTACTAGAAGATGAAGAGAAGACCGCTTTTGTAACCCCTATGGGAGTCTACTGTTATGTAAGGATGGCTTTTGGTTTAAAGAATGCTGGTTCCACTTACCAACGTGCCATGCACATTACCTTCCGCCCCCAGATAGGGCGAAATCTAGAAGTATACGTTGATGATTTAGTCGTGAAAATTAAAAAGAGTGAAGAACTGATCCAGGACCTGGAGGAGACCTTTGCTAACCTCCTAAGAATTGCTCAAGCTCAACCCGTAAAAATGCGTGTTCGTGTGCCCTCCAAGTTGCCGGGTTTCGGTGTCGGTAGGGCATCGAGGCCAATCCTGACAAGATAGTGGCCATCGAGCACATGAAGCCGCCAGTGCGACTCAAGCAAGTTCAATTACTGGTGGTCGCCTGCCTCCTGGGCGATTCATTGCCCGCTTGGGAGAGCGGCTGCGCCTGTTCAAGTTGTTAAAGAAGACTAACCATTTTGAATGGACGGAGGAAGCTCAGAAGGCATTTGAAGATCTGAAGCGGTACCTCTCCTCTCCCCCGGTGCTGGTTTCCCCCGCGCCGGGTGAGCCTTTGCTTCTGTATATCGCTGCCACCCCTGAGGTGGTAAGCGCAGTGTTGGTCGCGGAGAGGGAAGGCATCCAGAAGCCGGTTTACTACATCAGTAAGGTATTGCATGAAGCGTAAACTTCGGTATCCTCAAGCTCAAGATGTCAGATGCGGTCCCGTTAAGGCCCGTAAAGTCATGGCACTATTTTCGTGGCGAAAATCACCGTCGTCCACGGCCTACCCCTTGCGGGAAATCCTCCACAATCGTGAAGCCGAAGGCCGCATTGCTAAATGGTCAGTGGAGCTGGGGGAATTCAACATCAAATTCGTGCCCCGCACCGCTATCAAGAGTCAAAAGTTGGCGGAGTTCGTCGCCGAGTGGACTCCTGCCACTCCTGAAGCTGAAGAAGCACCCGTGCCTTCCCCCTGGACGTTATTCTTTGATGGATCCTTCAGGCTGGAAGGCGCGGGGGCTGGGGTTGTCCTGGTCTCCCCGACCGGTGATACCCTCCAGTACGTGGTCGCCCTCGAATTCAAGGCCACCAACAACATTGCTGAATATGAAGGTCTGCTGGCAGGGCTGCGCATCGCTTCGGCGTTGGGCATCAGGCGTCTCCAAGTCAAGGGAGACTCCCTGCTGGTCATTAATCAAGCACGAAAGGAGTTCCAATGTTCCGACCCCACCATGGCGGCGTACCTGGCAGAGGTCCGAAGAATGGAGCGTCATTTTGAAGGTCTGGGGTATACTCATGTCCCTCGGCGTGACAATCACCTTGCGACGGCCGCCCCGCTTTGCATCCTCAAGGGCTCTGTTCCGGCCGGGTCTCGAAGAAAGACTACCGCGACCGTCCCATCGCAGCCCACGATCATGTGGGGATGATGGTGTCACTGTCGCGCCCCGGTCCGTGTGGGGACGACGGCAAAGTTGCCACGGCCTCCGGCCAAAGGGGAAGGCGGTGTCATCACGACCTCCAATTCAGGGGAGGGAAGGCAGCGTGTCCGCCTCCTCCCTGTGTCCGGGAGGAAGATTACGGCCAGCCGAGGCAAGACCAGGAAAGCTTCGGCCAATGAGTACCCAGCGAGCACCGAGTGGTCGCCACCCTTGGGCGGGAAGATCGATGGATGGACCCTATCCCGCCTTCTGCAGAACCAAGTGATCCCCGACGATGATGCCTCACCGAGAAGATTGCACGAAGGCCAAGTGCTATACTCGGTAGGTGGGGACCTATATCGCCAGAGCGTAAACGGAGTTCTCTTGAAGTGCATCACTTTCGGGAAGAGGGGCACCGCTCTCGATATCCATAGAGGCGCAAAGGGAGCCATATGTCCGTCCGAACTCTAGTCGGCAAGGCGTTTCGCCAGGATTTTTTTGCCTACCGCCTCCGTGATGCTTGCAAGCCGGTGAGGACGTCGCGGCTTGTCGAGTTCTTCGCCAGCAAACCCACCGACCAGCCCAAGCTCGCAAACCATTCCGCTCTCTGCCGTTCGCGTCCGGGGCCGATATCTGGGTCCGTTCACGGGCCATAGGGGCTTCACCCACCTCTTTGTCGCTATCGACAAGTTCACCAAGTGGGTCGAGGCCGAGGCAAGGCGGGCTATCACGGCCGCCGCCGCATAAGTTCATCGTGGGATCTTCACCGCTTTGGAGTCGCCAATCGCATCATCACCGACAACGGCACCCGCTCACCAAATAGCGGCTTTTACGAATTTCGAAGAGATGGGCACCAAGGTATGTTTCGCTTCGGTGGCCCATCCCATGAGCAATGGTCAAGCGGAGCGCGCCAACGCGCTGGTACTAAAGGGCCTCAAGACAAGGGCGTTTGATCGACTCCACAAGCGGGGTACAAGATGGACGGAAGAACTCCCGGCTGTGCTGTGGTCGCTTCGCACCACGCCTAGCCGTGCGACCGGTGAGACACCCTTCTTTTTGGTGTATGGCGCCGAAGCCGTTCTCCCCTCCGAGCTGTCGCTCGGCTCTCCGCGCATCTCCGCTTTCAATGAAGAGGACCAAGAAGATCTCCGGCGAGAAGAGGTTAACCTCCTGGAGGAAATGCGGGATCGGGCCGCCTTGCGCGCCGCCGCTATCAACAAAGCTCAGCGATACCACGCCACCCGGTCTCGAGAGAACACCGGCGATGGTGACTGGTCTTCGCAAAATTCAGACGCATGCCGGGTTACATAAGCCGCCTCCCGATGGGAGGGCCTTCAAGGTGGTCTCAGATCTCGGCCAGGCGGTCCGGTTAGCCATCGAGGACGGCGAGGAGGCGAACTCCTACAACATTGAGCTATCGCGAAAGTTCTATCCTTAAGGGAATTAGGTACCAAAGAATTTGCTCGGTCGACCTCGAGGCACGCCCCTCTTCCGGTAGTCGGCGGTCACCGGCAATCGCGAGGTCATTGCCTGAAAGCTTTTTGCTTCACCATTATTGTTCCTTTTGTTGTGCTTTGAGTGGCGCTTATGCGATATATGTCGCCGGTTCAGGCGTTTGCTAATTCCTTCGTGAAATCCATGGCGATCCTCGGCGCTCAGGTACACTTAGCCCGGCGATCAGGGCGGTGGTACGGTGCTCGACGCTGCTCGCACACCTCGATGGCTCTGAAGCACCGCCGTCATCACCGCGAGCACCGTCGGCCTGATGCCACCCCCAGAAAACTCGCCGCTTTGGCACATGGCGTCGCGGCTCGATTTCCTGGCAGTTCACAAGGACTTAGAATCCAAACAAGGCGGGCCAGGACACTTCATGCTGGAACTTAGAATGTTTTGGGCTTACCTTGCGTATGCCCTTCCAGATGTTTGCTCACCTTTCCGGTAGTCATCTGTGCGCGCAGGGTAAGCATAAAAGTGTTGGCTTACTTTCACGAAAAGCCCTGCATCTTCTTCGCTGGTCGCCTGGGCTTGGGGCTGCTACGCCTAGTGCCCCAAGTCGCCGCCTCGGCGCTCAAGGTGCTCGCCTGGCCCCGTTGGTGGTCGCCTTGGCCTTCGGAAGGTCGGTCGCCTGCGGCTTGGGGTTTGCCGCCGGCGCCCCAAGCCGCTCACCCAAATACCCGTGTTCCTTGTCCTGTGACATATAAAACAAGATAAGCGCTCTATACCACATTTTTTGGCCATTTCCTTACGATCATATCCTAAGATGGGTCGAGCTACGCGTGATTGTCGCAAGCGTTGGAGACCAGCGGCTCCGTATGATAGAAGAAGATGCGCTAAAGTGTTAACGTCTGGCGAGGCCGAGTCATCGGAGTGTCAGTTGGGCACAGCGCTCCTGCACGGCTCGTACGCCTCGGGTTGGCTCTGCGAAGCACCGATGGTCGTCTCCGTTGAGTGTTGCTGGCCTAAGGGCACTTTCGAAAACTTGTTGTCTCGCCACGTTACGCCGTGGTGCATTCTCGGGCGATCATCAGGGTCTAAGTTCCGGAAGGCCGAGACTTGCGATAATCTCGCAGAAACTTGACGCTGGGGCCTTGCTGTGTCCTGCGTTCCTTATTCGACCTAAGGCCATTTTCCGCCTACGCTTTATGTGGTCCGCGAATCTATGCTTGCGATCGCAATGGGCACATAAAATCATTTGGCAGACTTAGAAACAGTACCCTAATTTAGGCGTCTTTAAAAGCGCTTTTGCCTAAGTCTAATGACGGCCATCAAACAAGCAAATGTAACGGATTCAATCATGCGAAAATAAGCAAACACATGAATAACGATTAAACATCTAACATTCATCCAAAAGTTGTCCAAGGTCTTTACGACGCAGTTCATCGGCGTAAGCAACAAAAAAGAAGAAAGTCGCCGCCTTTCACTCCTCGCCCTCGCCAAAGTCAAGTTCATCGTCGGCCCCACCTTCGGCAGCGAGAGGGTGGAGACATCCATGGCCGGCCGCTCCACCGCAAAGATCCCAGCCACGTGTTCGGCAGCCGTGCGCACCCGCGCCTCCGCCTGAGCCGCCTGCTCCGCGTCTCCTTCAACGCCGCCGCCACCACCGCCATGGGATCAATGGCGTCGCGTCGGGCGCAAAGAAAGGCGCGGTAGGTCGCGCCATGATCGCGACCTGGCGTCCTTCTGTGGCGGAGCGAGCGGCTTAGGGCGGCGGGGAGTCCTCGTAGCGCCTCTGCGGCCTGGTTGGTCGCGTGAGCAAATTGAAGCGCCGAGTCCTCCAGGGGCACGTTCACGTCACACCTAAGGGTTCGAGCACCTCTTGGTGCGCTGAACGCTTTCTTCAAAGATGATCGCGAGGTTGCACCGCAGCCGGAAGATTCAAGTTCCGAGGTCTTCGCCGCCTCGGCCCTCTCCGCCGTGTCTCGGCCCGTTCCTCCATTCTTTGCATTGCGGTCGTGTTAGCCCTCTCTGCGCCAGCTCATTGCCGCCCTCTCCGCTCCGCTCCATTCCGCCGCCACCGAGGCAAGCTGTTGGGCCGTCTGGGCACCATGCAGAGGCGGCAAGAAGAACGGTGCCTAGTGCCGCGCGCATGTCGCTTACTCCGAGTGAAGAGTTCGACGGCGCGTGGGTCAAGCGGCGGGCGGCGAGGGCGAGACCTCCGGCGCAGTACGGAGTGTCTCCGCCTGGCGGCGGTGGCGGCGGGAGGCGCCTGCGCAGAGGCCTCCGCCGTCTCGGTGGGCGCCGGGGGTGTTGGCACCCTCGGCGCGTTCTGAGGGGCCGCCCTTGGTGGCGCCCTCAAGCTCAAGCCGGCCGTCGGGAGCGTGAGGCCACCCTGTTGAGCGGTGGCCTGGGCTCCCACGGCCAAGGTTGTCGGCGCCGCAGTCGTCGGCGCCGGAGGAGAAGGTACGGTTGGTAAAGGCCCGAGCCGATGTCGCGGAAGGCGCGGCCGAGGTGAAGTCGCGGCGGGGCGCCCCGTGCCCCGCCCCTTGAAGGGGTACCGCCACGGCCGGCCAAGGCGGTGGCGGTGCTGTCCGTGGCGTCTGCCCTCTTAGGTCCGAGCCCATGGTGTCGGCAATGGCGGGCCGCTGCCGCACGCCCCGATCGCCGATGTGCACGCCCACGATCACCAGCCGCCACGGGCGGGATCACGGCCGACCTGTGGAGTCCATCGGCGGAGCGACTGACGACCAGGCGCTCCGCGTGCTCCTCGTGTCGGCGAGCGTCCGGAGGCCCGTGCGATTGGGGCGGCTGACCTCGAAGATTGCGCGCAAGCCACCGCCCAGTTTAGCTCCTCAAAGTTGCCCTCGCTTTGTCGCAAGAAAGGGAAAAAGATGGCGGTCGGTTGGTAGGAAGCCGCAGGAAAAACATGTGCTCAAAGGAAACTAGAAGAAGACAAGGACTTACGCCCGGGCCACGTCCGCGTCAGGTCGTTGTCGCCCGTGTACTGCCATGAAGGCCGGACGCGCCGGCGAAGAGGGCTGATCCTCCGGGCCGTAGTCTCGCTACCACCCTCCGTTGATCCGGCGTCCGCAATCTGACGCTGGCTGCCATTGCGCTGGATCTCGCCGTCTCTTCGACCGTGAGCTCCAGTTCTTGAAGGCGCGCCGCTTCCCATGGCACCCCAGTATCGATTCCATGTCATCCCGATGTACACCAATCGCTGCGCCATGTCCTCCGCTTGGACTGTCTTTGAAGGGAATGTAGCGGAGGCCATCCGCCCCGGCGGAAATAGCAACTCCCCACTACTTAAATGCCATTGGTGGCGCGAGAATGAAGAAATGGCGGAAGAGAGGAAGGTTCGGCATCACCCCCATGAACATTTCACGAGAGGTGTGCGAAGATGGCGAGGAAGATGATAGAGTTGGGGTGAGATGAAGATGATGGATTTCAGAGAAGTGGAGGACGGTGAGAAAAACTCGGAAAAGGGTGGAAGAAGGCCCGCCATCATGGCCTGTGTGCGGGATTTATCTCGTCGGAGAGGCACACGGGCGTGGCGTGTCTCGACGGTATCGGAAGGTGCCTTCCGCTGATGATCCCCACCGATTCACGGTGGTGGCGTCAACGAGAGGCTGGAATGGGGTTCACCATGGTGGATCGAAGAAGACGAAGAGCTTTGGGAAAAAGAGGCGAAAGAACAAGAAAGCAAAAGTGCGCAAGAAAATAGAAGGCGTGAAACCGCTCGATACAGATGCATCTATATATGCGTACCCTACGTCGGCGGTTCGCGAAAAGGCAGAATTATGCGCCGTTTCGGGCCCCAAGGGAAAACTGCAGGATACGCGTGGGAACCGAAGCGGTCGTACCCTCATGAGTAGTGGCCCTGCCCAAGAGCGCGCTAAGCATTAAGTGCATTAAATGAAGGTTCTAAAAAAGGAGTCATAGGCCTGCGCTCTAGGACAGGCCCGGGGGCTACTGTCAGCGTACTATACGCTAGGGTACCCTCTCCACCGCATAAAGTACAATCCGCGTGGCGGCCTGGCAATCGGGCGGGCGATCACGGCCCGCCGGCCAGGCGTCGGTCCACGTGGCGCCCGGCGAGCAGTGGGCGAAGCACGCTTTGCTTCGCCGGCGCCACCGCGTGGCGGCTCGCACAATCGGCGGCGATCATGGCTCACGGCCAGCGCTCGGTCCACGGGCGCCCGGCGAGAAGGTGAGCGAAAGACGCCGCCGCCGGCGCCCAGCTACGTGGCGGCACGGCGAGGGGGCGCACGCCGGCGATCACGGCCGCCGGCCGCGTCGCGAAAGTGTGCGCGGGCGCCAGCGGGCGGCTCGCAATCGAAGCGGCGATCACGGCCGCCGGCAAGCGTCGGTCCACGTGGCGCCGGCGATCAGGCGGCGAAAGCGCTCACGCCGGCGCCGGCTACGTGGCGGCTCGGCAATCCACGGCGCGCCGGGCGAGCGTCGGTCCACGTGGCGCCCGAAAAGTGCGCGAGCACGCCGCTTCGCCGCCCGGCGCCCGCCTACGTGGCGGCACGGCAATCGGCGGCGATCACACCGCCGGCCGGCGCGTAGGTCCACGTGGCGCCAGCGGCAGTGGCGAGCACGCCGCCGCCGGCGCCCGATCCACGTGGCGATTGGCGAAGACGCCCGCCGCAGGCAAAGAGGTGGAGCGCGGTGGCTTCACCTCGAAGGCTCCTTCCACTACCGTACCATGTCAGAACGGCAGGCTTGTCATAGCAGGCTTATCAGCTGCAAGGGTTTCTGCAACAAGCCCATTCCTCTGACGCCTCTCACCTACCTGTCGCAAAGGGGTCCCATCCGTGACCGCAAAGGCACGCGTAAGCATTTAATGAGGCCGAGGAACGGGACAAAGACAGAAGGAGTAGTAAATGTATGAGGATCAGCATGATGACCCCCCTTTTACCTACTCCCGTTAGCCTGGCCTATATAAGGGCCTCCGGGTGCATGGGAAAAAGGGGAGGGGGTATTCGAGAGGAAAGAACTTATAACCCAAGAGCTTTGTATTAGCTTCACACCTTCTCAAAAACAATCTAGCAGGAAGTAAGGCTATTACCCGAGCCAAAGGGGGCCTGAACCTGGGTAAAATCTTCGTGTCATCCGCAGTTCATGGACGCCGGAATCCTTTGCGTAGGAGTCCCTAGGGTTTTCGCCCTCTAGGTTTAGCCAGCCGCGAAGACGCCCTCCTTCCGAACTAAACTCGGTCTGCATCCTCCGGGCCTGTCAGGTGGAATACGCCGACAAGCGCCTAGCCCCATAATCATTATAGCCGATAACAAACATCGACAGTTAGCACGCCAGGTAGGGGAAGCGCGAATATCAATCTCATTAAGCTCGAAGGCAACAATCGTCGGAATCACCGTCACCTTCGCTCCTGGCCAGGTTTTTCGTTTTGGTAGCCTGGACTTCATCGCTGACAACCTCGGCAAGCTTGCTCTCTCGGACTCGAATCAGATCTGATCTGGGAGGGACTTCATCGGTTCTTCATCCAGACTTCCGTTCGGGTCGGGGAACGCTGCGGCCATCTACTCACAAGTAGTAAGCCGGGGTTTTTCTTCCAGGGTGGTGGGAGTTATTTGCAACACCCCACTCAGATTCGGAGATCAGCTCGATCTATCTCCTCTTCACTCCTCTGGCTCGGAGACCGAGTCGGAGAGCAGCACGGGAAGTTACCATGGTTTTCGTGGTGTCTGCGTGATTGAAGACCGGTGGACCGAGTCTTAATGTCAACGGGATGCTGAAGAAGCTGCAAAGGCAGATCGTCTTCATCGTGAAGCCCAAGAAGCACAAGCGAGGTCTCTTTGAACCCGTGCCCGCAATGTCAACGAGGACATCTTGTAGGCAAAAATGGGAGACTAAGCTGTTTTCCATACGTCGCAGCAGAATATCGTCGCCTCTAAGACACTCCCTGACACCCTGGGCCCAATGCTCAGGGCTGATAGCCCAGCTGCCCTGATCGTGGCCCAAGTTAAGGCCATAGTGACGGCGGCATCAATTCAGCACAACTAGAGAGATCCAGCGGGATGACGCACTCCCGCGCTCACGTAGTTACTCAGACTGCCAGCAGTCAGACTGCCCGAAGTCGAACTGCACGCAGTCGGCGTGAGTCTCACCGTGATGAAGACGCCCGCCGGAGTCTCAACCACGACCTCCGCTTGGACCTTAATGCCAGGTGGGGTGAGCGAGAAGAGGATGAATAGCGCCAGTGCGATGATGACTACAAGCGCTTCGGCATTGACCATGACCAGCGCAGCAACCATCGCAACGGAGTCCGAGACAACTGCGACGATCGGCGCGATAATCGCGACAATCGCAAGGACCACCACTACCGTGGCCAGCGTGACGAAGAAGACCGTCGAGTCAGAACTTCGCCACGCCGGTCTCCACCATGATGCAATGACGGATCCATTGATGGGGTCTGCGCGTTTACCGCTCGGCTCCGCCGAGTGGTATGGCCCGAAGGCTTCAACCCTAAGGGCATCGTCAAGTTCGACAGGGAGAGGGACCCAGAGGTTTGGCTACAAGTTTATGCCCTCACAGTCAAGGCAACCGGAGGCGACCACAACGTGAGCTGGTCATGCTCACCCCATCGGCTCAGACTTAGCTCACGAGACTGCCAGAGAATTCGATAAATTCCTAGGGAGATCTTTGTGAGCAATTCATCGTAAACTTTCAAGGCACCTATGAGAGGCCAAGAACCCCGTGGGACCTAAACCAGCTCCATCAAAAGAAGAATGAGTCTCTTCGGGAGTTCATGCGACGCTTTATGCAGAAGAAGAACACGATCCGAGATGTCTCAGATGCAGTCGTCATAGTAGCTTTTCAGAAAGGAGTCAGCGACGCCGACCTGATCAGAAAGATGTCCCGGAAGCCACTGACTATAGTGAAGGAGATGTTCGCATTAGCGGACCGTTACGCCACAGCCTCGGATGCCCTAGCCAAGCACCAAGATGATCGTCCATGATAGAAGGACAAGAGGGACCATGCCGAGTCCTCCAAGCAGAAGGACAAGAAGCGGAAGGGCGAGGAACTGGTCACGGTAGCTGATTGCGGTTGGTCCCGAGCGCTGTGGACAGGTGATTACGACAAGGTAATGGACGCGATATGTCCTTTCCATCCCAAGGGGAAACACGCTGCCAAAGATTGCTTCACTTTTAAGAGGTTCGCGCGAGAAAGCAACAAGCAATCGGCTCGGGAGCCAGATAAAGGTGAGGCTAGCAGGAAGCAGGATCCCCTTGAAGATGATGACTACCAGCAAACCGAGCACGAGCTCAATTACATATTCGGGGCTCGGCTGCATACGAGTCCAAGCGGAAGCAAAAACTTACCGCTCGGGAGATCAATGTAGTCATGCCAGCGACACCCCAATACTTGTGGTGGTCCGAAGTTCCGATCATATTTGACCGCTCGGATCGTCCCGACCATGTTCCATACCTAGGTAGATATCTTCTGGTCTTGGACCCCGTTATTCGCAGTGTCAAGCTCAAGAGAGTGCTGGTCGACGGAGGGAGCATACTCAACGTCCTTTTCTCCAGAACCTTCGACGACATGAAGATCCTTTGAGTGGAACTTGTATTTCTGGAAGGGAGGTTACATAGCCACATAAACAAAAGTGGGCAAAGCTCAACAGAGCGCTCAAAACCTCTAAAACCCCTCAGGGATCCTTTTTCTATCGCTTCACGGGGGGAGGCTACCCCTCCAACCCTATTTATACAACTCTCGGGCCACCTACCACCCTTAGATGCAGCTCTCAACCCTAGTGACTCCTCTAAGGGCTAGGAAGAGCCCACTCACATAGCTTGCAAGGGGAAACCCCAAACCCGCTAATGCAGGGTTTTTCTTTCACGGCTCTCAAAGCATACTACTAGACCCGCTATACCTATCAACTAGACCGTACTCCAATAGTCCTCATTGATCCGCGTAGCATCTAGCTATTATCTGCTCCTTTCCTTGCCTTCTTGGCTTGCCCGAACTCCATCTCCAATCATCTTCCAGTGATCTCCCAACCATTCTGGACCTCCGACGTACCTCGCCTAGTCCCGGTCAACTTCCACCTCATCATGATCCAGCACCGTCGTCCTGCAACCATCAAAGATAAGGAAACCTTTCACATAGCAATGCCCACAATCATTTTTGCTGATTATCTCCAAATAGTCAAACACAACTTAACCACAACCAGTCAGTAAACCCATATACTCAATCCCACTCGGCTAAAACGCTTGGCTAGCTACATGGCTAACCACTCGGCTAATCACCTGGTTAACCACTCGGATAACCACCTGGTTAACCACTCGGCTAACCACTTGGCTAACAACCTGGTTAACCACTCGGCTAAACACTAAACGCCCTAAGGACGATTACCAGCGTCCCAAAGATTTTGACAGAGAACTCTTGGAAACTCAAACATGATAACTTTACTGAGTCCTTGACTGAACCCTTTCCTGCAGCAGAGTACTCAACCAAGAGGGAAACTAGTCAAGAAACTAAATATGCGCAGCAAGGACTGGAGGCACTCAGCACTCGGCTTTCACCAAAGGAAGAAAACCAGTCAAAAAGCTAAACATGCTTAGCTAAGAAAGGAACCACTCGGAACACATTACTTAGCAAAGAAACCAGTCGAAAAGCTAGAGGAACTCAGCAAAGGCTGGCAGCACTCGGCACTTAGCATTCAGCCAAGGAAGAAAATCAATCGAGAAGCTAGAAGTACTCAGCAAAGAAACACGACTTGGTTGGGAATCTATCAAAATGCTTCAAGTTACAAATTCAAATCGGATCATCCTTTAATCTAGTCTTTTACTCTTCGGATCAACCTTTAATCTATTCAATTACTCATCACACAAAGGTATAGACCTCCACATGGTCTTTCAGAGCTATTATATACTCATTTCTATTAATGGCCAAGTTAAGGTTTTTCAAATGATTACAAAGCAAGTAATTTAAACATAGCTCAAAAATTAAATATTTTTGTATGTTTGAACATATCAAGTTCAGATTCACATATAAGAATTTATTTTATCATTTTATGGCTCATGGTATATAGTTTTTATTTAAAGTCGTTAATAGTATATTTGTTTCATTTTTAATTTTAATAATTGTTATATGACTCAAAAATTAAATGTTTTTATATATTTGAATTCATAATGGTCTATTAATCATATAAAAAAATTTATATTATTTTAAGATTTATTGTCTTGATTTTATTTAAAGTCCATAATAGGGTTATTAAAAGATTTTAATTCCTAAAATTTATCTATAGTTCAAAAATTAAATATTTTTATATATTTAGAATCTTCCTAATTTTAGATTAATATATAAATTTGTTCCACTGAAATTGAATTAAAATTACAAAAGATATTGAAGTTTCAATTATCGTCAGCTTGGAAATTACTGGAAAAAGGAAATACATTTTCTTGTAGAGGAAGGCGCCTTTTGGCTCTGTGCTTCTCCTTCCTAGAGCCAAACGGCTGACAGGTGGGTCTCGACACTCAGTGACCGAAAATAGGGGAAGGACTTAGGGCTCATCGATGACGGCGCTACGGTGGTTCTCCAGCAATGGTTAGAGGATAGGGAAAATCAGCTCGTCGAGGTGCATCCGGAGATGGAACCAATTCGGTCGGGGAAGGTCGGAGGCAAGCTGCCACCGAGCTCAAGCGGCGGCGATAATGGCGGTTCGGTCGGGAGCAAAAACTACAGCATGGGAGCTCAAATGGGTAACTGATTAAGCAATTAGGGACCTCAAGGACTCCATTTTGACACTTTACTCGGTCAGAGACTCATTGGAGTAGCCTACCACTGAGTGACCGGAGTTGGAGAAGGAAGACCACGGTGGCGATGAGTTTTCACATGGAGAAGGTTGAATTATTTTGAGGGCTTTTGATCCTCAGAGCTTGCTAATGCTATGGCTTGAATGAATTTGGAATTGAGTCTTTGTGCCACAAGAATTACAACCAGCTTTTGAGCTCTAAGGTACTCGGTAATGGCGGAAGGGGAGTAAATTTCGGGTGTCTAACCGGAGGAAAGCAAGGAGAAGTAGAGGGGGATGAGGGGGAGATGGGCGCGCAGTCAGGAGATCACTGGGTGCTACTTATAGCTGAGGAGTAGATAAGCTCAGCTAGGACAGTCTCGCTCGGGAGCCTTCGGCGTGAGGAAGAAGACAAGGGCAGCTGACCGGTTGGGTCCACAGATCAGTGGGATGCATCAGTCAAAGGGAGTAGTTACAACGGACAGCGCTGGTTTTCGCATTGATTCAGCCATCTAATCACAGAAAAACTTTCTGTAACTTTTTTAATAGATCCTTATGGTAGTTCTCGACGTTCAGTAAAAATTATGGCCCAAAATACCCTATGGATAATTAATAAAAATTCTGACACTATGCACTACTCAGAATTCTTAATTCGGTTTTTGATTTACTTAAGGGTCCAAGTGACACAATTTATTTTTGAAACTTTTTATAAGAATTATTTTTAATCTAAGGATGCTTCCACAAAAATTTCAAGTTAATATATTTGGTAATTATTTAATTAAAATTCTGACACTCCATTTTTCATATTTTTCTTGTTTCTGTTTTCGAATTTTTATCAGCCTTATATAATAGGATAAATTTCTGAGATTTTTACTGGGAGTAGTTAATGCATTGAGGTTACTAGGAAAATTTTATCAGGTTGGGATAAAATTTTAAATTTTACATTAAATCTGACCAGGTACTGTTTCTAGTCAAAGTGAGGGTCTTTTCAATTATAATGTCTCATTCCTGTTCATAAAAAATTTATTTGTTGGCAAAAATGCTTTTCCTGCTGGCTTAGGGTTTAAGTGGTAATTTTTCCAAATTTTTACTTTTACCTTTTCCTATTTCTTATTCTCATTTCTCTTTTATTTGATTATTCTCACAACACAAAAAAAATCCAAGGGAGAATCCAAATAAAATATGTAACAACAAGAAAATTCAGAAAAAAATTCACATTCAAATTTAAAGTTTACACTTTACTGTTTAAAATTTTTCAGGACGTTACACAACGGGCGATCCCTCCCACGCTCGTGAGGACCGTCAGCGAGGGCGGCGCTCCGTCCACAAGGACCCGGGGCGGTACTAGGGGGCCCCCAAAATTTTGTAAAGTTATATAAGATCATTTCTAGTTATATTGTGCTTTTAGCAAATTTCAAATGTATGTGTCAGATTTACGATGTTATGAAATAATTGTAAAAAAACTACAGAGTTATATGTGTGAAGTATGCACCCCTAACCAAAAAAAAAAAAAAAATCAGTTCTGCCACTGGCGAGGACCGTCGAGGAGGGCGGCGCTGTTCGTGAGGACCGCTCCCCGCTCGCCTCGTTCGATTCCTCATTGCCATCTCCTGCCAGATCCCGTCGGCGTCTGCCGGTGCCAGGGGCCGTGGCCTCGCCAAGCACCCGCCAGGAGCCCCGCATGCCTCCGTCGGCCGGTTCCGCCAGCCGACTGTGGGCGTGTCGGCGACCTGCGACGGCCGCGGGGGCGAGCTGCCGGAGGAAACACCTTTTCGCCTTGCGGATGGGCACGACTTGAGGTGCGATTGCGAGCCGACCAGCCAGCGTATTGTTGAATCCAACCTTGTTCTTGATTTAACATCGGTGACGGCGCAAATGTTCAGATTTGCCATCCTTAATTTCAAGTATAGCATAATAGTATTATCTAGATTGACAATAGTTTTTAATCAAGCATATTTTTGCTACTCAACATGATCTTCTCCCTACAACCTGTTAGACATCGTTTGAATTTTTTTTTACTACAAGAGGAAACCTACTACCTTAGAGCGGGGTGGGGTGGCGACGCCGACGAGGTGGGGGCAAGCGAAGCGGCAAGGCAGTCACGGCCGAGAGGATCGCCGAGGCCTACGAGTGGCTCACCAACAGGTGGTGACGACGACTCTAATCTCGATTGATAATCCAATGTTTTCTTTAGTTTGCTTCTCCGGTGTTGTTTGACCGTCTTCTGTTTGATCTAGTCCGTAGCGGGCCATGAGCTTCGGTTGGATTCGAATGTCTGGTGTTGTGATGTAGTCTAAAAGGGTTCTTTCTTAGTGCGCCCCATGAGCTCTGGTTGGATTCCTATATAGGAGTATATGGTGTGATGTAGTCTAAAAGGGTTCTTTCTTGTAGATGTGATATGTTTGAGCACTGGTATAAATTTACATCAATGATGATGATGTTAAACCGACATGCAAAAAAATCATATTTATAGTGCAGTTAAAACTCTCGAGTGTACGCATGTCTGATTGATATCTTCCTTGTTTCAAAACATTTTTACGGAAGTGATTGTTGGTGTGTCCAGCTCTAATTTTGCAGGAAGAAATAAAGGGTACAAGAAAAACGGAGTTACTAGAGCTACTGGGAAGATTTATGCTGACTTGCGCTTGCTGATGTAGTATTGCGATTGCAAGAATTATGTGCTGTAATGTTGTGAATTCTTCAGTTGTATTATCCTACCCAATGCAACCGCTGCTTATCTCAACATGCTATTGAGCTTGTATTGATTTTTCCTTTATTCTTGAGAATGTTCCTCATATTAATATTGTTAATTTGCTTAATAAATTACCTGGTAGACTGAATGTGATTATTTTGTTGTTTTTAATCAATGGAGTCATGAGCAGAAAAATAAATATAAGAAAATACCCATTGCTTCACTATCTGTGTTTTCATCTGAGTCACAGTTGATCGAAATCACATATCATTGATCACACTGGTGTTATGTATAATTTTTAGTAGTTACAGACTCACGTATGGTTTCAGTATTTTCGAAACTTGTTGTCTTTACATGCTCACGTCCTGTTGTGCCTGTGTGGCAGCTGTAGACATAGTTGGATTAGTTTTGGTCCCTTATCATTTGGTATAAGGAGCAAAGTTTTGGGCATTTGGCTCTTCATTCTTGCAATTTTTTGCTGCTGCTTCAAGGACCAACAGATTGTGATTTTAGAACACCATGGTTTACATGATACATGTTTCATGGTTGATGAAGGTTTCCAGTACTGTTGTTACTCCAACTGACATGGTTATGTTGATTGCCAATCAGGTAATATTCTATTGCTGCGAGCACAGAAAAGATGGTTAATGCAATCAAGGGGTTGTTCATATCCTGGTAAGCTCCTAAATCCTAATACCACTAGATCCATCATTTAATTTCTTTTGTCATCTCTTTGTAGTTTCACATAATCCACTAGTTAATCCTTTTATTCAGTGATGTACCGATGACACAGTTCATTGTTAATTTGGACGCTTCAATGTCCGCATCAGAGAGGCTCATCGTGCACATGCTTGACCCTACACACATATTTGTCCAGCCTCATGTGTGGCAGAAATGATCAGAAGTAAGATATCAGAGTTCAGAGACCAGAACAGCTACGAGAAGCCCGCATGAAGGATCATCCTATACCGCAATTCGAGTTTCAAACTGCTGCCAAGGATACCTACATTTGTATTTGCTTTATAGCTGTGTGGAATGGTTACAGCATGAACATCACGTCTCACTCATTATGTTCTGGTATGATAGCTATTTAGTATCAGAAAATATTGTGATTTAGCACCGCTTCTGTGTGAGCCTTAACTTGATAATGCATTTGTACTGTAGGGAATGAACTATACTGTAGCACCAAAACTTCCCTATTAAAAATAGTCTGTCAAATTTTCCCGATAAAAAAAACGTGGCTCATATAATGGTTATGAAATATCATTATAATATAAGAGGGAGAAAATAGAGAATGAGATTTGAGGAATGTTGTTGGAGAGGGAAGAGATATAGAGAAGGAATCTTTTTAGAGGATTCTGTATATGAGGATATAAAAATCCAGCTTTAGAGAATCCTGTTGGAGATGGCTTAATATATAGAGCCGCGCTCCTTTCTTGGTTAAGATACTTATTTTATCTCATACACACACGGCATCAAGTTCCTAACTGTTCGGACTCAACGTAGAAAAACAAAAGATACAAATAATATACCTAATATAAATATAAATACTACTAATCACGGGGAAGTACGGCCAGCCTCACACAAACCCGACATGTGGCGTCTTTTTCCTTGTAGATTCTACAATGATGTAACATAACCTCAAATCTAATAGCCCTCACGTTTCACAACCGCTATGTTGGTAATTTGGTTAGCACGATGGCTTGCCAGCGGCCAGTCTTCGGTTCAAATCCCGACTAGCGCAAGACACTATAGCAAATTTAGCTGAAGCTATATCGGTGCTACAGTTTTTTCGACAAAATAGAAAAGAGATTTGCTATTTTGATTGAAATATTAAATCATGTTATAAATTTTTGAAACTTTTTTAGAAAGGTCCTCTAAGCATGCCTAAGCTACTATAGAAATTTTGGATCATGATCAAATTTGTGTGATTTTTAAAAATGTTAGCAATGCTACTAATATATTTAAAGCAATTTCATTGATTTGGTTGAGCTGCTAAATTTGCGAGTTCCTGAAAATTTTTGAGGAGGGTCTTGAAAATATGCCTACACTACCATGCAAATTTCAAATTGTGATCTAACTTTCAAGATTTTTAAAAATTCTGACAATGCCCGAAAATTTTTTAGGAGGGTCCTGAAAATATGCCTACACTACCATGCAAATTTCAAATTGTGATCTAACTTTCAAGATTTTTAAAAATTCTGACAATGCTACTAATGCACTTCAAATAGCTTCACTGGTTTAATTGAGTTGTTAGATTTGTAAATTCTTTAAAATTTGTTAGAAGGGTCCTGAGAGCATGCCTGAGCTACCATAGGAAAAAAAGATTGTGGTCAAGCTTTTACGATTTTTAGAAATTATAATAATCTGGTTTTGTTCCCTTCTCCGGGTGTTCTGAAGAAGATTTCTTTCCTTTGTTAGAATCTTTGTCTGTGTCGATGATTTCTTTCGCTCGCAGCACGCTCGGGCCCGTTGAGCATCTAGTTTCAAAGACAAGTGGAGTTATCAATCCCACGTGATCTCTTCACCTCAACTAATGATAGTCTGTTGGTTTCAAAAAAAAATTTCTAATGATGGTTTGCTCTAGGGTTTACAAAACCAAATAGATGTTGAAAATCAAAGATCGAATGGCAGTATGGCACTGAATGAAAAATGGTACAAACTACGTTAGAAAATTTTGAAATTTTTTGTGGATATTTTTGATGTATCATTAATGTTTCTATAGAATTTTCATATTATGAACAAACTTCAAGAAGTTCTAAAAATTTTGAAAATGCTACGTCCTGATAAAAGATTGATGATTAATACATAGATTTGGTTTAATAACCAAGAAGGTTTAAAATTTTTGCAAAAGGTTTCTAAGGAAATTCTTAAGATCTCATAAATTTTCTTGAATCATTATCACACTCCAGTGAATTTATAAAATTCTTGCAAGTGCATTGTACCATTTATGTACTTTCTGTTTTTTATTTTTGAAATATAACAAATGAAGTTCAATGCATACATAGATTTGATTGAGCAAACAAAAAAGTTAAAATTTTCTGAAAATTTTAGATAATGGTAATGAGGCAATTCTTAAGCTTTCATAAAATTTTGGATCATGATCATACTTGAGAAAATTTATAAAATTCTGACAAGGTTACTGTCCCAAATATGTTCATTCTATTTTTATTTTTTAAAGATAACAAATGAAGTTAAATTATTTTTTTACTTTTTTTGTATGATCCTACAATTCTTATGACGGTACCATAAATTTTTCACATTATGATAAAGTATGTACAATTTTATAAAAATCTAATAGTGTTTCTATAGTTTTTAAAAAATATCTCAAAAATTCAGTTCTTCAACAAAATTTCATAGGAGATGACTTTCTTAGGAGTTATTGGACCAAATCCGGTCAAATATAGTAAAAAAGTCAAAAACTGTTCAAAAAATCCTGAGATCTCGGCGAGATTTATGAGATTACTGTAGCAATCTAAATTTTTTTTACTCCGGCCGGCATTTCAAAATTTGTTCACGTCTAGAAACTGAGATCTCACAAAATTTCGATGAGATTTTAATCCTTGATATATGCATGCTGGTTTTATGGGACAAAGGTAAGACCCATGGAATAGATATTTTTGCATTCTTTATTTGGAAATATTTTTTTAGAACACTTCTGGTGGGACCCGCAAGTAACAGTGGATTGCTTTCTTCCCAGCTGGTGCGTCCATTTATTCTGATATCCAATGTTTCTTCCTTGAGGGTCTTCTTAACACGTCTTTAATCTATGTTTTTATAGATCCAATATAGGCCTTCATATGATTAAATTAAATAGTAGTAGCTCCGTAGATTCAACAAAAATAATTAAATGCCCAATAAATTTAGAGGTCATCCGGTCATATTAAACGTGACTCAATAATTCTTTCCAGTCAAATAATGAATTGGACTTAATAAAAGTGCTAAGCATGCGTGGTTACGTCCTCCCTTTCTTCAAGAAAAGCCTCCTCAGCTTTTGAATACCTAAAATATGTTGATAAAAGAAAACAACGTATATACATGGCATATGTATTTATAGTCGTTGTTTTATTGTTTCCCTTATTTTGCACAATGTATTTAGCACAATAGCCATAAGACGTATATGGTGTATTCATCGAACCAACACGTATGTATTCCACATCATCTAGAGATCGCAGGAAAAATGTGTAATGTGAGACCCTCCTTTTTGGATGGGAGGATTTCATGTGCATACAGTACAAATTCCATGATCAGTGGCTAGTATGCACCTTCACAAATTAAAATCACAACCATACACAGTATTTATTACATATTACAGCGGAAGCAATTTTATACATAATATTCCTACAATCCAAAATAAACTTGCGATGGAAACATTTTTATCTTGTAGTTTGGCTTTAGCCCAAAATTCCACAGGCAACACTTACAAGGTAAACCCGAGAAAAACTTATCGTTGATATCCCCGTAACTTGCATCAAAGTATGATTCTTGGGGTTATTCTATTTCTTCACCTAAAAACAACAACAATAGTAAGATTGAGTACATTGTGTACTCCACAAGGCGTTTGCAAACCTATAATAAATGTAGGCTTGTATCAAGAGAAAAGCTAATACGATTATTTTGCAATAAAAAAAAGCAAATTTGAATTGTAAATATTGAGTAATAGATTTGCAAACGGAATTATGTAAAAGTAATTTGACTAGTATATAAAATGACAAGAATATTATAAAAATAACAACTCACGGTCATGTATGACGTAAGCATCAAATCGTTCAACAACCAATCTTTACCAACACATGACAAGCGAAAGAGTAAGTAATTACCATCTACCATTCATTTATACTTTAATATTTATGTAACTTTTAAAAAGAAAAACATAGGAACACCTCTATTAAAATGTGGAATTTTGTGTTGTTTCGTGTGGAAATTGAACTATTTTATCTGATAGAGGACTAAAATCTAGGCGCATGCATCTCCCTCTTACTAAAAAGACAGAAACAGAAAATGTGCACTTAACCTGGCATGCAAAGGCGGAGATGAGCGGATATTTCGATCTGCTCATGATGAACAGACATGAACATGCATGCAGAGATTGGCTTGTTGACTGGCATCAACGTCATGAGACTAACTGACATGTGGCCAAGAAATGCGCTAAAAGGTCAGAAAAATATCCAGCCATCAGAGTAACTGACATGTTGCCAAGGAATGCGCTAAAGTTCAGAAATATCCACTACGTTTTGCTATGGTCGATCGGATGCTAACGTAGGAATTAGCAGTCACAAGAATCAAAACTCCAAAGACCAGGGCATGCACCGTTACGTTCTCCTCCGTGTCTTCCGCCGCCGTCGGCGACATCTGTAACTGTAAGTACGCATGGCTCCCCATAGCGGTTGGCTAGTAGAGCGGCGGTGGGTTCGCTATCAACTGAGACCAGTCGAAGCCCTCGACCGAGGGCACCTGCACACCGAGGGCACCACCACACTAGTTATGAGATAAGATTCTTGTAACCGCTTCGGTTAAAATCTATCTCTTATATGTAGACGAATCAGAACTCATTTCTTACGCTTTTCGTTATATATGAGACATCCTCCTTATATATGAACCAATCTAATAAAGCGAGAGAGTTTCACCTCTATATTCTGTGTGTTTCTTCCGTTGTTATTGTGCTTGTGTCGCTGTGTTGATTGATCGAACGCGTGTGAACGATTACGTTTTACAACATATTATCAGCACAAGTTCTATCAAGACCATCGATCGTGATCGTTTGCCTGCAACAATCTACACGGTATCAAATTTCATCCCGCATCACGCGATCATCCACCAAGCCCTACGTAAGCGCTTCTATATATCTATCTCTATCGATCCTGCAGATCGTTGTATCCTTTTTACAGATTAAATACACTGAATGATTACTAGCAGTTTATGCATCTGTTACTGCTCATCAAAAAAAATTTTGAGATAGGTGCCGAAGACCGCTAATCGCGCCGCCCGTCGCCCGTCGCCCGTTGCGCAATCGCGCCGCTGGCTGTCCTCACGCCGTGTCCTGCGACCGTGCCCGGCGGCCGAATCCGCACCGCGCCCGAGCTCTCTTCCACGTTGATAGAGCCTGCTTTGACGCGTCTGCAGTGCTCGAGCTCGACGGCGCCCATGGCAGTCGCGGTCACCTCTATATGCTTGAGCCCGGCCGCCAGTAGTCCAGCCACACTGGCCTCCACCCACGTAGGCGGCCCAAGGCTCCTCGTACTCCCGCATTGAGCGCTGTCGGTCGGCTAGCCGAAGCCCATAGCTCCCACCTGTGCCACGGCCCTTACTGGCACCGCCTTTGCCAACCTCGATTCACGCCCAAAGCGCGGCCGTTGGAGGTCGATGGTAGCCCCGTGCTCGCGATGTCCGACGATGCACCACAGTAGCAACTAGCCGTGACCCCGCGCTGCCGCGCCCGAAGCACGGACGACGATGGCTCGCCACTCCCGTGCGCCCCAGCACCGGAAGCACTGCGGCCCTCGCGCCCGCAGAGCTGACGCCTTTGTCTGAGCAGACGACACCCTTTACGGCAGTCTACGCTGCCCTCGTGGAGGTCACCCATGAGGCGGCAATGGCGGCGCAAACCCTAGCCGCCCTGATACAATGGGTCGACCGGGCCTCCGTGGGCCTAAATAGGCCATGCAGTCCATATGGGCCGGTCCGGGCACTGAATTTTTTATTAATTTCAGAAATTAATTAATAAATCCTGGAAAATTGATAGATAAATCCTAGAAATTAGTTTTTCTAGGTTATAGACTTCTGTAAATTTTGATAAAATGATATTTAGTATATCTTGGAAGTTTCATGCTCTGGGTTTATATTCTAGCTTTATCCCATGTTAAATATGTGCTGTGATTTATTTTCTGTTATTTAGGTAATTCTAAAAATTGTTTAGTAATTAACAGAAAATACTAGAAAATAATGGAAAATATGTATGACCCATTGCTCTGTTCCAGGTTGCTAGATTAATTTTTTAGCATATTTTTCATGTTTATATGTGCTGGGCATATTATTTCCTGTCATTCAGTAATTCTGAAAACTATTAGCTAATTAACAGAAAAAACATGAAAATGCTAGAAAAATTCTAAAAAAATTCAGATTGCATATTATGATTATAATGTCTCTATATTAATATTCTTATCATTATTCCATGATTATTTCATGTTGAAGTTATTTTTCTGTTAATCGGTAATTCTGAAAATTGCTTAATGATTAGCAAAAAAGTATGAAAAAATTGCTAGGAAAATTTCATAGAGCATATTGAAAGCTCCATATATATGGATTTATTATCCTAGTATAATTCCATATTAATATATGTTGAAATTTATTTTTTTTGTTACATGGTAATCCTGAAAATTATTGAATAATTAGCAGAAACTATGGAAATTGCTAGGAAAATTCTAGGAAATTTCAGATAATTATCTACGGAATAGATATAGACTAAGCTTTACTGATTGAAGAGTGAGCATGCAATATAATGTTTTTACCAGTAGTAAAAATCATTTTGCATAAATAGAAATAGGATATATTAGATATCGTAAAGAGGGAACTTATCTAGCTTGCCCTGAATGACAATAATTACCTTACCCGGGCAATGAATAATAAGATTAATCTGATAGCTCGATCCTTTATAGCTATTTTTTTTCCAGTCTGAAGCTGGTACCTCATCTTCATAGGGACCTGAAGGCCAAATAGTTGATGGAAGAAGACTAACTGGTATTTTTAAATTCCCTAAAGAAAAAATATATAACCAAAAAATATCCATCCTGTTGCCAGAGGCATAGCGTGAATGGATCCTCCTATGTTTCAGGATTCTAAAGGTTGTAGCAACATATAATTTTTATCATACACAAACTTGTCACTGATCTAATATTATGTAACCAGAAAGTTACTAATGCTAAAAGATCGACAAGATATTATGCAGCTTCCACCCTAATATGAGGATACAACTGTAATAGTATCACCATGCTCAGTACCCGAAGTACTTTGAGCTTATATGCATTTTGCTAGAAGCAGAAAAACATGATGAACTCCTGGTGAAGAATCATCACATAATTCCTAATGGGAGTCTTGCAGTGCCTGAAGCACACGCAAATGCTCAGTAGGCCAGCAGTAGCTGTGGCTGCAAAAAGGCAAAATGGAATAAAGGGGATTAGGAGAGGGGCAATTCATAGTGGAAAAGTAAAGATAAAGGATGAGGGACTTCCAAAAGTAAGGCTGCAAACCCTGAATAACCCTAGTTTAGGTATGAATTTATTGACCATTGGTCATACAACTATTGCATCCCAAGCATGTGATAGACCTTTACACAAAATCCACTTGAAAAGTCAATAAGACTTGAGGTAAATAATGTTGAATCATACTTCACCATTCAACTTGTTGTTGATAGGAGTGATAAGAAGTGTGATAATATGGTTCTTAAAATTATAAAGTTCAAGGAGTCCTAGAAGGACATATATGACTTATAAGGAGACTTGAATTAGACTCCTAAGTATTCCTTCACTTTGCTAGTCGATGTCATATATTCCTAATAAGTCTCCTTATCAGTTTAGCCTAGTTCCTGAATGAACATTTGGTCTACGCTCCTATTGAGCGATTATCATTTAAAATTGAATAGATTGATATTTCCCATATATTTGTTTAATTGTGATATGTTTGTTCTATATTCTATAATTTGTTCCTAATACAACAATTGTTTAATTGATAAATCATACTTCTAATATAGAACAAAGAATAATCCAATAGTGGAGGAGAAAATCTGTCTAGAAGCCAGTTGTACCAAACTAAGTGAATTGAAAATATTATGACTACCGCATAAGTGATACTCTCGCAGTTGGCACTGGAAGAATGCCATATTATACCCTGAGTCCAGTTGTACTCCCTTAAGTTTTTAAAGATATTGGTCTGAATCGTTTCCATATGGAGACAGAGAATGAGGATGGTACATAATACCTACTCATGACTAAGTTTAATGGGTGTATTTAACGTTGATTGTACTAAGGAAATTTTTTCAGCATTAGGAGGAGATAAGTACCACATTAGAGAATGCCGAGTCCTTAGATCCACGCACTAGAGAGACCGAACTTGAAATTCGAAGGATAATAAATCTTTAATAAATAAGCTAATAATCTGTTAAATGCCTTTACTGGTCATAAGGGAGTAAAAGATCTTATATACCTGCAGTATATGCACCTGAAAGAGTGGAAATATCCTAGAAGGATATTGAATCCACTCTTGACCCTTATGATAAGAAGAGGAGGAGACCTCCAGGTGCACGGGACTCAATTCCGCAGAGATGTCCGTAGAAGTAGAGAACCGAACAAATGAGAACACTACCCGTGACAGTAGAAGAAGCTCAACCAGATGTTGAGAAAATCCCTAAAGTGAGCCATCTTGGAGATGGTAACATCCTTGAAGTGATCCATCCTGAAGATGATAACCCCAGTGTATATTTGCGCACATAATTCCACACTGGGAAGTCGGAACACCCAGACTCCATCATTGTGGGAAATCACGAGGAGCTGGAAGAAATTAATATAGATATATTCTCGAAGTGATGTAGGAGAAGTGAATAAAAAAGACTACAATTGTCGACATATATTTGCCTCTAAAATTGCTAAAAGTTGGATCTAGAACCAAACTCCATAGCAAAGTACCAGAAGCGCTCAGATAGGGTCAAACAAAAGAAGCAATTGAGACAACGTTCGCTTAATAAGAGGAAAGTTTCTGGTCCTATTGACTGAACATTTCCTAAAATGTTCCCTGGAGGATCAAATGGGTTTTTCATCCAGAAGAGAAATAAAAATACTCAGGTGGGGAGATATAAAAGCGAGGCATGTAACACAAGGGTTCACGCAGAGACCCTGCATCGATTACGATGAAACCTATTCTCCTGTGATGAGTGACATAACGTTCCAAAATTTAATATTAATGGCATCAAGTTTTAATTTAAAAATGCAGTTGATGGACATAGTGACCACTTATTTATATGAGTCACTAGATACGGATATTTATATAAGAGTCCATGAAGGAGTCAAAGTTCCATATCTTAATAATCATAACATGATAGGGTCAAACAAAAGAAGCAATTGAGGCAACACTCGCTTAATAAGAAGAAAGTTTCTGGTCCTATTGACTGAACATTTCCTAAAATGTTCCCTGGAGGATCAAATGGGTTTTTCATCCAGAAGAGAAACGAAAATACTCAGGTGGTGAGATATAAAAGCGAGGCATGTAGCACAACGGTTCACGCAGAGACCCGGCATCGATTCCGATGAAACCTATTCTCCTGTGATGAGTGAAATAACGTTTCGAAATTTAATATTAATGGCAGCAAGTTTTAATTTAAAAATACAGTTGATGGACGTAGTGACCACTTATTTATATGGGTCACTGGATACGGATATTTATATGAGAGTCCCTGAAGGAGTCAAAGTTCCAGATCTTAATAATCACAACATATATAGCGTCAAATTGCAGAGATCGCTGTACGGGTTAAAATAGTCAAGAAGAATGTGATACAACCGGCTCAGTGAATTTCTTCTGAAGAAGGGATACTCAAATAATGATGATTTTCCCTGTGTGTTCATAAAGAAATCCCAGAATGGATTCTGTATCATCTCAGTATATGTCGATGATTTGAATATCATCGGAACCACAGAGGAGATAAAGGAAGCAAGTGTTTACCTCACGACGGAGTTTGAGATGAAAGATTTGGGTAAGACCAAATTTTGTTTAGGCTTGTAGCTAGAGCATTTTGCAGAAAGAATCCTTGTACACCAGTCTTCTTATACCCGGAAGGTATTGGAAAGGTTTAATATAGATAAATCACATCCTTTGAAAACCCCCATAGTCGTAAGATCCCTTGAAGTGGATCAAAACCCTTTCAAACTGAGAATGGAAAATGAGGAAGTCTTAGGACTTGAAGTCCCATATTTAAGTGCCATTGGAGCACTCATGTATCTTGAATTGCACAAGGTCTGATATTGCATTCGCAGTGAATTTGCTAGCAACACATAGTGTAGCCCTGTAACGACCCTTATTTTAGCATACAATGCCAAAATGAGAATCTAATGTGCACACGGTACTAGTCCCTGAATCAGTAGCTAGTACGCACATTTACAACAATTGGAATCACAACCATACATCATATTAATTAAGCGAAAACTAATATACAAAGAATCTTACAACTCAGAGCATAAGGTAGCAAAAGAAGCAAAGCCTGGTAGTGTGCCCATCTATCCCACAGGCAACTGACGAGGCATAAATCCCTAGAAAAGATCGCTTCAATGAAATCCCGCAACCTGCGACGAAACAAATCTTTGAAACTTCGCTAACTTACCACCTAAAAACAATAGATTAAGTAAGGATGAGTACTTTCGTACTCCGCAAGACTTAAGGTGGTATTTGCAAATGCATAAATGTAGGCCAAGTCAAAGGAGACTACTACAGTTAATTTGCATAAAGCGAAATTGATCAATTTATTTGCAAACGGAATTTGTAAGAGCAAGTTTGATTGATAACAAATAAGTAAAGCATAAGTAATACTCACAATCCTCCATGATGTGAGCGACGAATAATCCAAATCCTGAAATCCATCAATGTCGGCCTTTTGACATAAAGCAACAATTGCAAAACTAGTCAAACCAAAACCCATTTTCAGAAAATACCAAAATATAGCATTGGAATGACTTCACCAAGTGCCCATGACCGCGGGCGCGGCTAATCGATTAGATTTTCACTCTGCAGAGGTGTACAGCTTGACCCACAAGGAATGATCCACCTTTTTGCTAGGCCATTTTGACACATGCCTCCTTAGGTGTGCCGGCAAGGCGATCATACATAACTGTTAAATTATCTAGACATGACTTTGATTCAACCCGGGACGTTAACCCCCGCCGTAGAAACAGAAACACACCCAAGTCGTAGATCCATATTCATCACACCCAACACAACGTTTCTAAACACGGCAGGGCGTACACCGTTACATTGGTAAGTAGAAACCCCGTCAAGCAGACCAAACCAGAATGCCTACGCTAGCTCCCGCCTTCCAAAGATCAAAGTCATGTCTAAATAACTTAATAGGTTAAGACTACCCCATAATAGCCCTCATGGTTGCATGGAATTCTTGGATCAATAGCGTCCCATTGCCTGGTCCTTAATCCGACACGGGCAATACTTCACCCTACACTACGTGTAATTCCCTTTGCACACCCCGCTATTGCCAATAATCACCCGTGTCAAAACCATAGTTTTATTTTGGGTTTTTAATCAAAATACCAGCAACCAACTGTGTCATTTCCAATCATTTTTAGGAAACAATTTTAATCTGATCATCCACTTCATTGATTCTAAAGCATGGCTAAGCATGGATAATATGTAAGCGCATATACCCATGATGACATTAAGTAATACCTATCCTTTAATCTAGGGTTATCAAGGTTCACATGTCATACATATCAAGAAAGGTTTATGAGACAATAGGTATAACTACCAGTACCACAAAATAGCAAATTTACAGAAAGTAAACACATGCATAAATTGATTTAGTAAAACAAAAGCAAATTAAATACTGGGATCAATATGATCAAAGAGGTGCTTGCCTTGCTTAATCCTTGTTTACGACGAAGACGAGGAGCGGTTGACGAAGGCGATGACGGAGTTAGAGACGTCGAGTTCTACACATCAATCAACGAAAATATATTTAAGATAAGGATGCTCCTATAAAAATTTCAAGTTTATATCTTTCTTGGTTATTTAATTAAAATTCTAACACTCTATTTTACAGATTTTCAATAATTCTGTTTTTGAATTTCTAAAAGCTACAAACGATTTTATTAATTTTTAATATTTTTACCAGGGTAACTACTATTTGGAGGGTGTTATGGTAATTTTCTTAGAACGACATAAGGTCTACAGATTTTACATTAAATCTGACCCTGCGCTGTTTTTAGTCAAGGCATTTGTCTTTTCAATAATTAAGTCTCATTCCTGTTCATAAAAATTTTATTTGTGGGAAAAATGCTTTTCCTGCTGGATTATAGTTCAAATGGTAATTTTTCCAAATTTTTACATTTACCATTTCACCTTTTTCCATTTATTATTCTCTTTCCCTTTATTTATTTGATTATTCATACAACTCAAAATCCAAGGAAATCCAAATAAAAATCAATAATGCCGAGAAAACTCAGAAATACTAATATTCAAATTCAAAATATTTATTTTTATTTTACTAGAATTTTTGGGATGTTACAAGCCCCAACCAAAAGAAATTGGGTTGGTGTCAAGACTTTACTAAGATATATCCAAGGTACTCAAGATCATGGATTATTTTTTCAGAAGAACCAAGACTTGACCATAGTGGAATATACGGATGCTGGCTACCTGTCTAATCCTCACAGTGCCAAATTGCAGACTGGTTTTGTGTTTCTCTGTGGTGGTACAACCGTTTTTAGCAGTCTTGTAAGCAGACCCTGGTCGCAATTTCTACCAACCACTTAGAGATCATAGCTCTGTATGAAGCCTTACGTAAATGTGTTTGGCTGCGACGTGTGATTAACAATATCCAAAAGTCATGTGGTCTTAACACCGTCGATACCCCCACAATTATCATGAAGATAATGTTACTTGTGTTGCACAAATACAAATAGGTTATGTAAAGAGCAATATCACGAAGCATATTGCTCCTAATTTATTCTATCCTCACGAACTCCAGAAGAATAGTGAGATAAAGATTTTTCAAACTAAGTTATGTGAAAATCTTGTAGATTTATTCACTTAGTTCTTGCCTAAATCTACATTTCAAAGATGTGTTCAATGCATTGGAATGAGAAGACTTAGAGATGCAAAGTTCAGGGGGAGTAAATCCTTGAACCATAACTTTTATTGTGATCCTGAAGATCCTAATATAAATCCAGAAGATTATAAGTTATACTCTTTCTCTCTTAGTGAGTTTTTCTAAAATTTTCTCACATGAAGGTTTTTAATGAGGCAACTAGTGCAACATGGAGTACGAGTGCAATGTACTCTTTTCTCCATCTCCTTTTTCCCACTGGGTTTTTGATGAGGCATGTACATTACGCGATATTCGCCCAAGGGGGAGTGTTATGAGATAAGATTCCCGTAACCACTTCGGTTAGAATCTATCTCTTATATATAGGCGAATCCGAACTCATCTCTTACGCTTTTCGCTATATATTAGGCATCCCCCTTGTACATGAATCAATCTAATAAAGCGAGAGAGTTCCACCCCTATATATATTCTGTGTGCTTCTTCCATTGTTACTATGCTTGTGTCACTGTGTTGATTGATCGAACGTGGGTGAACGACTTCGTTTTACAACAACACTAAGAATTTTCTCATCCCTTACAACTTGTCCGTTGAAAATCAAGGACATACCTATTCCAGTTAAGGTGAATACAATAACAAAATCATCTACTTACTCTATTTCTTATCATATAATTTAGAGTAAGCAATAAAACTAACTTATACAATAGCTATCTCTAAAAATTGACTCTAGATGTTGTGTATTAACTATCTCTTCTCTCTTATACATAACTAATCTATCTATACTTCCGTGCAATGCTACTACTAAATAAGAGTAAGCTCTCTTCTCTCTTATTTTTTCTCACTCTTTCATATAGGAAAAAATTGATGTGAACATACTAAAAATAAGCTGAGGTGGTTTTATTATACATGCCCTTATATAGTTGAGTGTATCTGTACCTGCGCACGTATGACGGCATGAGCTAATTAATACCTTGAGCAACAAGAAACCTCTCCCTTGTTAATTAAACTCTTAGATCTTATTTAGAACACGAGATTTTTATGAATGAACTGAAATTTTAATCTAAAATCTCAATCTATTCTTGAAAATCATGATTGAAAATAGACCTCTTGTTTAACGAGGTCCTATACCACTTGTAAGGAGGTCATCCGATACCTTGCGGGTAAAATCAGACGTACACTGCGGAACCTAGTGCTCAAAACTGCAACCGAGAAGAGTCCATGAGTGCGACGCATGAGTTGCATGCTGCTTCGGTGGGGCCCATGCTGTAGCTTCCAAAAAGTGTGTCCCAATTAGGGTGGGCATTCGGTTAATTCGGTTATTTCGGTTCGGTTTTTTTGGTTTAAAAATATTTCGGTTTTTGAAAACTGCTAACCAAACCGAACCGAACAAGTTTGAAAACTGAACTGAATTAACCGAAAAAATTCGGTTCGGTTATTTCGGTTTTTCAGTAAACCGAAATTTCTCCCTCAAACAGAACATGGAGTCAAGGACACAGTAAAGGCAGAGGTGGAGGCGTTCGGGGGGCTGGGTGGGGCTGAAGCCCACCCCACCCCCGTCAGCCCAGTACCCCAGCGATTAGGAAAAGGCCCTTGGCCCCTTGCGTTTTGCGTAGAGTATACGTAGCACAACTGGGCAAAGGCGGCGTGAGGCATGACGCCATCCGTATCTCCGCGTGTTCACGAATCGTGACTCGCGTCTCGCGACTTCTATCAGTTCATCTTCCGGCTTCCGCGTCTGCGTGCGTCTCGGCTCGGCGTCTTCCGTCTTCATCTATTCGCGCAATCGCGCGTGACGGCGTGAGGCTGCCTCGGCTCGGCGTCTCGGCGACTCGGCGTCTTGCCGTTGCCGATCATGTAGCGTTGTAGGCTCGTAGCGCATGCCGTCGCCGTCTCGCCGAGCCACGCTTCCACAGTTCCACGCAGCCGCAGGCACACAGAGCAGGTATTAATTAACAACTCATGTTTACTGTATTTATATATGAAGATTAATTATTTTCTTGTTCAAACCCTAGTTGGCTAAATAATAGTGGATTCTTGATGAACAGATTGATAAATTGGTTGGCTAAATAATAGTGGATTCTTTCAATGAAGAGATTCTTTAAACCCTTATCAACATCAAAACCGTTAGAGGAGACTGAGGAGTCACCATCTCAACCTAGAGATTTGGATCCTTCTGCCACACAAAAGAAAGCTCGTATTAATGTTGAATTGAGCCCAAGTGACATTGTTGCCGATCCAGGATTGCGCAAGCCAATTGAACAATATGAGTCCAAAATTAGAGATGATGTGAGAAGGTCATACTTGTTAAAAGGTCCATGCCAACCAGTCGGTCATAATTTTCCCAGTAAACAGCAAGGAAATATTTCAAGAAGCTTCCAAAAGACATGGTTTAATGATTTTGATTGGCTAGAGTATAGCATAGAGAAAGATGCGGCATTTTGTTTTTACTGTTATCTTTTCAAACAATCGGGGTTTGATTGTTTTGCAAATGATGTATTCACAAAGGATGGTTTTTCCAATTAGAAGAAGACGAAAGAATCATTCCGTAAACATGTTGGTGGAGTCAATAGTTCTCACAGCAATGCAAGAGGCTTATGTGAAGCTTTCAAAAATCAAGAGCAAAGTATTCGACAAGTGATAGAAACTTGCACGAATGATATGCGAGTTCAATATAGAGCTCGCTTAACTGCTGTTACAAAAGTTGTTCGGTTTCTTTTGTCACAAGGTCTTGCTTTTCGTGGACATGATGAATCATTTAGTTCATCAAATAAAGGTAACTTTAAGGAATTGTTAGAATGGTATAAAAATGAGGTTACAGAGGTTTGCCATGCAATTGATAATGCTCCAGCAAATAATTTGATGACTTCACCACCAATTCAAAAGGATTTGGTAAAATCATGTGCTGATGAGGTGACAAAGGTCATTATGGATGAAATTGGGGATAGTTGTTTCTCTCTATTAGTTGATGAGTCACGAGATGTATCAATTAAGGAACAAATGGCCGTGATTTTGAGGTTAGTTTATCAATAATATTAGTCGTTTTGTTACTATTAAATGTTAAGTATATAAGATTTTCATTCTTATTTCTTTTCCTATAGGTTTGTTAACAAGCGAGGTTAAGTAATTGAAAGATTTATTGCTGTTGAGCATGTTACGGATACATCTTTTGCTTCACTGAAAATAGCTTTGGACTTGTTATTTGCTCGCTTTGGTTTGTCTCTATCTAAACTCAGAGGACAAGGCTATGATGGTGCATCGAACATGAGAGGTCAGTTTAATGGTTTAAAGACACTAATTTTAAATGAGAACCCGCATGCTTACTATGTGCATTGCTTTGCACATCAACTACAATTGGTAGTAGTTTCTGTTGCCAAGAGTAGTCGAGTTGTTATTGATTTTTTTAATTATGTCACTATGATTGTCAATATTGTTAGAGCTTCTTGCAAAAGAAAAGATGCACTACTCCAAGATCATCATGAGCGCATGGTTGAAAAATTGGAGAAAGGTGAGATAGTTATAGGAAAAGGCAAGAATCAGGAGACTTCTTTAGTAAGGCCAGGTGAAACTAGATGGGGTTCACATATTACAACTCTAATTCGTTTTAGTATGATGTGGGATTCAGTGTTGACAGTTCTAAAGAATGTTAATGAAGATGGATTTGATATGAGTCAAAGAGGGAGAGCAAATGGATTGATGGAAACAATGGAAACCTTTGACTTTGTGTTTATCTTGCATCTCATGATCAAAATATTAAGTATGACAAATGATTTGTCACGTCTCTTGCAGCAAAAGGATCAAAACATTGTTAATGCCATGGTACTTCTTTCTAGTGTGAAAGCACGTCTACAACAATTTAGAGAAAACGGATGGGAAACACTTCTAGAAGAAGTAAAGAAGTTTTGTAGTGCTTCAGAAATTCCAGTGCCCAATATGGAAGATCGAAAGCATGCTAGAGGTCATATGAGACGTGAAAGGCAATTTGTCACTTATCATCATTATTATTATATTGATATTTTTCTTGTTATGATTGATTCCCTTGCTGTAGAGTTAGAGAGTCGATTTAGTGAAACTTCTACAGAGCTTTTGAGATGCATTGCTTGTCTAGATCCGAGAGATTGATTTGCAAACTTTGATCATGGCAAACTTATGCGACTTTCAGAAATATATCATGATGATTTTTCGGTATATGACCGTGTTATTTTGGAAGAACAACTTCACTTATTTGTTGATGACATGAGAAGAGAATCAAGAGATGAATTTCAAAGTAATGATGATCTTGCTAGCTTCGCTGTAAAGATGGTTCAAGCAAAGAAGCACCTGGTTTATCCATTGGTCTATAGACTAATTGAATTGGCACTAATTTTACCTGTGGGGACAGCTACAGTTGAAAGGGTTTTCTCGGCAATGAAGATTATTAAGACAGATTTGCGCAATAAGATAAGTGATGACTGGTTGAATGATCTTATGGTATGCTATATTGAGCGAGATGTGTTTACAAAGATAGATATGGAAGATATCTTACAACGTTTTCAGAACATGAAAACTCGTAAATATCAACTGTCAACTCTTTTGAAGCAATGAATGGTACGTTTTTCTCCTTTCATAGTTACATACTTATATTATATACAATTTAAATTTTAACTATTTTACAATATGTTGATAATCATAGTAGTTGATTTTGGATGTCTCTTTTTGAAGCCCACCTCTTTAGAACTTTCTGGCTCCGCCACTGAGTAAAGGTGGAATCGAACTCTTGTTAATCATGATCCCCATCATCACGATCAGCACTGAACCGATTGAAATATCTTCTTCGCGGAGTATCAATTTGTACTCATGTAAACCATACTACTTCGGTATATGTATAGAGCTTAAGCTTCGGTACTTCTAAATTCCAATGGGAAAAATTGCATAGAGCTTAAGCTTACTGCTTACAGCGTAGGTCGAAGGAGGCGGAGCCATGGATGCAGTGGCGGAGCAGCCAAGGCCGGAGGAGGTAGAGCCGTCGCCCGTCGATGCGGTAGATCCGGTGACGCCATCGCCGCGACAAAAGCCGGCCTGATTTGGAGATGAGGATGACAACGAGCACTCGTTGCTGGGACGCGCTCCTCTTCGTCAGATCAAGCGTCGTGTTCCTCTTTGTCAGATCTGGGGCGGCCTCATTCTTCTTCATCAGATCCGGCGTGCCCAGGCGTGGTCGCGACAAGATCCGACCGGATCTGGGCGATGCTAACGCCGCACTGCCCAGCCTTGGCCTGCGCATCATCGATCCCGAACGAGGAGCAACTGCGGCGGTGGAGGATCCGCGCCGCGCTCGGCGGGGGCGAGTAGATGGTGGAACCAAGTCACGACGAGTAGGGAGATTTGGGGAGGTAGCGCTGTGCTTGGTGGAGTGGCCACTGGCCGACTGGGTCACTGGGGAATGGATTGGGGAGGGAGCACAGCGAGCGTTTGGGTTGGGCCTTGGAGCAGAGGTGGAGTGACCGAGTGACGAAGACCGATAGGCGACTGGGGACTTCGATTGGATTGCAAAATATCGGTAATCGGTTTGTTCGGCTTCTGGAGTCATGAAACCGAACCGTATACCGAAAACCGAATACAATCAAAATAAAAACCAAACCGAAAACCGAAAACCGAAAAAACCGAAATAATCGGTTTATTCGGTTTGGTTCGGTTCGATTTTTCGGTTTCGGTTTAAAAGTGCCCACCCCTAGTCCCAATGGATTCTTGTGTACGTCCAGCTGGTCGCTACGTAATCTTTCCTTATGTGACATCCACACATGGATGCACATACATATGCATGCTGGTTTTATGGTTTCATACCCATGCTATAGATATTTTTACATTCTTTATTTAGAAATATTGTTTAAGACATATGGTGGGGCTCGCAAGTAACAGTGGATTCGATCTTTCCCAGCTGGTGCGTCCATTTATTCTGATATGCAATGTTTCTTCCTTGAGGGTCTTCTTAATACTTTTTCCCTGTTGCGCTAGTCTTTTTTTACTGTTGATGTAACATGATATAAAATTTAACATTTTGCTACTCATAGATTTATTGGGTAAGAGCTTGCGCGCAAAAATCAGGGATAATATAGTTGTATAGACAATATAAGCCATAACTCTCTTGCGTCTTAGTGACGATATACGAGCTAACGCTATCCTAATGTGCATAATGGCTTGCTCGATGGTCCCTCTCCCTACAGTAGTCGTTCTAGGTGATTGTGGAGTCCTATGGTCTTTGTCTTGTGATGTGTAAAAGAATTAAATCTGGTCATTGATTTTTAAGAGTATTTTTACTACTCTACCATTAGAGGAAGTATAAATAAATATTAGATAATCAATTTGTTCGATTGAAAATAATGAAGAGCCGATATTAAATTAAATGTACCGTGAAAAATGCTGTTGCCTGTGCATCAATCTATGTCACGCATAAGTTTTTTTTAAGCAGTGTCCAGTCAACCATCACGCGTAAAAAAAGCTTGACCATCTATCTCAATTTTTTTAGTTCTACCGTTGTACAAATCAGATAAAAGACGAAAAGCAAACAAGCGAGGAAGGCAGGCGACGCAATTTCACGGGTTCTGGACGCATGTCTTTAGAATTAAACATTGACAAAAACTACAGAAGGTACATTGCTGAACCAGACATATACTATTTTTACTAAACTCTGTAGAGTTACCGGCGAGGGAGCTCCTCACGTGTCCTCCCACTACCTTAAAAATGGTAATCAGTGGCGGTTCGAAACTGCCATCAGTGACGGTTTTCGAACTGCCACAGATTTAGTGTCACTGATAATCGAGGATTATCAGTGACGGCTCTAGAACCATCACAGATAACATTATTTGTGACGGTTTTTGGTTAGAATCGTCACTGATATCCATGATAGCCAAAAACCGCCACTGATACTAGTACTATCAGTGACGGTTCTAACAAAAAATTGTCACTGATAGTACTAGTATCAGTGGCGGTTTTTGGCTAGAACCGTCACTGATAGTTTGACACAGGAAAATAAAAAACTAGTATTTTTGGCTAGCCTCAGGCAGTGCTAGCCATGCCCGCTGTACAGAATAATAAGAGAATTACCAAATATGCTGACCAAAACACTACTTGGCATAAATACCAACTAAACCAAACAGGAATCACTCTCAACATGCGAGTGCACAGGTTTCAGATTGCACAGGTTTTAGGTTGCTAATGTGGTATGAGGTACATGAACTTACATTCAAATACATGAGTGGCTAGGAGCAATGAATCTTACATTCAAGTCCTTGATAACAGGGTGGTCAGGGTTAATTTCGAAAATCCTTCTCCCCCTCATGAACTCTAAGTTTGATGTATCACCAAGTGATTGTGCCTTCATGAGCCTGTCCAATTTGAGAAAAATGCATCAGGAGATGAGTACAGGATTCTTCAACACCATGATCTGTTCATGCAGGAAATGATCCAAATATAAGTTAACGTGATGCAAATAATTGTCAAAACAGCGTACAAACAATAGTAGCAAACTTCAACATTTCCTCACCCAATTCCATGTCCTCTTTGCCGATATCGACAAACTTCTTCTCTTTGTAGGTCCAGTAAGTTCTGAATGGCAACCTCATCAATTGGCTCAACAAGGTAGAGAACCTAAAGAAAAACAAACAGCAAACTGAGCCAAAGCAATGGAAGAAACAAAGAGCAGTTCTTCTCTCATAAAAAACTACGTCATGTTCATACTTTAATGTCTTTCTAGAATCTGCAATTCTTACCTGAATAAACAACATAAATTACCTCCAAATGTGATAAAAACATCACAAATAATGTCAACATTCAGAATATGCAATTTTCAAATATAAAAGCCGACATGCATTTTCAGTAACTTACAATTCGACTTTCCTGAAGAATCTCACGAGAAACATTGAGGGGAAGGTCATTTGAATCGACTACACCTTTTACAAAGCTCAAGTATCGGGGGAACTGTAAAATACATGCTAAACTCAGAAATCTTTTCCACCTTAATCAACGGCTAGTAGAAAAATAATGCCAGGGCAACGTAAATGCATATCCGTAGTAATTATCTTGTGCATCGAGTTGTATCGATTGCAAAAGAAGCGAAGTTTTTAGAAACATTAGGGAAACTAGAAGTAAGCCAGTCGGGATAACTAACCTCATTTGCCTCTTCACCTTCTTTTGGCTCTTCATCCTCCTCAATCTGTCAAGCAAGGAGGTCACATCAGTGGAAGAAATGGGAAGGCAATACATAGTATTTGCTCTAAAGAACTTGTATCATGTTCTAAAAAAAAAGAACTTGTATTGTTAAGAGAATTAGGAAGAAGCAAATCAAGACCCTACCTCAACAGTTCTTGATTTCTCCTGCCATGTATATATGGGGAATGACACAAACTAAGAGTAGTTCTTAACCAAGCCTTGAATCCTTGCAGGATCAGCAAACTCATACTTATCATCAGGCTGCATAAGTACAAAGAATGTAAGATTTCTGCTACAAAAAAGTTATCCATTAAATAACACATTAGGTGAACTTACTATTAAAAACAGCGTAATCTGAGTTCCACGTGTAAGCATTTTCTCAGGATCAGTCTCATCCTTGTGTATAGATAGTAAGCATGCATGAATAACTACTGAAGCATTCAACATTTCTCACTTGGTTAGTTTATCAAACTATTACATACACATGAAATAACTTCATATGAAAAAATAACCATGTAAGGCAAACACATGAAATATTTAGAAGTGCCACTCGCATGTGTGTACATGTGTTCCTCAAGAAGACAAACGTACATGCTACAGTAGCAGAACCACTGACAAGAGAAGTGGCATTGACGAAAGAAGGGGTTCCCATTTCAAAGGAAGAAAGAGTTATTTGCACTTTGTAATGAAAAAAATTGAAGTAACAAAAGCCTAAACTAGTTTCCTAAACTAGAAGCCTACGGGTCTTCGGAGGTTGGAGACACGTGATGTGAGAAATGAGTATGGAGGAGTGGATCGTTGTTGTCTTCGTCATAAAACTCGCCGTTTTTGTTGAGTACTTCCTTCATGATGAAGTAGGCGAGCTGGCCCTGAATGGCTTGGATTTCGAACAAGCGCCCTACAGAGAAACACTTGAGGCGTCTGTAAGTATGAAAAATGTAATTAAGAGAGTATATAGAAATTGAGTGGCGCTAATCGATGTGTCATGTTTGCATGACTGACCTCCACGTCGTTGTCTTTTATTGTGCAACCTAAGATTTCGCGCATGTATCGGCACACTAAGTACCCACATAAATTTGTTCCTTGTGCCCGCCAGACATCGCGAAAATCGAATGAACTAAGATGTCGTCGAAGGAGCTATTTACTATGAAATACGATATAAGAATATTCCTTGCGTGCGTACCGGAAAGTTAGTACGGATTGTAAGGGATTTTTTGTATGGGCGGTGTCTCGTGCTCTTCTGACAATATCTTTTGAACGCCTCATTTATTAAACATGTCATCACTTCATAGTCTGCTTTAGGTTTATCCAGTGGATCCATGATCAGCATCTTGCTCTTGTCTGGATGAATTACTACGAGCATCTAGTGGAATCTGGATGCCATAGCCATTAGTCCTTACGTCAGAGTAAATAACGAAATCAACGAGTAATTTAACTAGCTAGTGAGGAACTTACTGAAAATTGTATGGTACAAGTATAAACTCCTTGTCTTGTAGTTTAAGCAAAGCTTTATATACGCATTCTCGACCTCCTTTGGTACTCTCACGATTTCGTCTTGGCAAACCATTCCCGGGTCGAGGAATCCCACTGGCCCCTTGGTTCTTCGTAATTCCTTCATCTCGTATCTATATAACGAAATAGTTAGACATGACATTTATCGGTATTACGTGAATGTAGACCAAGATTGATATATTAGACACTTACAAAGGTCCAAAGATCTCAAAAACATATGTCGAGGGCATCGTGATAGAACAAGTTGTGCAAGTTATCGAATTCTATTAAGAAGTAGCCAAAGCCCTCGTGGTGAAAATGTTCCTCACGGAAAACTGCAGTGATCACCTTTGGGAGTACGTCTTGGTTGGATCGCTCCATGTACCATGCATGTAATCGCTGCATCATGGGTGTTAGACTGGTTAACTTCGAATCGGTGACTAAGGGCTTCCCTACCTCGAATTTCAATCTTGGTTGATTATCTTGTTCATTAGACTTCCCCTTGCCCTTACTTTTTTCACGCACAACATCATACTCGGTCCTGGCTTCCCCTGATCTAGCTGATACGGCCTGTCTAATGTGCCATTTTTTGGGATCAGGGGTTGTAGGTTTGTCCTTTGAAGTACCAGGTGTTACAGGTTTCTGCGTTGGAGTACTAACAGTGGCCATCTTTATGGGTTCCTCAATGGATTTCTTTGGTACCTTATCTTGCTTCTTCACCGTTTCACTCTCATGTGCTGGTGACGGATGCGCGGATTGCACTGCAGGAGAGGCTGGCACTGCATGGTCCAAGACGATGTCAGGAGAGGCTACCACTGGATGGTCCAAGACGATGTCACGCTTGCGCCACTGGATGAATGAGTGGACGACACTTCCTAGAGTTGTTATCTCGTCATTGGCGGGTTTTTCTAGCCTGATATCAGCAAACTGTGCAAGTACCGTGTCCACCTGGACCTTTGCATAACTTGGCACTATCGGGGCATTGTGCAGGACACCCCCTTGTTGGCACGGATAAGCTACCCTCAGAGTCGCTCAGAAAAGATGTTCATCACGGCACGTTGAGCCGACAGGTGTGGGGTCCTGTATGTCGCCCACGTGATAATGGTTTAGGTCCGCTTGTACTAATGGCGTGGACGCAAGCAATCGCCGCGATGACCTATAGGGCCGGAGAGAGCGTTTTAAATCTGCCCTGCTCAAGGCTTCTTGTACTTGTCGTTGAACTTGTTCTTGAATGGTGGGTTGTAATTCTCGCGAACCCTTTCCTTCATACTTTCCATTTCTGCTCACCGCTCTTCTTTAGCTCTCTTCCGACTCCTATAAGAGTCTTCGTCGAGGGAATCCCATCTTCCATGGAACCTTGACCCCGACGCCTCGTGTTCACCATGGTGCTCTTTGTTTCCTAGGGCCGTTAGCTCGTCTTTCTCCTGCTTGGGTGGAAGGCTCTTGGTGGATCGGGCGTAAATCGATGAACTCTTTGCGTCATTACTTCGCTTTCGCTCTTGAATGATAAACTCCCAAGAGACAAGAGATCGCCTCGCTAGCACGTAGTGCTTCACTCGATCGTAGTCCACCAAGGGACTTGTGCCATCACTGGATCGCTTGTAATTCCCCGCCTCCCATTGAGCAATTTTACCTGTACCCACTCGTGCCAAGTCGTGGGGATGAGTATTCTTCTTGCGATGCTAATGTGGTCCTCACCGACTTCCTTGTCGCTTCGATTGCTTCATTGCCACGAACTCATCCCAAAGATGGTCAGAATCTTGGGTAGTCTCCGACGGTGACCGGTTTTGCTTCACATAATTTACGTTCAGCCTCGCCTTGAAGTTTCTCCACGCCGCTTCCATGGTCATCAATGCATCGCGACACACGAGTTCTTCAACTCCTTCGGAGAATTCGAAGGTTCCTTTGAGCTCTGTCCACATATCCTCTTTGGTGGCTCGGGGCACTTTATGCCAATCCGAATAGGTGATTGGCACTTTCTCCCTTACGATGTACCCGCATGTTGACCTGTATTTTGTCTTTGGGTTTTTTTGTGCAACAGGGCCCCAAGATGTGAGACCTCCGAGATGGTGTACCGCCTTGAGCTTTTAGTTTTCTCTCGCCCTCTGCCTTGCAACAGAGCAAGATCTCAACAATGCGGTGGAGGTCTTGGCACCTTCGGTGGTTGGGGGGAGGGTAAGGTACCTGCTCGGGCTCTCCTCCAATATAGGCTCAGTATCGGGCTCCATTAGAACTACTCAATAGAAAGGGAGATATTTCAGAGAGGGAAAGAAAATATGTACTAACTGAAATAAGATAGAAGATGTACTAACTGAGGCCAAACAAAATCTGAAATCAAAAAGCTAACTTTTCTAGTCGGGCAACAGTGGAGGAAGATGACCAGCGACAGAGGAAGATGACCAGCGCACAGCGGCTATATATAGAAAGCATTATTTGTGGCGGTTTTAAATTCAAACCGCCACAGATAATTAGATTAGTGGCGGTTCTAAAACCAAACCGCCACAGATAATTTATTATCTGTGACGGTTCCATCTACCAACCGCCACAAATAGTCCCAGCGTTATCAGTGGCGGTTTCAAATAAAAACCGTCATAGATAATGCATTATCTGTGGCGGTTTTTGGATTAAACCACCACAAATGGTCCTCCCGCCAATTTCCATATAGAACCGCCACTGATACATGTATTTGTGACGGTTCCAAAAGAACGCCACAAATAGGGCGTCACCTATGTGCTGTTTTGTAGTAGTGTCCCTCTATAAAAATCTCTAAAAATATATGAAATCATGTTTAGATTCTTTCACCGTTTGAGGTAAATTTTTTTTTGCTGATTTAATTGAGCTACCAACTAATGTTAGAAATTTTTGAAACTTTTTGATAAGGGTCCTCAGAGCAACTCTTTTGATTTAATTGAGATAATAAATCATGTTAGAAAATTTTTAAACTTTTTTATAAGGGTCTTAAGAGTATTCATAAGCTACCATAAAAAAATTGGATTATGATTAAACTTGTGCGATTTTTAGAAATTCTGAATGCATTTAAATTTCGCTATTTTTGGTTTCCCAGAGCCATCAAACGAATTTGATTTTTCAAAATTTTAGAAGGGTCCCGAGAGTATACTTAAGCTACCATAAAAATTTCATATTATGATCAAACTTGTGCAATTTTTTTAAAAATCTGATAATGGTGCTAATGCATTTAAAGCAACTTCACTAATTTAATTGAGCTACTAAAGTATGTTGGCAATTTTTAAAACTTTTTAAGTAGAGCCCTGATAGCATGCTTAAGCTACCATAAAAATTTCAAAGCATGATCAAACCTATGCGATTTTTAAGAATTCTGACAATGCTATTGATGCATTTAAATTTCACTGATTATCTGAAAACTCACCCTCAAGTGACGTCGTGGCGCAAGTGCACGGTGTGACGCCGTGTACGCATCTAGTGTGTGTATATATATATCTTGTGCAATACGTTTACAACATGTGGTTGGTACCCAACGATTTAAAAACCGGATATAGAAAAAATATGGGACCCTCTGTCCTGATACCGATCACCATTCACCACGGCTACCGGTATTAAATCGGCCAAATTTAACCGAACAAAAATTTGAATGTTTGATCAACTATCGGCCGGAATTGACCGGCTACCGAGGAATCATATCATATAATATCTATACTAAAGTCTGAAGACTTCGGCGCCTGTGAGACCGCCCACGTAGTGGTGCAAACGGAGCGGATAATTTCCGACCGACCGAAGACCGAATTCGTTTAAAATCCGATTCGAATCCAAAAAATGATATCCGGTTATATCCGAATTCGATCCGGATTCGAATCTGCCTATCCGAAAAAAATATAGGGTAAGATATGGGAAGAGAAGTATCCGATCCGTGTCCGATCCATATCCGCATATCCGAGATATCCGAAAAATATCAGTGTAAATGAGTGCAATAGATATCCGATAACAGATCCGATAAACATAAACATTCTACATCATATAAGTTCATATGTTGATTGGAATTATACTTAGCTGCATATTATTCTTATATAGGGAAGGCAACTATTATTGAATTTGAAACACTTATATGTCTCCAAGGTTCTAGTAAAGTTTTGTGTATTTAATATGCGCGACATATATAGTTTCTGCTTTCACGCATTATCCGACTAACTATTCAGAATCGAGACTAACCGTGATCCGAACGATCTGTATTCGCTCCGTATTCGCGATCAAGTAATCCAGATTCAGATTCGAATCCGGCACTGTCCGTATCCGATTCTATATCCGAGAAAAAATTTAGAATAGGATATGGAATGAGCGAAATCCGTCCGTATCCGATCCGTTTGCACCCCTACGCCCACGTCATCGGCTCGGTTCATTTTTTTCGCGTGTAGATCCCTAAAAAATGTGTAATTACGTGTAGGTCATTCCCACGGTTTTTTACGAAAAGGACTTTTGGCTCAGAAAAATCGCGAATCTCTCAGGAAAGCGCCCAAGATAAATACTAAAAAAAGAATGTAATTGCGTTTGGACCATTCCAGTTATTTCTCACAAAAAGTACCTTTCGATTTAGCGCAACCGCGGATTTTCTGTGAGAGCACCCTAAATAAATGAAAAAAAAGCGATTGCGTTTGTATTCTTTCAACTGTTTCACGTGTTTTCTCGATGATTTTTAAAAATAACACCACCGAAAAAAACAAAATTGTTTCTGTGAAAAAAACAACGCACACGGCGTATCATGTCGTAAAAACATTCCTAGTGAATAAATAAATTAAGTAGCAAATTAAAAGGAGCGAAAGCGTAAAAAATCTTGCAGCGTCGGAAGCGCGGCGGCTGTGCGGGGCTGCCCATCCGTCCATTTTGGCGGTGATGATGACTCAATGGCGGCCACTGCTGCGATGTAATTCCTCTCTGTTTCCCATGCCATCGTTGTGGCCGTGCCCCGCGGCGGCGCATCCTATCTTTCTCTGTGCCATCAAGATGGGGACCATGGTGTCGCAGCCCTAGAGCTCATGCGACCTCTGTGTGTGTTTGTGTGTGTGTGAGAGAGAGGGAGGGGGTGAGAGTGCATCTGGTGGCGACGCCGGACAGATGATGACCAGCGACGAGCCAGAGCTGGCTCGAGCTTGGGAGAAAGGGAAGAGAGGAGGGAGGAGGAGAAACAGAAAAAGAGGGAGGTGGGCCAAAGAGTTTGTTTTTTCTCGTCCTAATTAAGCTTTGCTGACTCAGCTGTACGTGTTCGCGTAGATATGCCACATCAACCGAAGCTATCTCTACATTGGTGCCGCATCATCTAAAATCACCATAGTGTTGTAAAACGTCGAAGAACGCCAACGAATAATCATCAATAGTAGATGCAATCATGAGAGCAAGAACAATAGACACACAATATATGAGTGGAATTCTCTCTCACTTTATTGATTCAATCATTTACAATGAGGGGGCACCAGATATATATAGCGGTGAGAGAGAGAGTTCGGATTCGACCACAATAGGAAGAGATAGAGTCCAAACCATATTTAATTTGGTTTAGGTTTCCTTATCTCATAACACTCCCCCTCGGTCGAATACCGCGTAATGTATATGTCTCGTTAAAAACTCCACTAAAAAACCCAGTGGAAAAAAAGAGATGGAGAAAAAGAGAACATCGCACTCGCATGCTATGTTGCACTAGTTGTCTCATTAAAAACCTTTACGTGAGAAAACTTCAGGAAAACTCACAGAGGGAAAAAGAGTACAACTTATTACTTTCAGGGTTTATTAGGATCTTCACGATCGCAATAAGGGTTATGCATGGTTCAAAGGTTTTCTCCCACGAACTCTGCATCTCTCTAAGTCTTTTCATTCCAATGCCTTTAACATATCTTTGAAATATGGATTTAGACAAGGACTTAGCGAATAAATCTGCAAGATTTTCACATGACTTAGTTTGTAAGTTTTTTATCTCACCACTCTTCTGGAGTTCGTGAAGATAGAATAACTTAGGAGCAATATGCTTCGTGATGTTGCTCTTGACATAACCCAATTGTATTTGTGCAACACAAGCAGAATTATCTTCATAGATAATTGTGGGGGTATTGACGGTGTTAAGGCCATATGACTTCTGGATATGGCTAATCACACGTCGTAGCCAAACACATTCACGTGAGGCTTTCATACAGGGCTATAATCTCTGAGTGGTTGGTAGAAGTTGCTACCAGGGTCTGTTTACAAGACCGCTAGGAAATGGCTGTACCACCGCAGAGAAACACAAAACCAGTCTGAGATTTGGCATTGTGGGGATCAAACAGATAACCAGCATCCGTATATCCCACTATGGTCAAGTCTTGGTTCTTCTGGAAAAACAACCCAAGATCTTGAGTACCTTGGAGATATCTCGAGTACGCCTTTACACCACCCCAATGTCTCCGGTTGAGCTGAACTATATCTTGCTAGCAAATTTACTACGAATGCAATATCAGGCCTTGTGCAATTCGCAAGGTACATGAGTGCTCTGATAGCACTTAAATATGGGACTTCAGGTCCTAAGACTTCCTCATTTTCCATCCTCGGTATAAAAGGGTCTTTATCCACTTCGAGGGATCTTACAACCATGGGGGTTTTCAAGGGATGGGATTTATCCATATTAAACCTTTCTAATACTTTCCGGGTATAGGTCGACTGGTGAACAAGAATTCCTTCTGGGAGATGCTCTAGCTGCAAGCCTAAGCAAAATTTGATTTTACCCAAATCTTTCATCTCAAACTCCGTCGTGAGGTAAGCACTTGATTCCTCTATCTCCTCTGTGGTTCTGATGATATTCAGATCATCGACATACACTGAGATGATACAGAATCCATTATGGGATTTCTTTATGAACACACAGGGATAATCATTATTATTGGAGTATCCCTTCTTCAGGAGGAACTCACTAAGCCGGTTATACCACATTCTTCCGGACTGTTTTAATCCGTATAGCGATCTCTGCAGTTTGACGCTATACATGTTGCGATTATTAGGATTCGGGACTTTTACTCCTTCAGGGATTTTCATATAAATGTCCGAATCCAGTGACCCATATAAATATGCGGTCACCACATCCATCAACTGCATTTTTAAATTTAAGCCAGCTGCCATTGATATTAGATATCGGAACGTTATTCCACATATTACAGGAGAATATGTTTCATCGTAATCGATGCCGGTTTCAAGCGTGAACCCTTGTGCTACAAGCCTCGCTTTTATATCTCACCACCGGGTATTTTCATTTCTCTTCGGATGAAAAACCCATTTGATCCTGCAGGGAATCACTTTAGGAAATATTCAGTCAACAGGACCAGAAATTTCCTCTTATTAAGCGAGCGCTACCTCAATTGCTTCTTTTGACCTATCTGAGCGCTTCTGGCACTCTGCCATGGACTTTGGATCTGGATCCAGTTTTTAGCAATTTTAGAGGCAAATATATGTCGACAATTGTAGTCTTTCTTTTATTCATTTCTCCTGCATCACTTCGGGGATATATCTATATAATTTCTTCTAGCTCCTCGTGATTTCCCACAACGACGGAGTTTGGGTGTTCCGACTTCCCAGTGTGGAATTGTGCGCGCAAATATACGCTGGGGTTATCATCTTCAAGATGAATCACTTCAGGGATGTTACCATCTCCGGGATGGCTCACTTCAGTGATTTTCTCAACATCGAGTTGAGCTTCTTCTCATCGTCACTGTAGTGTTCTCATTTGTTCGGTTCTCTACTTCATGGACGCCTCATGAATTGAGTCCCGTGCACCGAGGCCTCCCTCTTCTTATCATGAGGGTCAAGAGTAGGTTCAATATCCTTCTAGGGTATTTCTACTCTTTCAGGTGTATATACTACAGGTATATGAGATCTTTCACTCCCTTATGACCAGTGAAGGTATTTGGCAGATTATTAGCTTATTTATTTCAGATTTATTATCCTTGAACTTCAAGTTCGGTCTTTTTAGTGCGTGGGTCTAAGGACTAGGCATTCTGAAATGTGGTACTTATCTCCCCCTAATGCCGAAAAATGTCCTTAGTATAATCAGCGTACCGAGATCTAGGTATTTTAATATATGATGGAGATTCATAACCTACATGGATCCTCAACTGCTGGTGAAGTCCTATGGTTGTACGCTGTGGTGGAGAGATTGACATGTATACAGCACAGCCATATTTTCGCAGATGGGAAATACTTAATTCTTTTCCACGCACTATCTGCAACGGAGAAATTTCATAATATGCAGTTGGTCTGAGTTGAATTATTACCGCAGTGTGCAGCACTGCGTGTCCCCAACAACTGGTGGGAAGCCAATTATTCTGCAAGAGCGGCCAAGCAATGTGATAAGTTTTGTTCTTTTAATATAATGTCTCTGCAGGGCCATTATAAGTGTGGACATTAGGTACAAAATGCTCTACATTAATTTTCAAAGCCTTATAATAATCATTAAATGTTTTGAGATAAACTTGCCAGCATTACCTATTCAAAACGGACTTTATCATTTCTTCTGGAAAGTAGGCTCTTAACTTAATAATTTGGGTAATGAATCTTGGTAGAAGAATAGTTCCTAGTAGATAAGAGACATACATAGGACCATCTAATAGAAGCATTTGTCAGTACCATAAAATTTCTTAGAAGGGGCCCGATAGGGGTTGAACAGGTCCATAGAACAGGTCCATAGATATCACTTTGAATTTTCTCCAAGAAATTCAGTGATTCCTCCCTAACTTTTTAGGTAAGAAGATTTAAGAATGAACTTTTCTTTAGCACAACCAGGGCATAAGAAAACTTTGGCTCTAGAAAAATCTTTATGCTATGGCCAGCAGAATTATAATTATACTTCTCATAATATTCAACTCAAGATTACCCAGTCGATCTGCTAGGTCTTAATATTCCTGGGTTTTTATCGCAACACAAACTACATGTTTTATATATGCATAATATAACCCGGAGGAGAATGAATGAATCCTTTTAACCACACGTTAATTACACCCATTAAACTTAGTCATGAGTAGGTATTCTGTACCATTCTCATTCTTTGTCTCCGTAAGGAAACGATTCAGACCAATGTTTTTTAAACTTAAAAGAGTACGGCTGGACTCATGGTATAATATGGCATTCTTCTAGTGCCAACTATGAGAGTATCATTTCTGGCGATAGTCATAATGATTCCAATTCACTTAGTGTGGCATAACTGTCTTCTAGACAGATTTTCTCCTCTGTTATCGGATTATACTTTGTTCTATATTAGAAATATGATTTATCAATCAAACAATTGTTGCATCGGGAACAAATAATATAGAACAATCATCGCATAATTAAATTAATATCCTGGGGAAATCAAACTTTATTAAATTTGACTGATAATCGCTCAACAGGAGCGTAGACCATTGTTCATTCAGGAACACAAAGACTAAACTGATAAAAGAGGCTCTTAGGGAGACTTCTAAAGGATAATCTGACATCGACTCAAAAGGAAAAACTGGGAGTGGGTCCCCGAGTGCTGACTTCGGTGCTGCGGAGGGACGCCCTCGGTCGCAGCACGATCGAGCTCTTCGGCCAGGGCTCGACCAAAGAGCTCCGACTCGCCTCTATCGGGTCACCATGACCCGGCGATAGCGCGAGGCGCCTCGCGAGAGGGAGCTCGGGCGACCCGTAAGACGGCGGCTTTCTCTCGGCCTCACGGAGGGTGGTTATGGCTTGGTTAATGGCGACATGCACCATCCGGCGAGCGTCTTCAGGGGTCTGCGGATCACGGTCATCCGCATTTCCCTCCGCGCCTTGACCGTCCGCCATCAGAACGTGATGCTCGAGTGGCGGTGGCGAAGGCGAAAACAGGGACACGGAGTCGGAGTCCGTGCCCGAATCCACGCTTGAGGAAAGTCCGTCAATGAAGTGCGCCATGCCCTTGGGACCTTGATGTCGTTCCTGCGAAAGAGCAAAGCAATCGGGCCCCACGGTGGGCGCCAGCTGTCGACGATCGGGATCGCCAACCGCAAGAAATGAGATGGGGGGTCAGTATGATGCGGGACCCGAGCTGCGCTTCGCTCAGACGGAGGAAAAGAGTAGACGTGGTGATGGTCGGAGCAAGGCGACAACGAGCGTGAGACCGAGATTTATACTGGTTCGAGCCCCTGTGGAGGTAATAGCTCTACTCCAGTCACCTTCCGGCGGTTTTCTTAGCTATTTCTGAGTACAAGGGTGTGTTACAGCTCAAGTTCAACGATGGCGATGTCTAAGCTCGAGCTATGGCGTGTTGTGTGCTGTCTTCGTGTGTCCCGAAAGACTACGCATCCTTGGTCTTTATACCTCCTCTGCACGCAATGGACGGGAGAGATTCCCAGGAAGTGGCCTTCATGCACGTTGAGGGTCGGCAAGAATCGCCCGAACTTGTTGCGCCAAGACTGCTTTACCCCACGACTCCGCTTTGGGCAATCACGGCGGTCAAATGCTTGATCCGAATCCAAGGATGGACTACGGCTCCAAACGAGGGCCCGCCCGAGCTCGAGGTCGAGTGGGGTCGTTTCGTCCAACAAGGCTTCTAGGTCGAAGCGCTTCAAGACGCACCTGTGTCGTGGCCGGGGGCCTCCCGAGCTTGGGGGATCCGTTGACCGTGTGCCGGCCGGTCAAGAGATTCCCAGCCCTCGTCAGCTAGCCCCCGAGGCTTAAGGTCGTGGCCGAAAAACGGGCTGACCTTGATTCTCTATAGTCGGGACCGATTCACAGAATTCTCTTGAGGTCGAGGTCGGGCGGAAACGTAACGTCAGGCCGCGGGTAAGTGACACTTGGCGCCTCTTGATCTCCGAAACCCTGGTACGAATGCAAACTATTGGCGACACCTGCTGTGTCTTGAAACCGCAGCCCAGGCCTTAATTGCTCCTGTCAAATCGTGGCCGGCGCACCCTTCGAAGCGCCGTGGACCAGTTTCAACGGCGGCGCGGCTTTTAAACCTGAAACTGCAGCGTCTTTTTGAGAAAAACTCCCGACCAGCGCCCTTCGTCTTCCAAGCCTCCTTGCCCAAGCGAAAATCTCCTCCCCCACCTTCGACCAAAATCGACGCGATCGCCATGGCCAAGCTAGGGAGGAGCACGCTGTCGTCCGCAAGGATGAAAGAACTCGAAGCCCTGGGACTGCTCAATCCATTCGTATGGTGGCTGCCAGGCAACGAGACCGAGCCGAAACCCAAGGACGACGAGATCGTTTGCACCGAGCACTATGTCCTCTTCGGCCTGCGGACCCCGGAGAGCGAGTTCGTCGTGAGGGTCCTCTCCAGCTGCGACATCGGGCTCATCAACCTGGTGCCAAACTCTGTTCTCCTTCTCACCATCTTCTCCCATCTATGCAAGGGATTCCTAGGGATCCTTCCGACCCCCTCGCTCTTCTTCCCAGATTTCACCTTTTTCCGCCCGGGAAGGACCCCGTGGTCGATGCTCTACTTCGCAACGGTCGGGCTCAAGTGGGCCTTCCCAAGTTCCAACTCGGGACTCCTCGGCCGTGGTCCGGCGGTGGTTCTACCTCAAGAGGGGCGAGGTCGCACGCCGGTGTACGAGGGGGCCCCATTCCGGGAAGAAGGAGACCTTGAGGCGACGACCTCGAGGTCGATGAGGAAGCCATCGCCTCATACACATCTGCCACGCTGCTGCCTCAATGGGCAAAGCGATTGCCAACGACTTTCATGAATCGCATGTCCCTCTTCGGAGGAGGATGCACCCATTTTACGAGATCCAGGGGCGCGACGACCCGACCCTCGAGGGCGCGTTCGGTAAGCCCTCTTGCCCCAAGGTCTTGCTCGAGTCCACCTTCCGATCCTTTCTGACGGCCGCTTTTTTGCAGACCGGCGAATCTCGGTCGCTTCTAGGATGGCCGAGATGTTCGGAAGCCGGTGCACGAGTACGCTGCTGGCGACCCGCCCCAAGAACGTGTTCGCCGAAAGGCCGAGGTAAGCCATCCGACCAAGCGCTCGAGTCATGCGCCCACGAGCCCCTTCTTTAGCTTCGCTTGCTCGCAGGATCACCAGGAGTTGTTGGAGACGGCCAGGAGGATGCTCCCGCTGCCCGGCGGGGGCAAGGGCAAGAAAGGGAGGAAGAGACCTCACCCCGCTGGAGCAGGCCACCCGGAGGCGAAGAAGCGCCACGTCGAGTGGGGGGACCGTGCCACGGTAAGGATCCCACCGGCCGAGCCCCCGAGCCCGTGCTTATGTGCCTTGCTGGTTTGACGCGTTCTCCTCTTTGCGGCCAAGAGCCTTGCCCACCGCCAGTCTTGAGCCCTCTCCGGCTCCGGACCTCAAGCTCGAGCCCCACCGAACGGATGACGTGGAGCCGCACGGGCCCCGAGACCCTTGGCCGCGACGTCAGCAGAAGCGGTGCCCTCGGCCTCGGGCAAGAAGACCTTCGCCGACCCTCAACGAGGCGAGGTCAAGGCCCTAGGTAAATTCTCGCTTCTTGACTTGCCTTCCTCGCATCTTTACGCTTAGTGTATGTTTTTATCGCAGACCTCGAGCACCCGAGCTCGAAACTTGCCCGTTTTGACGATGCCTATTGTCCAGGGCGAGTCCGAGTCCGAGGAGGAGGACACCTTCGAGTTGGTCCCGCGCCGGCCTTCACACTCAACGCGGACCCCCTTGGGGCCGCCAAGCTCGCCCCCGGTTGGTGAGTTCTACCAAGGGGTCGACGACCCGGACGAGGAGGAAAACCAGCCTGCGTCCAACGAAGATTTCAGCACCGGCGAGGCAGGAATCGCCGCAGCCGCTGATCCCCCCGAGGTCGATGTGGGGGATGGCACCCGGAGTGCCACGGTTGCCACCGCGGGAGCACCTCAAGCCGGCCAGCCCGAGGCCGCGTCTGGTTCCAAGGTTGCGGCGCGCCTGCCGCGGAACGGACAAATACCGTGGGGACCGCTACGGTGATTCTGTGGCCGCCCGGCGCCGAAGGTGAGCGGAGCCCCGACCATTGAGGTTGGGCTCGATGTTAATGGCGCAGCAACTCCTGTCAGAAAGCCGGACAGGGCCCCGGCCACCGAGGCCGGGGCCATAGCTGCTGCTGCGCCCCCTACTGCCGGAGAGTCGGATCCGCTGGTCGTGGCGGAAGGATACCAAACCGCCGCTAGCACGGCGGCTGGCGGCCCTAGCCAGGACGCGCCGGCGGAGGTCGAGGTCGACCCCAGCCTCGTGGCGCCGGGAGAAGAGCACGAGATCGACCGCTCTCGAATCGAGGAGCCGAACGAGTTCACCCGCGCGCGCCGAGAATCGCTTCGCGAGGTAAGGATCCTCACATGCCCCGCAACGCGTTAGGTCGAAGTTTTCGCCAACTTCTTACCGGCCACTTTTCTGCCCTCTTAAGGCGATCAAGGCTGCGTCTCGGGGGCCGCAAGGTCTCCACGAGCATGCCGACGTGCTCGAGGGCTCTTGAACGAGTGGAGACGCGGAGGTCGAGCGCCAAGCTCGCACAACCATCGAGGTCGACCAAGCGAGCTCGAGCGGGCTAACAAGGATCTCGACGACCTTCGCAGACGATGGTGGCGCAGGAGGTGACCCACGCGGCTGAGCTCGAGCAAACCAGGGCTTCCGAGCACGAGCACGCGCTTCAAGGCCGTGAGTGGAACGGCTCGGGCGACCAAGGCGCCCGAGGCGCTGAGGCCGAGCGCCAAGGTAGAGGCACCGAGAAGGCCGCCAGGAACGAAGCCGCCCTCGACTCGCTTGAGGCCTCGCAGTTAAGGTCGAGGTGCCGAGAAGGCCGCCATGAGCAGCTTCCTCGCCCAAGCGCCACCGGCGAACGCGCCAAGGTCGAGGCATTAGAGAAGGCCGCCACGAAGAAGCGATTTCGCCAAGGCGCTTGCGCATTTAACGCCAAGGTCGAGGCATTGGAGAAGGCCGCCTTGAGCAAACATCATCTCGCCAAGGCGCCCCCGAGCCGAGGCCAAAACCGCGAGTCGAGGAGGAGAAGTCGAGCGCGCCAAACAAGGCGGCGAAAAACACCCTGGCTCAACTCCAGGACGAGTGCCGCCAAGCTGTGGACGCCGCCAAGGAAGCCCTCCAGTACCGAAGCGAGCTCTCGACCTTGCGAGCTAAGGTTGCCGAGCTCGAGCAAGAGAAGCTCGCCTGCGAGATGGCGGACTTGTAACTTTATCCTCATGCTGTCCTGTAAAAACGCTTGGAAACATTATGATAAAGCTACGTTACTTTTGGGTAAAAAGGTCTTGTCCCATTTTGAAATTCGTCGTCGAGGCCGTTTGGAGTTCGCCTTTATCGCTTTTGCTCGTGCTTCATAGGTCGTTGATGGTAGTATGCCACTGTCCAGCCCCCGTTGGGTCCGAGGTCGAGCAACACCGGCATTGGGTGCAAGATTTGCACGCCATCGAACATGACCTGCAGAATGAAGAGAAAATCCGCAGGGGACATAGACGTGATGAAAGCGAGATCGATAGAGAGACGGTTACACCTGCATCAACATTCGATCACGATCACATCAGCGCGCACCGCTTCACAATAACGTGGCGGCTCTTGGTCCGCCTGAACACGAGAGAGAGCTAGATAGCGAAGAGGTTCGGCTTACGTTTTAGCTCGTCCCCTGAGGGAGGACGTCGAGTTCGCGACGCTTAGACCAAGAGGAAATGTGCGCGACGGAAGGTCGTGGAAAGAAGGAGTCCTGACAAAAAGAACTGCATCGACACAAGTGGCAATGCATATGAAGAGCGAGAATAAACGAATGGCTTTTATTGAAATTTAAGGTATAGAGGTTACACATAAAACTTTTGAAGTCGATCTATGTTCCACGAGCTAGAGAGCTCTCTCGCCATCGGCATCGCTAGCCAGTAAGCCCTCGCGGCGATCTGCTGAAACGACTCAGAGGGGCCCTCCCACTGGGGATAACTTGTTGGTGTTGGACGAGCCCCGAATCCGCCTCGTGGCTAGGTCCCCAACAAGGAGCTTCCTAGGTCGACGACCGAGACACATGTCTCGCGAAGAGCTTGCGGTGTAGTGCGTTGATCGTGGCAAAGGCACAAAGATCTTACTTCTTCTCGCGAGGGTAAGGTCGAGACCGCCGTGCTCAAAGTCGACTTGGTCGACTGTCGACTCGGCAGAGCCCAACAGAATCCTCGGTGGCAAGATGGCTTTGCATCAACACGAGCCGAAGGGTGTGGACCCCGTGGCTCGGCTTGTCGTGGTACGAATAGACCATAGGACGGTGGAAGTTCGCCCACCTGTGTCTTGCCGCAGCTGCTCGAGCTTAATCTGCAACTCGCTTTTGACGCCTCGACGACGGTGCCGCTTGGCTCGCTCCGCGCCCCATTGCTCGGGGTGAGCCACCGGCGAAGCATACTTTGATGCCGAAGTTCCTCGCAAAACTCTGGAACAACTCACCGGTAAACCGAGTACCGTTGTCGCGATAATTTTGCATGGAACCCGCACTGGTGACCACTTAACAAGCGTAAGAAACGAACGGCCGCCGAGCATTGATGGTGGAGACTGGTTCAGCTTCGATCCACTTGGTGAAGGTGTCGATGGCCACAAACAGAAATTTCTTTCCCCCGACAGCATGAGGAAAAGGGCCGAGGATATCCAAATTTCGTGTCGAGAAAGGCCAGCGTAGCGGATGGTCTCAAGGGCATATGCTACCGGTGTGACGTCCTGGCGTGGAACTGGCATGCTCGGCAGGTGCGGACAATATCACGAGCATCCTGAAGCGCCGTTGGCCAGTAGTACCCCATACGGAAGGCCTTATCGACCATCGTCCTGTATGAAGGGTGTGCTCCACAGAGGCCTGAGTGAATGTCGTTTAATAGGTACTTACCCTCCTCCGCAGAAATACACCGAGTCAGGATGCCGAAAACGTTCCGCCTGTAGAGCATGCCGTCCACGAGTGTGTACAAGCTCGCCTGCCGCTGATCCTCGCTTCCTCGACAGGTCGGGTGGCAAAGTTGCCCTTGCAAGGAAATTGTGGATGGGCTCGGCCTAGGAGGGGATACCGTCGACCACAGCAAGCATGACCTCCTGATCGGAGATCGATGGGGCCGCCAGCGTCTCCAAGATGACGTCGGGGAGAATGTCGTCATCGAAGGAGCCGAGCTTGGAGAGGAAGTCCGCGCTGGAGTTGTCCCGCTTGGGGATGTGCTTGAGCTCCAAGTTTTGGAACCACTTCTCTATCTTGCGCACCTCGGCGAGGTACTTTGCCATCGAGTCTCCCGAGCATTGGTAATCCTTGTTGAACTGTTGATGACGAGCCGAATCGCCCTTCATGACCAAATACGCCAGACGCCTAATGCCTTGTAAGCCCGTGAAGCCCACCAAGAGGGCTTCATACTCCGCCACATTATTGGTTGCCGAAACCCAAACGGACCACATACCTTAACCGTCGCCGCCAGGTAAGGACAAGGATCCCAAATTTCGAGCACTTGAAGGACCGTGAGCCGTCAAGAACATGACCTGTGGCTTCTCCTCCTCGACCAAGCTTGGGAGCTGGCTGCGACGTCTCGCCGACCACGGTCGGGCGAGCACTTGCGACTTTATGGCCGTTTCGCCACGACCGACGCCGAACGCCGCCACGCCATGGCCCATTTGGCGATTCGCCCGCCACCCTCTGGGTTCTCAGATGTCCCCGAGCGAAAGTTGCTCGAACGACTACGAGCAGCGCCGAAGTAGTGCCGAGCTTGCGCTGGCCATGAGAGCATACAACAACTTCAGACTGCGGTAGCGCCCTCGGCCGTGCAAAAACCTCACGACGGCGTAGTGCCGAGCTTGCGCTGGCCATGAGGAGAGCATACAACAACTTCAGACTTATGGTAGCGCCTTTGGGCCGTGCAAGACCTCTCGACGTAGTAGATCGGTGTTGTTGCGGTTTCCCGCCACCACCAGATGGCACCGACGGCTTGGGTGGTGGCCGCGAGGTAGAGCAAAGAACCTTTCGCCAAGTTGCGAGTCGTAAGGAGGGGCGGGATGACAGTATACCTTCAGCTCGTCGGGACCGCTGCGCCTCGAGTCCACTCGGCCCCCGTGCTTACGCAGGTTCGAAGAACGGAGTCCACGCCGCCGAGCCTCGAGATGAACTCGCCGAGGGTGGCTATGCGGCCGGTGAGGCTCTGACCGCTGATCGAGGTCGGGCGCCATCTTCTCGATCGCCTCGATCTTCTCCGGTTTGGGCTAACCCCGAGCCCCGATCATGTAGCCGAGCACCTTCCCCGACGCCACCAACACGCACTTCTCGGGGTTGAGCTTGATCTTGTTCCTGCTCAGTTGGCGAAGGTTTCTCGAGGTCGCGAACGTGGTCGCCTCGAGGGGCTCTTGACGATGATGTCGCCCACGAGACCTCATGGTTCCGCCTCGACCGTGGTTCAACGCCTTGGTCATCGACGCCGAACGTGGCCCCGTGATTGCGCCACTCAAACGACATGGTCAGATAGCAATAGGTGCCAAATGGCGGATGAAGGTCGTCTTGCTCTCGCCGCCAACCGCTAGCTTGATCTCGTGGTATCCCGAGTAAGCGCCCAAAAAGCTCAAAGATTTTGGCGTCATGCGGAGTCGACGATCCGTCGATGCGCGGAAGAGGGAAGTTGTCCTTCGGGCAGCCTGAGTTCAACCCCGTATGGTCGACACATTCTCCACTTTCCGCCCTTCTTTTGGACAATGACCGGGTTGGCCAGCCACTCGGAGTAGTCGATCTCGCGGATGAATCTGGCCTTCAAGAGCTTATCGAGGTTCTCCTTGATGATCACAACCTTCTCTGGGGAGAAGCGACGCAGCATTCGGGCGACGGGTCGAGAGTCGGATCTCACCGCAACTTGTGCTCGATCACCTCCTCGACGCCGCATGTCCGCGAGCTCCTGCCGAAGATACCCTTGTTGGCGCAGAGGAAGGTGACGAGCTCGAGTTCCTATTTGGAACTCACCGCCGAGACGTGGATGCACCGGTCGTGTCGCCCTCCTCGAGCGACGGCCTTTTGTCGCCTGCATTGGCCGGATTGCCGCCCTCTGCGGGCGTTTTCTCCGCACCTTCGACTCGCTGGGCAAAGAAGCCGCAAGAGCCAAGGCCTTGGTCTCGCAATTGCGTCGCGCCGCCGCAGTCGCCCGCACGGTGATGATGCTATTGGGGCCAGTGACACACATCGATGGCTATAATGGTTGGCTGCCATAAACTTGACCAGGCGGGCCGCCCGAGGATGGCGCTATACGGAGGTCACCTCGACCACCTCGAAGGTGACCAAATTCGGTCGCGGAAGTTGTTCGAGTCGCCGGGTAACGGGCAAGACCACCGCCCTGTGGGATGGTCGAGCTTCGCACGATCCCGAAGAAGGGTATGGCGATGCTCTTGACCTTCGATCGGGAATTTGCATCCGTCAAGCGCTTACACTGCGGCAAGTTAAGAGAGCCGCCGCCGACCATGACGCTACCGACCGCGTATTGCCGATGGTCGTGGTCACGACCAAGGCGGTCTTCGTGTCCCGCCATACAGGAGAGCGCCCTCGAGAGAAGGCGATGGTGGCTCCAAATTTCATTTGCGTGGGTGCTCGACGGCTTCCCAATGCGACCGGTAGATAGTCCTCGCGCGGCCTTGACCTCGCTACCGATCGTAAGCCGACGAGCCAAGATGACGCCGATCCGGCGTTAAGCCTGCTTGAACTCCAAGTCGAGGTCATCATGCTCCGCGCGGCGCTCACCCTGTCTGGTTGGCCATCATCCTTCGGAGCACGGGCATTTCACTCACCCATCATAGAAGGCCTCCACTTGCTTTGCCAAGCCCCGCAGTTCGCAGATCGTGGCCGGCCGCCCTATGAAACAAAGTGTAACTTTGCTTCATCATATCCCGGTGCCCTTGGCCCCTCATGGCCGAAGGCCGGCCTTGGGGCCTGTGAGTTGGCCCTCCTCGCTGGGCCGGTTCTCATACTGGCGAGGTCGGGTCGCCTCGTGAGGCTTGAGCCTTCCCGAGCCCGATCTCGACCTCAAGGACCTCATATTATCCGCCGAACGATCACCGCGGCACCTCCGCCTCGCGATCACGCTTCCGCTTCTTGGTGGTGGTGCCGTGGTCTGCCGCTCGAGTTGGATGGGCCGCCTCTGTTTGGTTTAGACCAAGCTTACCTTGGTCGAGTCGCTTTCAGCGGATCGCGTCATCCGCGCATCGCTCCGCCATACGGAATAAATTTTGTTGACGCCGAGGCGTGAAGTGATCTCTGTGTCCTCGGTGAGGCACCGATCGCGACTCAACTTGAAGGCTTTGATGACGGCTTCGGAGATGCTTGGAATCAGTTCCTCGTGCGGATGAATCGCCGCCACGAAATCACGCAGCTGCTCGTTTTGCCCCGATGACACGGTCCGTGTCCTTCTCCCCCCGGCGCCAGAATAACTCAAAGTTGGAGCGGCGATGCTTCGATTTGGCGCCACGACCAAGGAACCAAAGCTCGCTGAAAAGCTGTTCGCGCGGCACCGCCCAGACGGCCGAGAGGTAATTGGCTATGACAAGCTCGTCACCCCGCCACCAAGATAGCGGTCGAGTAGATAGACAAGAATTCATCGGGTTCTGGTCCCGCTAAAACGCCGACGATCGCTGGCTTGAATCAGGCCGCCACCGCGACGCGCGCAGGTGTCGAGAAGGCCATGCGACCATATGCCGGATAGGCGCTGCGTGTGGTCATCACCGACAAGGTCCTCGCGCCGCTGGATTCGAGTCGAGGTCAGATCGGCGGCCCGACCTTCGGTGGGAACGACTATGGTGCCGCACGGAATCACCGGTAGGTAACGCAGCGTCCCGACCGCGGCGCTCGGGCGGAATGTCTGGGAGAGGTCCGCAGACCGCCGCGGCCGACTCAAAGTTTGCGAGGCTTAGCTCAGGCTCGCCCTACTCGCAGACGGTGTTCGCAGGACGCCGCTGGCGTCTGCGCTAAGGCCTCCCCGAGCCCGCCGCCGGGGCTAGCTCTACAGAGGCGACGATGGCGCGCGGGCGATGGTGCGACGTGTTGCCATCGCTTTTACGGGAGCGGTCCTCGAAAGGCCGACTTTGCGGAGGGGAGGACGCCTCGTCATAACCCGATCGAGCTCTTCGGCCAGGGCTCGACCAAAGAGCTCTGACCTCGCCCTATCGGGGTCAGCCATGACCCGGGCGATAGCGCGGAGGCGCTCCCCCGTGAGAGGGAGCCTGGGCAACCCAGAAGATGTGCCGGCTTTCTCCTGGGCCTCCCGCCGGAGGGTGGTTATGGCTTGGTTAATGGCGACATGCACCATCCGGCGAGCGTCTTCAGGGGTCTGCGGATCAAGGTCATCCGCATTTCCCTCCGCGCCTTGACCGTCCGCCATCAGAACGTGATGCTCGAGTGGCGGTGGCGAAGGCGAAAACAGGGACACGGAGTCGGAGTCCGTGCTCGAATCCACGCTTGAGGAAAGTCCGTTAATGAAGTGCGCCATGCCCTTGGGACCTTGATGTCGTTCCTGCGAAAGAGCAGAGCAATCGGCCCCACGGTGGGCGCCAAATATCGACGATCGTGATCGCCAACCGCAAGAAATGAGATGGGGGTCAAGATGATGCGGGATCTTAGCGCTTCGCTTCGATTTGGAGGAAAAGAGTAGACGTGGTGATGGTTTGAGCAAGGCGACAACGAAGCGTGAGACCAAGATTTATATCGTTCGAGCCTCGGAGGTAATAGTTTACTCGCCGCCTTCCCATGGTTTTCTTAGCTATTTCGAGTACAAGGGTGTGTTACTACCAAGTTCAACGATGGCGATGTCTAAGCTCGAGCTATGGCGTGTTGTGTGTCAGTTTTCGTGTGTCCCGAAGATCAAGCGATCCTTGGTCTTTATACCTCATCTCAGACGCAACGGACGGAGAGATTCCTGAAGTGGCCTTCATGCACGTTGAGGGCGGCAAGAATCGCCCGAACTTGTTGCGCCAGACTGCTTTACCCCACGACCCGCGCCTTGAGCAATCGCCGGTCAAATGCTTGATCCGAAATCCAAGAATGGACTACGGCTCCGAACGAGGGCCCGCCCGAGCTCGAGGTCGAGCGGGGCCGTGCTCGGGTCGGTCCAAGGCTTAGGTCGAGCGCCAAGACGCACCTGTGTCAGGCCGGGCCTCGAGCTTGGGGATCCGATTGGACTGCAAGGCGCACGGTCAAGGGATTCTCACCCTCGTCGAGCAAAAATGTAAAAAGTAAAAATTTAGAAAATTGCCATGAGAACCTTGGTCATGCAAGTAAACCCTTTTAGCCAGCAAATGAAATTTTAGGCATAAAGAAATGAAGAGATAAAATGAAAAGACAACTTTTAAATCAAAACAATGCATTGTCAGAATTTATAAAATATTTATAAAACTCAAATGGAGATTTGAAATTTATCATAAAAACATTAATACAATATATACCTCTGGTAAAAATATTATAAATTAATAATGTCATTTATGACTTTTCCAAATTTAAAAACAGAAACCCTGAAAGCTAGAAATTTCAATGTTAGAATTTTTATAAAATAATGGAACCATATTTTGACCTGAAATTTTTAGAGAAGCATTCTTAGATCAAATCCATTTGAAAAACAAAATTGTAAAAATAATAGACTTCAATTGATCTCAATCAAAAATCAAAATCCGAAACAAGAAATTAGAGCAGTCACTGTTGTCAGAATATTAATAATTTTTCGGTAACCCATTTTAACCTCAGAATTTTACCAGACATCAAAATCTATTCACAGACCTTGGTCAAAAAGCTTGATCAATTTCTACCATGATCTGGTAGCTCAATAAAATCTGGTGCTAGAACCATCCGAGCCGGATCATTTCCTTTTGGCGCCTAACTTCACTGCTAGTGGTCCCCAGGCCCACTCGTCAGCTCCTTCTTCCCCCTGTTCTTGCAACCGAGTGAAAGACTCCTAAGCCAGCGCAGCTTGACCAGCTCCGTTCAATGAATCGTTCTTCGAATCGTCGCGTCTTCAGCGTCAGCCTCAGCTCATCACAGCCACGATCGTCGCCACGTTCGTCCGGCTTCCTCACTCGCGCCATACCGCAGCAACTTGCCATTTTGTCGCGTCTGGTGAAGCTCTCGTCCGAGACTCAGTGCAACCAAGGCCGGCTCATCCACTGCGATCCTTGGCTATAAATTGCTCCTCAGTAATCACAGAGAACCTCTTTCTCATTCCCCTCTACCTTCTCTTGTTCTCTCCCAGCCTGCACGTAGAACTCCCTTCCACTTCCGCCATTGCCAGGGGGCTTCAGAGCTCCAAGCCGAGATCAATTTGAGAGATAGAGCAACTCATTTCCAAATCCCTTCCAGATACCCCACCTATACTTCCTAGTGATCAAATCCCCTCAAAAACATTTAGCTTTTTCCAAGCAAAATCGTGTTGCTGCCGTGCGCCCTTCTTCTCCAAGGCCGGCCGACGAGGGCAGCTCATCTCGGAACTTCTCCAGCCAAGATGACAACAAAAATGGAATCATCTCGACTCCCTGATGCTCAAATACTTACCATTCAAGCTCTCAAGCTGTGGTTCTTCTTCTTCACAGGACCGCCATTAGAGTCACCGCCCCTCCTCGGCTACAGCTTGCCTCCGACCTTCTCCGGCCGAATCAACTCCACTCCAGCGCTTTGCCGAAGCTTCACTCTCCGTCTGCGTCGCTGCCGCCGAACTTCACCGAAGACTGCCAAGAGCCCTTGCCACTCCTGCTTTGCCTCCCTGTCGAGCGGGTCCCAGTTGGCAGCGGCTCAGCAAAGCTTCAGTTCAACCAGAGAAGGCGCCTTCCTCTCAAGAAAGCGTATTTTCAATCCCCAATTCCATTTCCATACCGAATGCAATTCAATTTTGAATATCTTTTGCGATTTAAATCAAAATTCAGTGGGACAAATTTCTATATTCATTTAAAATCCATAAGAATCCAAATATGCAAAAGTATTTAATTCTTGAACTACAGAATTATTATTCGAATTAAACTTTGATTAGTATCCCATTATGTTCTTTAATTCAAATCTGTGCACAATAAGTCATAAAACAATGAAATAAATATTCATATGATGGTAAGACCAGGATTAATTTAATTCTACAAAAATATTTAATTTTTGAGTCATAGAGCAATTGTAAAAATTTAAATGAGATAAACACTCTATTATGGGCATTATTGAACATATGAAAAATATAACTTTTAAAAATACAAAATAAATTCTTGGTCATCTCTGGAACCATAATAAACTTAGATATGCAAAAACATATAACTTTTGATCTGTGTTTAAATTACTTACTTTGCAAATATTAGTAAGCCCGAATATGACCATTTATAAGAGTAAGTGCCTAATAGCCCATAAAATGATAAGAATACCTTGAATAGGTTCCTAGAATCAATAAAGAACCAATTATGTAAAAATATTTAAAGTGAAACTTATCTTGCATTCTTTGATGCAAGAAAGTGCAAAACAACAACAGTAAATAAATAGTTAATCTATCGCGGTTAAGGTCAAAATAATGTAAAAATAGTTTTAAAACATTTCTAGGATGGTATTCTATTAATGCCTGAAAAATGAATCAAGAATCATGTATAGTGTAGTTGGAAATTAAGTTTGAAACTTGGCCGATTTAAGGTTACCTATATGATCATTTAGACTACTTCGACTGTAGATAAAATAACCTATATAAATGCTAAAACTTATAAAACTAGTTTAGAAATACTCCACAAAGTTTATACTACCATATTCTATAAAAAGAATCTTATTTCATCGAGGTTTGCATATTATTCTTATTAGTTCAAAACCCTTAAGAATTAATCATTTGCTTCGCGTTCCCTCCGATTTCGTAAACGTAAACTTTGCAGTGCCGCATAAGCCTTTTCAACGACGAATATAATGTCTTGTTCAAATCCTAAAACTTATGAAATTAGCACAGGAGTGCTCTTCAAAGTATAGCCTACCTAAATATGAAAAGATAATCTCACTTTACCATGATTTGCACATTAATCTTAATAGCTTAATAACCCTAAGTAACCACATTACTTTAGACCATAATATGAATGAATAAACTTTAGGTATAAATGAGAAATCAATGATTAAGATATTTGTATCACCAGAACCTTCTTAAATATCATGTAAATAAGGCCAATAACTTAAATCAATAGATCTAACTTGCGTGAAACTAATTCTGTTAAAGATAAAGAACTAATCATTGATAGTCTAATGTGATCATTTAAGCATTTTCATTAACTCGCAAAGTAGCTCATCTAAATCTGACTTTAGTAAAGAATAGTCTAGAAATGATCTTTAGGATATAATCTGCAGTAATCTAAGAAAATATTCTTATTTTATCTTGCTTCGAATCTGAATCTTAATAGAGTAAAACCCATAAGTAATAAAGTTGCGAAACTCATATTATGAATAGTGAATCGATGAAAGCTTGCAACTAATGATTAATTCTATTTAATCTAAACTATTTTTGCATCTTGAATTCGTAAAATAAGATTAATAAATTCATAAAAGAGCAATCTCTGTTCTTGTGAAGAGTTTTATTTGCTCTTTCTATCTACCTTCTTTTTGCCCTTATTGAAGTTCATCATTTGCTTTATTTCTGTTGATCGACGTGTAGAACCCGGCGTCACTAATTCCGTCGTCGTCGCCTTCGTCAACCGCAATCCTTGTCTTCGTCGTAAACGACAAATAAGCAAGGCAAGCACCCCTTTGATCATATTGATCCCAGTATTTAATTTTCTTTGTTTACTAAACCATTTTATGCATGTGTTTACTTTATGTAAATTGCTATTTTGTGGATTTGGCAGTTATACCTGTTGTCTCGTGAATCTCCTTTGATGATTATGAACATGTGAACCTTGATAACCATAGATTAAGGATAGGCATTATTTAATGTCATCATGGGTATATGCGATTTCATAATCATGCTTAGCCATGCTTTAGAATCAACAAGGTTGATGATCAGATCAAAACTTGTTTCCTGAAAACATTGGAAATGGCATTGTTCGTTGCGGATATTTTGATTAAAAACCCAAAATAAAACTACGGTTTAACGCGGGTGATTATTGGCAATAGCCGGATATGCCAAAGGAATTGCACGTAGTGTAGGGGGAGATTATTGCCCGTATCGGATTAAGGACCGAACATCGTGTTGTATGATCCAAGAATTTCCGTGCAATCACGAGGTCCGGTATGGGATGGTCATAGCTTATTAAGTTATTTAGACATGGTTTTGCTCTTTGGAAGGCGGGAGCTAGCACAAGCATTCCGGTTTGGTCTGCTTGACGGGGTTTCTACTTGCTAATGCAACGGTGTACGCCCTGCCAAGTTTAGAAACGTTGTGTTGGGTGTGTGAAAGTGGATCCACGACTTGGGTGTGTGTTTCTAGTTCTATGGCGGGGGTTAACGTCTCGGGCTGGATCGAAGCCATGTCTAGGTAATGTAACGGTTATGTATGATCTCCTGGACGGCGCAACTAAGGAAGTGCATCGAGCAAAAGGTTGATCATTCCTTGTGGGTAAAGTTGTACACCTCTGCAGAGTTTAAATCTAATCGATTAGCCGTACCGCGGCCATGGGTGTCTTGGCGAACTGATGCGAGTTAGGTGTTTTATTATATTCAAAAGGGTTGGTTCCATTTGTTTTGCAACTGTGCTGTATGTCGAAGGGCTGACATTGATGGATTTCAGGATTTGATGATTTGTCGCTCACGTCATGGAGGACTGTGAGTGCTATTTATGCTTTACTTAATTGTTATCAATTAATCTTGCTCTTGTAAATTCCGTTTGCAAATAACTTGATTTACAAATGCAAATTTGCTTTATGCAAATTAACTGTAGTAGCCCGGCCCCTTTGAATTGGCCTGCATTTATGCATTTGCAAATACTACCTTAAGTCTTGCGGAGTACGAAAGTACTCACCCTTGCTTATTCGTTGTTTTTAGGTGTATGCTAGCGAAGCTTCGAAGTTTGTTCATCGCAGGTTGCGGGATCCTTATTGTCGTGGTCTTTCTAGGGATTTATGCCTGGTCAGTTGCCTGTGGGAATGGATGGGTACACTACAAGGCTTTGCTTCTTTTGCTGTTGTATTCTCTGAGTTGTAACATTTTTTTGTATATTCGTTTCCGCTTAATTAATATAATGTATGGTTGTGATTCCAATTGTTGAAATGTGCGTACTAGCTACTGATACAGGGACTAGTACTGCAAGCACATTAGATTTCCATTTTTGCATTCTGTGTAAAAATAGGGGTCGTTAAAGTAGTATAGTCAAATCTAATCTAATCTCAACCTTTGGATCTAAAAGAAATAGATAGCCCATATTCATTCTTGTGTATTGTAAAAGAGCTCAAAATAAATGGCGTTGTTAGTTCGGGAGTCTATCTCAGACGGTTTCAAACTACAAGATCTAAAAAATAACCAAGACTCGAAATAACTACTATATTAAATATGGGAGGTTTTGCCGTTCCTCGTGCGGCCACGTCGATTTCGGGTCGACGTGGTCAAGACGCCGTCGTGCCGCGTCGGCACTTGGCTCACGCAGTCATCAAGCTTAAGTAAAAAATCACGCCGATCAATCATAAATAGCGCGATAGCGTGGCGGTAGCACGCGGCGCCATGAAGAGAGGTCACGCTGCTCGATCCTCCCCACGCGTTTGCATCCTACTTTTAGAGCGTCAGGGTTCCTTTTTTCGCTCGATCCTCCCCACGCGTGTTTGCATCCGATTTTCTTCACGATCCCCTTTCTTTCACCGCCTCAAGGCTTACTCTTCTGGTCAGATCTCCACGGTCATCGGCAGCCTGCTCCGTCCGGTCCTTCTTATACGGTGCGGCTCCGCCCCGCCAAGACCTCGGCGCTATGGCCTGCTTCCCCATCTCGCCTCTTCCTCATTTTTTTCCTTCGTGCTCTCTCATACTTCGGCCGCCATCTCCTTCCTGCCAGCGGCGATGCCCCGCCTCCAGCGTTTTATCCATGGCTGACTGCGCGATCCTCCGCTTTCACCTCGCCTCCTCCGCTTGTTGCCTGCTCGCTCCGCGTGTCCGCTCGCCACGGCGGCCGCCTCCCGAGATCAAGAAGAGGTGGTTAAAAATGTTGCTTCCTTGGACCTGCTCAATGTGATGTCTTTTGTTTCCGATTTTTGAGTTCTTGGCGGTGTTATTGAGGTGAAATTTCGGTTCTTTTTCCAAATGGTATTCTTGCAGACTGAGTAGCTCGGATCCGCCAGGTGTAGGATCTCCATCTTCACCGGGTCTCCAAATTTTGCTTTTTCGCAGTTCTGCCATCATGGCTCCAGCTTGTCGACGGCTGAACTTTGACCGATTGATTGCTTTCATGCCCGCTTTAGTTCTTGAAGAGGTTAGGTTTTGCTGAGCCGCAATTATGTTTCACATTAGGCTATTGCTTGCCGCTAACTAATTCATTGCTCTTCTCGCTAGCATCCAGAACTACCATTGTGACGGATAGTGCGGCTTCGTATGGCCTCGACTCTATTTATCAAGAGGTACTTGGTAGGTGCTACCTATATATTGGTGCTTTGTTTGATTACAAGATCATTTGTTTTTCCTTTTTCACTTAAGTATATAGGGTGCTTTGTTTGATTACAAGATCATTTGTTTTTCCTTTTTCACTTAAGCGACGTACATCATCATTTCAAGCTAGGGTACAGAATGTGATGAGCGTAAAGGTGCCATTTTGAGGCCCTGTAGTAGCAGATTGTTTTATCTGGGCTCATCTTTTCTCATCTTGCACATTTCGTGATATTCAGGCGTAATTTGGTGTGGTTCGATCCTTGAGGGTCGGATCAGGCGATCTTGTGGTGCGAACTCAGCAAAATTTTACCCTTATCCGAGCACAAAAGGTTGGTCATGCTATGTTTTCATCTTACCGAGGTGAGAAGTCGGGTGCTTCTACCATGTTTCTTGTGTTGATTTCATCGATTTCTGCTTATTGCCTTGAATCCGCCGCACAAAAGGTTGGTCATTGCGGTTTTCATATACCGAGGTGAGAAGCTGGGTGCTTCTACCACGTTTCTTGTGTTGATTTCATCGATTTCTCGGCGCTATTGCCTTGAATCCGTCGAGATATTGGATGTGGCAGACGAAAGGCAGGATCTTGCGTGGTATGTAGCTTTCTTCCCACTTTAGCTGATTGCATGCAGCAACATCACTGTTGTTGCGCTTTTCCTTATACATATGCTTTCCTAATACTTACATTAGTTTATAGGCATTGCTTTTCTAGACCATGATGCAGACAGCAAATCGTCTTCTCGACAGGTGATGGCGTCCGATTATGCTTTTTGGTCGCCGCCGCTAGAACTCAATCCAGTGATTTCAAAAGACCACCAGACAGTTGTTGATGGCCGCCAAGCCCAGCAATATAGTTATACATAGTTTCCTATCACCTATGTTCAAGTTTTCAGGGGCATATTATTGTCTGGTAGTATCTTCGTTGAAATGACCAGTTCATTTTTCCATTTTTCCCAATAATGTCAACTAGGTTAAAAATTTAGATTCTAAGGAATTTCCAGATAAATAGAAAATCATTATTTTGTGATTTCAGAACAAAGCAGGTTGACGATTTCACTGCTAGGCTTTTAAAAATTCATGCAAAGACGATAGCAGTAAATAAGGAGGAGGTAATTAACTGAGTTTGTTGTTAACTTCTGATACCGAATTCTGAAAAATGCATCTTTAAATTTTTGCTTCCTGACAATATGTTTGTTTGTAAGGTACTAACAAGTGCTTAATAAACCATCAGGATATCCGCCTAGGGTTGCACCGATCTGATTACATGCTGGATTCTGAAACAAATTCACTTCTTCAAATCGAGCTCAACACTATTTCATCTTCTTTTCCTGGTCTTAGCTCCCTTGTAAGCGAGCTTCACAGGTCAAGTTACCGTGTGCTCTTACACTCTTTGACAGAATCATCTTGTGCTGTGACTTTTAGTAATCTCTTTAAAACATAAAAGAAGACATTGCATTGAACATGCTGAATGCAAATGGTAATCTTGCCAGCCACATGAGTTCTCTTTTAACACATCGAGCACCCAAGAGGAATATATCGACTCAAAGAATAAAGCACGCTTAATAGAGTCAGATGCTTACAAGAACATTAGAAATATTCAATTTCCACATTTTGGAAGCCTCACTTAATCTTACATGCATAAATTATGTTTTCTATATTGTTGATTTTTAAATCATTAGTTGTAAGACCGCCTTTTTAAGGGTGTTATACTTAAGGAGTTAATCACTGCATGTCCTATGTCATTCAATGAGAAATTAGGCAGCATGACATTCGTAATCTATAATAGAATTTATTTCTTATCTTGAAATGTCTACAGGATTTCCTTGTTTTCGTTTCCTATAGTTAACCTGATAAGTGATATTCGTTTGCTAACTGCAGGACCTTACTTAATCAATATGGAAAAGTATTACATCTTGATTCTAAAAGGATTCCTCGAAACTGGGCAGCCAGTCAACTTGCTGAAGCATTGGGCAGAGCATGGTCTGAGTATAATAATGACAGGTCTACACTTTACCTATGCGGTTTGAGTTTATGTTATTCAGATCACTTGGAATAGGCAAGATCAACTAACATAGATTTTTTCCCTCTTGGTTGCCCAGTGCTGTACTTATGATGGTTGTTCAACCTGAAGAAAGAAATATGTATGACCAATACTGGCTCATCAATCATTTGAAGGAATCATATCCTTTTACTATTTGCTGTCTTTTCCCTCCTAATGTCATCCTTTATGGCAAAAACTTTCTAATGTATGTGGTTCAGTTTTTCCTATACAGCACAAACTTTCTATTGTTTTGATTTATTGTTTGTAAACATTAATTATCAACATTTCTGTTTAATATTACTTTGGCAAACTATTGTTGGGTTCTGTGAGCATTTGTTTTTACTACTTATGTGGTGCTCACAATTAACATCATGGAAATGGGGCTTTCCTTAGCTATCTATTACGCATGGTGTGACGACTATTACAAAAGCTTTGGAACAGGTGGAGGCTGAAGGACAGGTGCTTCCGGATGGAACGCTTGTGGTGTATGTATCCTGTACAGACATGAAGGAAGGTTTACTGTTTGCTGTAGCACTCTAATAATTAAATTTATAAAAATGCAGAGATGGCCGGGCAATTGCTGTTGTATATTTCAGAGCTGGGTATGCACCAAATGATTACCCTTCAGAATCGGTACATGCTACTACATTTGTTTAGCCAACAACCTTTCTCATTAGAGAGTGAATTTCTATCTCATAACTTGACTGAAAACAAGTTTTCCTGTGATACCTTTTCTATAAGAATCATATTTTTGTTTTGTTTTGGTGTGATGCTTCTTTGCTTTCCATTTCGTCATGGAAAAGGAAACGTCTTTTGTTTGTGAATTTCATTATCTGTGTTGTAAAGCTCAAGTCCAACATGTCAAGTGATGTGATTGCACATGGTGTGTGTGCATACTATTTAGTTTTGTCGTGACAGGCTTTCACCATGGCATGTTCTTCTTGTATTTCAGGAATGGAGAGCGAGGCTTTTGATGGAGCAGTCATCTGCTATTAAGTGCCCTTCAATATCCTACCATTTAGTGGGAACAAAAAAGATCCAGCAAGAACTAGCAAAACCTAATGTTCTTGAAAGGTGATCGAGTTTTTTTTGGGCTATCTATGGGTGGTTATGTATTTGAATATTCCAGTGATGTCAATAATACATTATAGATATATTGAATTCATAACAGACGTGGTGGTAGTATGTCATATTTAAATTCCTACTGCTATACTTCTTTGGATATTAGCTATGGGCATAGCATTTTTTATGCGAGCAAACCCTGAAAACTTTCAAGATTTTATATAGCATCTTCTGTATTTTTTATAGCAGGAAAACCTCTAAAATTCTCTCAAAAAATACATCTAGATTCATTTTAAGAACAACAAAACCCTCAAAGCTTTCAGATTTTATTTCAATCGTACGCAAATTGTTTTCCAAAATTTATTGCTGTCTTTTATAGTTTTTTTCTCTGCTACGTTTTGCCTATGAAATACATAAAAAAACATCTATATAGGTTTTTTTCGAATAAGCACTTCAAACATCTCATATTTTTCTTAGGTTCTTTTCTTTGGTCCTAAAATCCTGTGAAATACCTCAGAAATTACATCTAACTGAGTTTTTTTTTACAAAATTGCCCTTGAAAAAAACTTAGATTCTTACTACTATTTCTTTCTTCGACCAGAAAATCAACTATGCGCATTGACACCTACGCGGCGCGGCGTACCGCCGCGCAGACGTGCCTAGTTAAAGTTAAAAAGTGAACTTTTTCATGGAGCACGCCGTTTTCGGTCCAGTACTCAGAACTACTACCCGATCCACCATCAAAAGCTCAATCATGCCGCTTTGAATACGAGCGAATATGCGGTTTCATCCAAGATAACGTTAGCTAGCTAGCTCCCACGTCAAAAGACGGCATGAATGGATGAATAAGGTGGTGGCTTAGTTAGAGACGTTGCACATGACTTGACTCGATCGACCGCTCTGTTTTCCGATGTCAAATTAAGCTTGAGGAGTCGCACATGGTGAGATATATATAGAATATGATGAATCAGTACGTTAGTCGTCGCCTGATTGCATGGAAGAAACAAGGTTTTCTGGATCGGATTAGATTTTGCAGGATGAGTGTCCATGTGGCTCTTATCCATTCGTCCATAGGCCCGCCCTTCATTCTCGATGTTAGATATGAAAACTTACCTATTTCTAATGCATAGTAACATATCCATTTAATGCATGTTATATAAACATTTTTGATAATATGGCAAGAGAGTTAAGAGGTGAGAGAAGAAAGCTATATCTTGAGGAAGATACCACTTGGGCACGAAACATAGACATTGAAACTTGAATCATCTAAGTGGCTCACAATTCATACTCTCGTACACATCTAGCATTTAATTATCTTGTAGGGACTAAGAAACAATCTATGATACCATATATTAGAATAGTTGTATCTTCTATAATATCATATGATATGGCAGCTTTGGATATTATAACAAAATATAATGCACTGTGAATAGTCTTACGATGATTTGTACGCTTAATTAATTGTCTTTCGAAAAAAAGATTTGTACGCTTAATTGTCCCACCGCATAATACGGATAGATTATTCCCAGCAATTATTGCCATAAAGAATACAATAACACTGTTTTCCAGCTTGCCGCTACGTAATCTTTCCTTTCCTTGATGTGACATCCACACATGGATGCACATACATATGCATGCTGGTTTTATAGGACAAAGGTAAGAACCATGCTATAGATATTTTTGCATTATTTATTTGGAAATATTGTTTGAGAAGACATCTGGTGAGGCCCACAGTAACAGTGGATTGGATTATTCTGCGGAATTACTATAGTTCAAACGTTTGAATTTTTCAGACGCATTACAACATTTTTTTCTACGTGTGTACTATTTTTTGTCAACACGTGTAATATTTTTTTGACAAACAGTGAAATGCGGCACAGTAAATGAATGTTGTAAGTGTTGAAAAAAATGTTGCTCACGTCGGAAAAAAATGTTTCAAGCGTTGAAAAAAAATGTTGCAAGCGTCCGATAAAATGAACAGTATCAAACATTCAAGGGCTAGTTTTGTCCTTTATTCTGATATGCAATGTTTCTTCCTCGAGGGTCTTCTTAACACGTCATTACTCTATGTTTTTATAGATCAAATATAGGTCTTTATATGATTAAATTAAATAGTAGTAGCTTCGTAGCTTCAACTAAAATAATTAAATGCCCAATAAGTTTAGAGTTCATCCAGTGATATTTAACGTGACTTAATAATTCTTTCCAGTCAAATAACAAATTGGACTTAGATAAAAATGCTAAGCGTGCGTGTATACACATCATCCTCCCTTTCTTTGAGAAAAACCTCCTCAGCTTTTGAATACCTAAAATATGTTGATAAAAGAAAACAACGTATATACATGATATACGTATTTATAGTCGTTGTTTTTTGTTCCCCTTATTTTGCACAATGTATTTAGCACAATAGTCATAAGATGTATATGGTGTATTCGTCAAACCAACACGTATGTATTCCACATCATCTAGAGATCGCAGGAAAAATGTGTAATGTGAGACCCTCCTTTTTGGATGGGAGGATTTCATGTGTATACAGTACAAGTACCATGATCAGTGACTAGTACGCACCTTCACAAATTGAAATCACAACCATACATAGTATTTATTACATATTAAAGTGGAAGCAATTTTATACATAATATTCCTACAAACCAAAATAAACTTGTGATGGAAACATTTTTATCTTGTAGTTTGGCTTTCACCCAAAATTCCACAAGCAACACTAACAAGGTAAACCCTAGAAAAACATATCATTGATATCCCCGTAACTTGCGTCAAAGTAGGATTCTTGGGGTTATTTTGTTTCTTCACCTAAAAACAACAATAATAGCAAGGTTGAGTACATTGTCTACTCTACAAGACGTTTGCAAACCTATAAGAAATTTAGGCTTGTATCAAGAGAAAAGCTAATACGATTATTTTGCAATAAAAAAAGCAAATTTGAATTGTAGATATCGGGTAATAGATTTGCAAACGGAATTATGTAAAAGTAATTTGACTAGTATATAAAATAACAAGAATATCATAAATATAACAACTCACAGTCCAGCATGATGTAAGCATCAAATCGTTCAACAACCAGTCTTTATCAACACATGGCAAACGAAAGAGTAAGCAATTACCATCTACCATTCATTTATACTTTAATATATGTGTAACTTTTAAAAAGATAAACATAGAAACACCTCTATTAGAATGTGGAATTTTCTCTTGTTTCATGTGGAAATTGAACTATTTTACCTGATAGAGGACTAAAATCTAGGCGCATGCATCTCCCTTTTGAAACAGAAAATGTGCACTTGACCTGGCATGCAAGAGCAGGGATGAACGGATATTTCAATCTGCTCATGATGAACAGACATGAACATGCAGGGCAGAGCTAGGTATCGGGCCACCTGGGCCTAAACCCAAGGCCTGGCAACAAAACCCATGTAAATGTGCGAGGCTTTACAAAGGCCTGGATCTATATAAATGCGTGAGTTTTAGCCTACAATGACTTGGGCCCGAGGCTTCGAACCCAGCTGGCTCCGCTCCTGTGAACATGCATGCAGAGATTGCCTAGTTAACTGGCGTCAACGTCATGAAACTAACTGACATGTGGCCGAGAAATGCGCTGAAAGGTCAGAAAAATATACAGCCATGAGAGTAACTGATATGTGGCGAAGTTCAGAAATATCCACTACGTTTTGCTATCGTCGGATGCTAATGTAATAAGTAGCAGTCACCAGAATCAAAACTCCAAAGACCAGGGCATGCACCGTTGTCGTTCTCCTCCGTAATTTCCGCCGCCGTCGGCGACATCTGCAAGTACGCATGGACATGGCTCCCCATACCGGTTGGCGAGTAGAGCGGCGGTGGGTTCGCTATCAACTGGGACCAGTCGAAGCCCTCGACTGAGGGCACCTGCACCAGGGGCACCACCACGCTTTCCACTGGCTTGTAGTCGTAAGCCATGGGATCATCGGTTGCTTCTTCCCGTGGAGCCGTAGCGGCTCCGGCGAGTGTAGCCTCCCGGTTGGCGTACGACACCGCGGCAGCGTACACCTCCTGCGGGTCGCTGGTGCGGGTGACGGCAGGCAGCGACTCCAAGAAGTTGAGCCCCGCCTCGGCTCCGGGGCCACGGAGACAGACGAATGCCGCGTCCAATGCACGTGCCGCCTTCTCCGGCGTGTCGTAGGAGCTAGCCAAGCCATATCCGCTCGCGGCTGTTGGGCAGCCGGATCTCCGATACCCACTTCCCCCACTTGCGCAGCCGCACGCCCTTGTACTTTCTCTCCGCCGCCACGCTGCCCGATGGCGACTGCTGCACGTGAGTCTCGGGCGACGCCGGCGTTGTCGATGACATGTTGGCCGCAAGCGTATGGCTAGCTAATTTGCGCGGGTAAAGGCTGCGCGAGTTGTCGTCTAATGTTGGTAGCTCGAGTGCTGCTGTGCTTCTGTATGCATGGGAAATTGAGAAAGCTCGGGATCGATTGGCGCGGGCCGCGGGCGCCGTCGCGGAATTTAAACGGTTCGGTGTGACTCGTCGGCGAGCTGGAGCCAGAGGAGACGACGCGTTGGATGGTGACGTGTAGGGTGACGTCGGCGGTGTGCCTTCGCGACTGCTGCACACGTCGGTGTGCCGTCGCGACTGCTGCCCGTGAGTCTCGGTCCACGTCGGCGGCTGTGATGACATGTCGACCGTGTCAGAGCTTACTCAGGAACGCACTTGAACAATCACCAGTGCTTCTGTTGAATCTGCACTAGAAACCTGCGAACAAGTCTGGACACAACAAACTTGTATCACTGCAGCAGCGAAGAATCAGAATACTTCTCAGGCTAATGACAAAACCAAATGCAATTCATCTTGCCGGAAAATGAACAATAAGCTATCCCGGTAGGACATGCGCAGGACAACAAAGCATAACAGACTAAATTTTCCTTCTGCCTGGTGCCACCACCACCAGCTTTTCTATCTTTCTTTTATAGTCAGAAAACAGATCAACTCTGTTTGTTACATCAAAACTGGACTCCAACTCAAATTAGTTAATTTTTTTTTATCTTCTACCTGCTCTGGACTCATGCTACGATACGAAGAAAAACAAAACAAACAGAACTTGCAAGTAAAGATATGAAAGTCTAAACTAACAACAAGATTATAACTTACAATCACCCCTCTAATCTCGTTGTTTTCACATGTATTACTCCAAGCTTGAAACGTAGCTCCAAAAACCTGACTCGGCCAAGCGATTTTGTTAACAAATCAGCCATCTGTTCTTTAGAACAGACATGTTCCACATCAACCTTCCCATCTTCAACACATTCTCATTTCTCATATAAAGTGATATCTCATATCAATGTGTTTGCTTCGTGTGTGATAAACAAGATTCTTGCTAAGGGCAATGGCTAATTTATTATCAATGAACAACTTGACTTTCTCTTGCTGCTTCTTCTGCAAATCTGCTAACAGACGGCTAAGCCACACCATAAAGAGACGGCAAGCAAAAACGCGCGAATCAAGAGTCGAGAACATACAGAATATAGAGTGGAAATCCCTCTCATTTTATTGATTAATTGTTTACAATGGAAAGCACCCAATATATATATAGCAATATAAGTGACCGTTGTAAAACTCGGCTGTGTGCAATTGCAGAGACCGGATTTTATCCTTTATCTAAAAAAAATATATAGCAATATAAAAGAGAAGTTCGAATTCACCCATACCATAAAAAGATAGAGTCCTAAACCGAATACGGTTAGACTCCTTATCTCGTAACATCACCAACCATGCCACCATTTTTTTTTTCTTGCATTGGATCACTGATACCTAAAGTCGAGCTGCATTTTGTGTCGTAGGTGGCCAACTCTTTTCCTCCTCTTCCCACTCCCACCGATCACATCACCACCAGTCCACCAACCGCCTCCCATGGATTCCGACTCCGAGATCAGCTTCAACTTCCCGCCCTACCTCTGCCAGTACAAGAGCGGCCGCGTTGTCCGCCCCGCCGGCACCCCCACCACGCCCGCCGGCACCCACACCCGCACCGGCGTCGTCTCCAGGGACATCCACGCCGGCGACGCGAAAGCGCGCGTCTACCTCCCGCCCAACGCCGGCACATCGCCTGCCAAGCTCCCCGTCGTCGTCTACTTCCACGGCGGCGGTTTCGTCTCCGGTTCGCCCGCGCGGCGGGGCACCCACGCCTACCTCAACGACCTGGTTGCCCGCGCCGGCGCCATCGGCGTGTCCGTGTACTACCGCCTCGCGCCGGAGCCTCCGCTCCCGGCTGCGTACGAGGACGCGAGGGCGGCCGTGCGGTGGGCGGCCTCGCGCGGGGACGGCGCGGACCCGTGGCTGCTCGACCACGCCGACCTGTCCCGCGTGTTCCTGGTCGGCTGCAGCGCCGGCGGCAACATCGCGCACAACATGGCCGTCCGCGCCTCCGCGGCCGGCGCGCTGCCGGACGGCGTGGCGGTCCGCGGTCTCGTGGTGGTGCACCCGTACTTCACCGGGAAGGAGGCGGTGGGCGCGGAGGCGGCGTTCGGGGCCGAGGTGCGGGAGTCCATGGACCGGATGTGGCGGTTCTTGTTCCCGGAGACGTCGGGGCTGGATGATCCGCTTGTGAACCCATTCGTGGACGACGCGGCGCGCACGGCCGCCGCTGGCATCCGGTCCGAGCGCGTGCTGGTGTGCGTCGCCGACCAGGACATTTTTCTCAAGGAGCGGGCGCTGTGGTACTACCGGGAGCTCAAGGCGTGCGGCTACGGCGGCGAGGTGGAGCTGTTCGAGTCCAAGGGCGTCGGCCACGGGTTCCACTTCAAGCTGCTGCGGTCCGAGCAGGGCTTCGAGAGCTGCAGGAGCGCACGGTGGCCTTCATCAAGAAATGACGACGGCCGTTGGAGCCGACTTGGAGGTGCGTTTCCTCGAAATAAAAAGATTTACTCCAAGATTTAACGCTTTCAATAATCTTTTCAAAAGCTTGAATTGTAATACACGCAAAGTTGTATGATGAATTGATGATGATTGGTTGATAATTCTATTGGAAATTATAATTTGTTTAGTTGTTTCATTATTCATACCGTCGAACACGAGAATTTTACAAGAACTAGCATTCTCGTTCCGCTGTTTACTTGTTCACCCGGCCGTAACCAACACATTAATTCTATCTGATTGGCGAAGCTTTGTGTGATGGTATTTTAAACTATGGGTTTGAGTACCCGTGACCTGATAAGAGCGGCACGGGGAGTATTTTAGGCTCCGTAGGTTTTTATGTGTGAGTACCTAATAAAATCGTAGGGTGAGTGTGGATATCAATTTTTACCCAGAGATATCTAATATAGGTATCATATAACATGTGGACCATAGGTATCCAATGGACATCCTATAACATATGAGACATAGGTACCTAATAAGTTCCAATATTACTAAATGAGTTTCTATAACAATATATATGATATACTACCTATAGATAACTATTGGGTATCGGTACTCATAGGGTTTGAGCGTGGGCACTTGAGTGGACGGCGGTGTGTGTTTGGGTTCAGATAGCGGGTTTGAGGCACTTGTATCTAGAGATACCCACCCGATTGCGGATCGAGAGCTCTGGAATAGAAACTGTCGACGTTTGGAAAACAGATTCCTCGCTGAGCTTACTTGTTGATTGAGAGATCAACTAAAACCCCTTTCCCGTGAAGGGTTTACGTTAGAAGGATGCTACCAGAATGTGATGCTCGAAAGGACAGCGGACAAAGAATTTTTATCCTGGTTCGGGCCCGCGCGTCGGGAGCCACCATAGTAATGACCGCCGTAATCGCCATGGTTAGAGGGACTATCACGACAGCCCGGCCTTCAGGTGCTCTAAGCGTCCCTTCGTGATGTCTCGTGGCTGAGCAAATTAAAGCCCGGTCATATTGAGAGATTTAATCGGACTCAAAATCCAGATGAGTTCCTCTCGATTTACTCCACTGCGATTCTGGCAGCTGGAGGGGATGACGGAGTTATGGCCAACTTCCTGCCCACAGTTTTGGATGGGGCCGCTCGGACGTGGCTCTTCAATCAAAAGGAGGGGTCAATCCGCTCTTGGAGGCAACTCAGCGAAGTGCTTCGAGCAAACTTTCAAAGCTGCTACATCCGCACAGGCAAGAAGTGCGATCTTGAGCGCTTGATCCAGACCGAAGGGGAGTCTTTGCGGCACTTCGTTCAAAGGTTTATCAAAGTCCGGAACAACATTCCAAATATTTCAGATGAATCTGTTCTCCGCGCCTTCAAATTTGGAGTTCAGGACATACACTTCACGCAATATCTGGAGATCCATCTAGACCTGACGGCCAGCGAGCTGTTCCGTATGACCGATTGATATGCAAATGCCAATGAGGCAGTCCAGTGGAAGAAGATACTGTACGAAGGCAAGCTGCCACCTCAGCCGGGTTTAGAAGGCTCCACAAGCAAGAAGAATCCAGGCTCTGTGGAGAAGAAGATAAAAAGAAGAAGAAGAGGCTGTCTGCGCCCAGCATGGTAGCGGCTATCGAGCATCATCCGCCACGAGCTCCATAGTCGTAGCAACGCGGGAGAGGCAGGGGCCGACCACCCCAGCGGCGTAACGACCAAAATCGCAATGACTAAGGTCATGATAGCCAAGGTATTCCGCCAAACGATTATTTTTGCCCGTTTCATCAAGCCTATGGACACGATCTTCGCAACTGCAGGATCTGGGTATTCCACCTGAAAAAAGTTCTACAACGGCAAGGGTCCTATGCCCATGCTCCCAGAGAAGGGTGAGAGCAGCAAGGGCAAGCAACCCGCTGACGACGACGACGAGGATATAGAATACTAGGAGCCCCGCAATCATATCGCGGTAATATTCGGGGGCTCGTCGGCCTATAAATCTCGTAGGGATTTGAAGGAGGCTGCACGAGAGGTGCACCATGTTGTTCAAGGCAAGCCCCCCGTGCAGCAGCTCAAGTGGTCCTAGCTGCCCATCACTTTCTCCAATGATGATTGTCCTCTTGGAATGACCAAGCCTCAGAAACTTCCTTTGGTCGTAAATTTGACCATCAGCAACACTACGGTGGGGTGAATCCTCATTGATGGCGGGAGTTTTTTGGACCTTATATCCGTCAAGGTCCTGGATGAGATGCAAATTCCTCAATCCAAGATCAAGAGCATAGTGGTCCACTTCTTCGGGATCGTTCTAGGCAACTCGGCCAAGCCTCTTGGCCAGATCGTTTTGCCCGTCACGTTCGAGAGTCCGAGCAACTTTCGGGCAAAGACGATCACTTTTGAGGTCATCGATTTTGAGTCAGCCTACAATGCCATTCTCAGCAAGCCGGCTCTCGCTAAGTTTATGGCCGCCACGCATCATACTTATCAATGCTTGAAGGTTCCCGGTCCAGGCGGTGTAATCGCCGTAAAGGGGAATCAAAAAGCGGCCCTAAATTGTGACGAAAAGTCACTTGACATGGTCGGGCAGTTGCCTCAGTGCGGTCCCGACCAAGAGCCGAAGAATTCTCGGTCGAAAGTTGCCCTCCAGCCAAGAGGAAAAACAAAGGCGGTCCTACTGAGCAGCATAGATCCGACCATGGTCGTGCATTTGGGATCTTCCTTAGATCCTAAGTAGGAACTCGAGCTCATTACTTTCCTCCGGCAGAATACGGATGTGTTCGCTTGGGAGCCGTCCGATATTCCCGGAGTCCCAAAGGAAGTAATCGAGTACAGGCTAGCTATTCGGCCTGATAAGAAACCTGTGCGGCATAAGCTAAGGCGCTTTTCCCCGAAAAAACAAGCAATCTTCCGGGAAGAACTCGACAAGCTCCTCAAGGCTGGCTTTATTCGAGAAGTCGAGCATTCGGAATGGCTAGCGAATCCGGTCATTGTCAAGAAGAAGGGGGGCAAGTGGTGTATGTATGTCGACCATACGAGCTTGAATGCTGCATGTCCCAAGGACAATTTTCCGTTGCCACGTATAAACCAGTTGGTCGACGCAACAGCGGAGTCCTAGGTGATGAGCTTTTTAGACGTCTACTCGGGTTACCATTAGATCAGCATATCACCTGAAGATGAAGAGAAGACTTCCTTCATTACCCCATTCGACATGTTTTGCTACACGACTATGTCTTTCGGTCTTAGGAATGCTGGAGCGACCTTCCAACGCCTCATGCGGAAGACTTTCCCAGATCAAATAGGTCGAAATCTGGAGGTCTATGTGGACGACATAGTGGTCAAAAGTAAGCTCGCCTCAAGTCATGTATCCGACCTTAAGGAAACCTTCTGTAATCTCAACAAGTATCGAATAAAGTTTAATCCAGAAAAGTGTGTCTTCGGTGTAAGGGCGGGCAAGGTGTTTGGCTACATGATCGGCCCACAAGGTATCGGGGCAAACCCGGAAAAGATTGAAGCCATTGAAAGAATGCGACCACCTAGCTGTGTAAAGGAGATCCAAGCTTTGACCGGACGCATGGCGGCTCTAAGTCGCTTCATTTCCCGGTTAAGTGAGCATGGACTGCCTTTCTTCAAGGTGCTCCACAAGCATGATGGTTTCATATGGACAGAAGAAGCAAACCGCTCTTTTGAAGAGTTAAAGCAGTACCTGTCTAGTCCACCTATCTTAACCACACCAAGGTCGGGGGAAACCTTGCTGCTATATCTTGCAGCGACCCCGTAGGCCGTAAGCGCGGTACTAACAGTTGAAAGGGATGGGGTGCAACGACTAATTTATTATGTCAGTGAAGTCTTGCATGGACCGAAGGAGCGATACCCTAAGGTTCAGAAGCTCTTGTACTCACTGTTCATGGCCTCTAGGAAGCTGCGCCACTATTTTCAAGCCCATAAGATCACGATACCGACTAACTTTCCACTTAGGGAGATCCTAAGAAATCAAGATGCCGGTGGTCAGATAGCCAAGTGGGCCATGGAGCTCGCCGAGTTTGATATCCAGTTCTCAGCTCGAACAGTGATCAAATCCCAGATCTTGGCAGACTTTGTAGCGGAATGGACGAATCCAGCACCACTCGCTACCGAGCTCAATAGATCTGAAGAAGGTCGTTTGACCATATACTTCGATGGGTCTCGAGCCTATGAGCGCTCGGGGGCTGGAGTCGTGCTAGTATCCCATCAGGGAGATCAACTCCAGTACGCTATTTAATTACACTTTGCCATGACCAATAATGCGGTAGAGTATGAAGGCCTCTTGGCCAGGCTACGAGCATGCAAAGCGCTCGGAGTCCAGCGACTAACTATAAAATGCGATTCACAGTTGGTCGTTAACCATGTCAATAAGGAGTCTCAGTGTTCCGATAACTCAATGGCGCTTTACTTGGTTGAAGTGAGGAAGATGGAGAAGTACTTTAAGAATTTCGAAGTACTCTACATCCCTAGGAAAGATAATTCCCTGGCCGACCAACTTTCAAAGATCGGTTCCTCCTAAATTTCCGCTCCGGCAGGAGTGCTCGTTGAGCACTTATACAAGCCCTCCATTCCCTCTGTAGAGGAGGCATCAGAGACGTGCGGTAACGTCTCTCTTCTCGAGCATGGTGCGAATTGTATGACACCATTCATCCAATATCTTGCACATGGGACACTGCCCGAAGAAGAAGCCAAGTGTTCCCGGCTTATAAGGCGGTCCTCTCCTTATAAGTTGATCAAGGGCGCCTTGTACCGCAAAGGAGCACTAGGATTCCTCCAAGTGCATATCTCAAGAAGAGGGCAAATACCTTCTTAGAGATATCTATGAAGGAGTGTGCGGTGCTCACTCGTCTTTTAGAACGCTTGTGAGCAAGGCATTTCGATTGGGTTATCATTGGCCAACAGCCTTAGCCGATACTCGGTCGATCATGACAACTTGCAAGGCATGCCAATTTCATGCTCGCAAGGCGCATCAGCCATCATATGTGCTTCAAACCATTCCTCTATCATGGCCATTCTCGACCTGGGGTGTCGATATACTCGGACCTTTCCCCCGAGGTCAGAAGGGTTGCAAATACTTGCTCATGGCTATTGACACTTTCACTAAGTGGATCGAAGCCGAACCTGTGTCGACCATTTAGGTTGCTATCATGCTTAATTAGTTGTATTCTCTTCTCTCTAGGTTGAGTTCCCTCACAGTCTTATAAGTCTAGCAGGTGTTGGGCCCCCTGGGTAGATAGGATCTGTGTGAACTCCTTAGTTTGGGATCGAGAGGCAGCTTCCCTATGTTAGTCATTTGTAAAGGGATCGAGATGTCGCCTAGAGGGAGGGTGAATAGGCGTTACAAAATTTAAAACTAACCGCAGTGGAAACAATATCTTCAGACTGTCCGAGTGTTTCGGACACTCCGATTTTATTCGGATAGTTCGAGTGTCACAGGGCAAACGATGCAAAAAGTGAATCTAGGCTATTTAGACAGAATCACTTGCACCAAATAGAGTTAGTTAACCTAGAATACCTGCAGGAGATGAATAATCAACAATATCCTTCACACAAAGCAAATCACCACTTGAATCACCAAGATTTGAATCAACCACAATGAGGGTGAAGATGAAATCCAAGAATCGAAAACGAAGACTCAAAGATTTTATTCCGAAGTTCAGATCCTTGAGGGGATCCTACGTCTCCGTTGAGCCGGCACTAAGCCGGGGTCTCTTTCAACCCTAATCCTCACGGTGTTGCACAAAGCACTCACCTATTTTACTTTCTTGAATCTTTTCCTTCCGAAGGTGGAATCGACATTCACAAACTTCCGGAGGCTCACCACACAAAGCTTGAGAGCTCACTGGCAACTCGTAGCCATCTAGGAGTCCTCAACCTCCAAGAGTAATAGATCGGCGAGAAATCTGCAAGAGGATGAAATCCGGTGCTCAAGATGAATCTTAGCAAGCTTCAAGCTCTCAAATCTTGCTTCTTTCTCTCTCTAATGGATCTAACCTCAAAACTCAAGAGAAGAGAAGCTAGGGCTCAAGGAGGAAGAGCAAAGAGAAATAAATGAGTTTGAGTGAAAATTCTTGCTGGTAGGTGGGAGGAGATGGATTTTTATATGCCTCCCAAAACTAGCCCTTTTGGTTCAGATCTGAGTAAGTTCGGATAGTCCGAACTTGTGTTCGGACACTTCGAATAGGTTAAGTTCAGCTGACAGAGAGACCCAGCTCGGATAGTCCGAAGATTTATTCGAACAGTCCGAAGTATTCAGATACTCCGAATGAAACTTCGGATAGTCCGAATAGGACTTAGCACGAGGAGGAAATTTTCTGGTTTAGACAGAGGGGGTCTACTCGGACATTCCGAGTTGAACCTCGGATACTCCGAATGGAATTAGGCAAAATGCTTCTAAGACTTGAAATTTTGACACTTTTGCCGACTAAGATCCATCAGTGAGCACATAGAATCATACCATAGTTATTTCTCGTCAAATCCCTCTTTATAGTACGGCTGTCCTTAGACTCAATAGAAATATAAAAATAGACGCATGGTATCAAGTCTAAATGCCATCTTTTTCTCCTTGATTTTGAGGGTGCTCCTTATCTCTTTGATTTATCTTGGAGACAACATTCTGTTCACAAAGCTTACAAATCTCATTAGTCCCTTAATCCTATTGTCATTATTCACCAAAATCCTTATAGGGCCTAGATGCACTTTCAATCTCCCCCTTTTTGGTGAATTGATGACAACATGATTAAGACTTACAAATAATTTGAAAAGAAATTATCTTTTGAATACCAAACATATAGTGGAGCTCCCCCTAAATATGTGCATTAGAAAATTTGAGTGGAGTATCAAATACACATATTTACGGAAAATTTTGGTGGAAACTCCCCCTATATCTTTGCATTCGAGAGTGTAACAGGGAATAACAAATAATTATGCATTATGACATGGCATAGGGTACACAAATGCTATTGATAGAAAGATAGATCACAAGTAATAAGCATAACAATACAAGTCACAAGCATAACAAGATAAAGGCAACAAGAAACAAGACATAAGCATCCAACACAAACAAGTACAAAAGATAAGATAGCTAGGATTCTGATTTCTCTCCCCCCTTTGGCATCAAGACACCAAAAGAGAAGGAAGCTAGAGAGCAAAATCATTCCTCGCTTGCATCATCATCGTCATCCTTAGTGACGGGAGCATAAGCTGCATCGTCTTCTGCATCACTATCTCTATCATCTTGAAGACCAAAAAGTTGTCTCGTCTGAGTGTCCACAGTGGCAGAATCTGACTCTGGCTCAGATTCCTCAGGAGAACAAGGCATGTTGAGCTTCCTCTTGATGTCCTGGAGCTGGTGACGAGTATCAGCAAGCTTTAGGTTAGCCTCCTTGATCTTACGGTGACTTTTCATACCCAAGCAAAATATAGCACGAAGCATCTTCTTGACTGAGCCATCGGAGGAAGAGGATAGTCCAGGAGAGGATGGACGGTCCCTGGTAGAGGAGGATGGACCTTGAGCAGATGCCTTGGGAGAAGACCTTGTCCTGTCATGCTGAGCAGACAGAGCTGGCTGAGAGGGAGCTTTAATGGATCGAACTCGGTAGGCGCTGTGCTCCACATCCCTAGCAAACCTCAACCCGATAATGCTCTCAATCATACACATCACATACGGAGCAAAACCACAACTGCTGCAAGGACTTAGAGAGTTGAGGAGAATTTCTTGCCAGATGAAGTCAAACACATCAAAAGGTCGAGTTCTCTCACCAACCCTGAGCGGCAGATTCCTGGAGTAAGAACTGATATTGGTGGCATTGCCTTCCTTTGGCCACAATGTCTACCACAGCAGCTTGTAAAGAATGGCATAGAATGGCTTGAGTCCTCTAGTTGTACCCAACTTAAATGGTTGCGCGTCATCATATAGTGGCTCCATTTCATTTATACCTGAGGACTCTGGGGTGTGAAGCTTATCCAAGTTGTGCCAACCTTCAGTGGAGAACCCCAAATAGTCAGCAAACTGAACCTTTGTCACAGAGTAGTACAATCCATCAGCCATGAACCACATTGTGCTCTCCTGTCACGCCCAGAATTTGAATTTCGAACACTCTGTGTGATACACCAGTCCAGGATCACGCTGGTGCTCACAGATACAATAGAGATGAATACCATCACACATATACAATGGAAATAATAACAATAATGTATTTAATTCAAAATAAACTGTTAAGACCTTAAGATCAGCCTTACAATATTAAGCCAGGCAGGGCTGAGTTCAGAGTAAACAAATAACAGCAGTGGAATTATAAAATTATTCGTGGCGCCTCAGTTTGCCACGGGCAACTAACTGGGCCTTTCCCCTAGTTAGCCGGGTCGTCATTCTTCTCCTCCTCAAACGCTTGCGGTTCTTCATCTTCTGATGTTGTGATTATGGAGGGGTGAATACATTGGTACTCAACAAGCTATGCACAGAATGCAACCTAATATGCTACATGCCAGGCTTATTCCAATGGAATGGCTTAAAGGTTAATTTGCAATAAACAACATTTAACAAGTAACATAGGTAGATTCAAAGCAAGAAAACAAATAGAATTAACAATAACTTTTCCGTGGTTAAGTAAAAGCATTTCCACATCCTAATCCATACTTCCGCCAACTTCATCTTTTAACCCAACCACATTTTTAATAAAGTCTAACCCTTGATCGTAATCCGCCCGAGCAATGTCCAATACCGTGACACGGCTATTCAATAGTTTATACACTCGCAGAGGTTATACACTTTACCCACACGATATAGTTAAACACCACACAAAGTAGTAACCATAACAAAGTCTTTCCGAAACTTCTATCCTCGCATGCGCATTCTCCCTAAGATAGTCCCCATCGTCCCTTCCCTTTGCAGAGCGTATACAGGCCAATGTATACCATTGAAGAGATGTAAGACCGATCTGGTAAACACTACACCCTTCTTTCCACATCCACAACCACAAAAACCACCTGAGGTCTCACATGCTAAGACTTCGGAATCATACTCAACTATGTCTGTCCCATACCAGACATGTCGTTGTATGTTGGGCCCAGTTCAAAGGCTTGCAAGGTTAAGTCCTTAGGTTGACCGTGGCAAGACTACCCAAAGTTCACAAAACTAAATTCAACAACATCACTCCTATGTGCCACATCTGGCCCTCCATTAATCACTTGCCACTTGCCATAGTCTAAATTATTTTACCACTCTGGTTGGTTACCATGCACCGTGTGCCATCAATAACATCAACACACGTGTCACATTCTCAAAATGTCTTTCATAGTTCATTAGTCAATATTTCATCTTTCTCATGAAACAATGTCAATGAAGCGTACTGCTTGGCTAAGCATACCTACTTCGTCTCAAGCCTTATGCCACACAATGGGTAAAAGAATTGCCTTCGGTGCTCTGGGGGCTGAGAACTACTCCCAGCAGAGCTACCGGGCAGTCACCTTTTTTCCTAGTATACGGCTCAGAAGCGGTCTTACCTACCGAGTTGATGTTCGAATCCCCACGGGTTCGGAGCTGCAAGGAGGCCGAGTCGGAGGAGAACCGGATAGAAGACCTCGATCGTCTGGAGGAAGCCAGGGAAATTGCAGCGATCCAGTCAGCCAAGTACCTCCAAGGCCTGCGCCGCTACCATGATCGGAACGTTCGGGGGCGTGCTTTCTCCAAGGGAGATCTGGTCCAAATGAAGAATCAAAAAAGCGAGCACAAGCTCTCCCCAAGCTGGGAAGGCCCCTACATCGTCGATGAGGTAACACACCTGGGGGCTTACAGACTCAAGCGGGAAGATGGCGTGGTCATCGGCAACTCATGGAACATAGAGCAGCTACGTCGTTTTTATTCTTAAATCTTGTACATTAATTACGTTATTCATGAATAAAATTTCTTCTTGACTTGTTACTAAATTGATGCTCAATTAAGCAGTAAGTCGTGGGCTACACCTAATAGTGTTGCGCATGCGCAACCCTTCTTATGAATCATTTTTTATCCCTTTTCTCTATTGATTGCAAATGAACCCGAGTGCGTCTAAATCCAAATCGTGAAACTCTGACCACATATACGGTGAACTCTAGTTCCTCAAACCGCGTGCATGAGAAAAATGGCCATGAGCCGACTTCCGACGCTCGGGGGCTAGAGCAGTCGGATAGAGTGCTTAAACGAGAAAAGATAAAAACCACTCGGGCCAACTCTAAAATCAATACGGAGGAAAGACCAAATAACGTTAAAAGTTCCACTAAAAACATTCAGATCAGGATACATCAATGCATTGCATGAGATCTTTGCAGGAACATAAAATCTAAGTGCGGCGCGCGCGTCCTACGGCCTCGATGAGGGCATCCCTCGCCCCGACAAGCTTCGGGATGGCTTCGATCAAGGCATCAACGGTGATGATGTTGCGGACTACAGCCTCCTCCATGAGCTCGGCCAGCTCGAGATCATAATCGGCCCAGAGTTCGGCCAGGAAGGCCTCCTCCCCATCAGGTGCCTGAGGAGCCTCGTCTTCAAAATCAAAGATCAGCTCCTCCGCTGGGCGGGGGAGGAGATGGTGGAGCCTTATCGCCAGACGAAGAAGATTGGGTCGAAGAAGCCATTGAAGGTTCAAGGACGAATATCCAAGGTTGCTGAGAAGGGCTCAGAGACGGGTGATCGCTCAAGCAGCGGTGACACTCTTATATACCTAGAACAGGGAAACCGAATAGTCTTGAGTAAATGCTAGCGCAGGAAGCCGAAGCGGCTCTGAAAGATGCGCTGGTACCAGAACTCGAAGCGACCGAGAAGACGTATGGACGCGGGACACCAGACCAGACGCGACGCATGCAAGCATTAAATCAGAAAAGACTCGCAGGACACAACGAAGCAATTAAAAACAAAACACGGCTCAAATTGCCAAGCGTTTTTACCAAGACTCAAAGAGAGTGATTACAGATCAAAAGTCTCAAAATACTATATTTACATGGGAACCAGCTCCAGATTTTCGACTAAAACAGCGGAGGTATCCCTAACCTCGTCAAGCAGAGCAAGGGTTTGATCATCATCAACGGTGCAAGCGAAGCCCTCCTTGATAGCTTCAAGCTCCACCCGTGGATACAAGGACTTCACAATGGCCAAAGCTTGACTGGCGCTTGTGATTGCTGTCTCCTTCAGGTGTGCTACCAGCTTCTTGGGCCCCTCCGCCAGTCGCTGGATGGTGGTGTCCGCATCGCTGGGCACATCATTGGGCCCAACTTCGCTAGGACTCAGGATTCACAGCATTGCCTCGGAGCTTTCTTGGAGCTTGCAAACTCGCGCCTTAGTGGATTTGATTTGTTCATCAAGGACGCGATACTGAGCCTGTGAATTGGCCCGGTATTCTGCAAAACCAGTCGGATTAGCCCAAAGACACTAAAAAGCACAAGCAGGAATAAAGGACAAGTCGGGAGCAAACCTTTCAGCTCTGTTTTCATCTTGTTCATCTTGGTTTGGGCGTCCTTCTCGGACTTCTTCGGTTCCTTGACCCGATTGTTGGTGGTCTCGAGCTTTCCCTGAAGATCTGCAACGACGAAGGCCGGAGCCAAGACGGAAAGAATGAGCTAAGGAGCAGAAGATTCAGAAGGTAATCCAAGGCAGTCGGACAAGGGGGTCACTGCTAAGGGAGCTCGTCAGGCTCAACTTTTCCGCCTCGAAGGCCAGAACCTGGGCCCGAAGCCTCTCCAATTCCTCCCGGTTCTCGACTTGGGCCCTGCCGAGTTCCTCCTACAGCTTGACACGGACCCGCTGGACCTCGGCCTCATAGTCCTTCCTCACCTTGGTCTTCGGGAGTATCTCCTGGAGAAGGGCGTTCCTTTGCTTGGCACGCTCTGCCAAACGCTGAAGGCGACAAAATGAATGATAAAGCTACACTATGCATCAAAGATAAAAAGAAGAGGACTCCTAAATAACTCGGCACAAGCAACTTACATGAGCAAACCGAGAGCAATTGTAGGCGTGGTCGTGGAACGCCTCCCATTCCTTATCCTCGTCTTTGGAGTCATAAGCTGTCCACTCGCCATACTCGTCGAAGAACGCAACCCGCACTGGAGATTTTGGGTGAGGAGGCCGAGGGAGTTCTTCCGGAGGAGGCGAAGGGCGGGCGGTAGGCCTAAAGGGGACCATTGTGCCAGCCGGCCTGGGAGGAGTACGCGGCTGGCCAGGGTTGTCCGGATTCAGGTCAGTCCTGGCATCATGGGCCGTGGGAGCAGTCGGGGGAGTCGTTGCCGTCGGCTCGGGGGCCACCTTAGAGACGGCGGGCACAGCATCAGCCGGCGCCTCAGTTCCTGGTCGGCTTGAGGCATCTTCAGCAACAGCCCCCTGAGGCTCCTGGTGTGGCGCGTCCACAGACACCTCATCAACAGGTTTTCTATAAAAAGAAGCAGTCAGGATATGTCCCGGAAAAACAAAAAGAGCTAACAAGGAAACCAACCTGCTGGATCTCATCATTTTTATCCCTGAGCCCTTCCGAGCAGAGGGTCCGCTTGCAGAAGAACCATCCTGCACTCCCGGTGTGGGGGACAACGGGTCTTTGATCGGGTGTGAGGGTGGAGGCACGCTGTCGGCCGAGTGCCGGACTGGGGGCTCAGAAGCCTTTGGGTCCTCAGACTGGCTTGATGACGAGGAAATTGCCGGAGGAGCGTGTACGGCTGCCGAGTCCGAACCTTCGGGCCTCCAGTCGGGCGCACGTTAGCCGCCGACTGCTTCCTCTTCTCCTTGGGTACGTGGACGACTGGGCGTTTACCCTTTCCCAAGGGGTCTTTGGCTTTGGCTGCTCTGTTCTTTTTAGCAATCGGAGCCGAGGGCGAGGCGCTAGCAGGGCGCTTCCGCTTGGCGCTCTTATGCTAAGGAAATTCGGGCAGCGGCGCATCAGAGAAGAAGGCATCGTGACCCTGCAAGCACAGGTATCAAGCACATGTTTAATTGCAGCTACTTAGGAACCAGAAAAACTAATCACGGAAGATAAGACAACATCTTACTAGAGGCGGAGGATTCGTCTTGTTGAAGGGCTTCGGGCACCCAGTGTTGGCGATTTGGGTGCCCTAGACGAAGAAATCGCCCAGGCGCCTAAGAAGAGCGTCCCTGGGAATCAGTTCAGGGGCTTTCCGGGTGTTGTCGCATTCTCCTTCATAGTCATACCCGAGATGGACTCGCTCCTTGAGGGGCTGCACTTGACGAAGGCCAAAATCGAGGACGATCGCGACTCTAGTTAGTCCGCCTTCCTTCAATTTAGTGATCATCCCCATGAGCTCCTCCACCTGGTCTGCCCCATCGTTTGAAGGGAGCGAAGTCCAGTCCAGTGAAGGCTTGGGCGGGACTCCGGAAAAAGAAGGAAGAGAAGGTTTGGGGTTGGCACAGTAAAACCATTCCTGGTGCCAGCCTTTGTTGGAAGTTTTGAAGGGAATAGCAAAATAGGCCTTCTTCAAGCCGTCTCTTAGCTGGAATTCAGTGCCCCCAACTACTTTGGGGGAGTTCTTGTTTGGGAAGGGCTTGAGAAGGAAAAGATGGCGAAAAAGATCAAAATACGGGTGAATGCCAAGGAAGGCCTCGTAGAGGTGAACGAAGACAGTAATTTGAAGAATGGAATTGGGATTGAGATGGGTCAATTCAATTTCATAAAAAGTGAAGAAGACCGCGGAGAAAGGCGCAGGCGGGAAGGCCTAACCCACGTTGGAAAAAGGACTCAAAAACGACCACTTCTTCAGTGCGGGGTGTGGGGCAAGACTCACCCGCTACAGGTCGGGCGGAGAGCATCACCAATGGGGGGGAAACGCTGGCGGAGACCAGTTCCTCCAATCTCTTCTCCGTCGTCACAGAAGTGGCCCAATCCTTAGCCGAGGCTGATGAAGGAGCATCTTTAGAGGAAGGAGAAGACATTTTGTGGGTGAAGGAACTTGCAATTGCGTCGGATTGGGATGGCAAGAGATGCTAACCCTAGCGGTGGAGATCGCAGGAGAAGCGCCGAAAATGAGAAGACGAAGGGGCAAATAAGAATAGTGCGCAGAAAACCATTTCATTCGCACCTAGTCTCATATTTATAGGAAGTGATGCTAACTTTCGCCTTGAGCGGGAAAACGCTTCGCCTTCCGCATATCTTGGGGTTGCCCTAGGGCATGCCTCAAGATGGGCCTGTGGCCATGTGCAGTGAATCACTATACACAGGCACAATTGGGCCGGATTCGATTTGGGATATGGTATGTCCCATGATGGGCCAATAGCCAATGACCGCACCAAGCGAAATTTGGGTGCCTTCCAAATTAAAACATCCTCTTATGATATGCCTCATGATAGGTCGCATGCTGGATACCATTCAAAACGGGATCAGATATCATAAAGATGGATCAAAATGGATATTCCAAAAGTATGCCTCATGATGGGTTATTAACCATACGCTGCAAAAAGCAGGTATGGATACCGCTGGGATAATTCATGGTATGCCTCATGACAGGCCAAAAACTGTGCGCCATGGCACACAGGTACCACTCTGCTAAAAGCCAACATAAACAGAGAAATACTCCATAACGAGTCGCATGCTGGCTCAATAAATTGGGCCAGGAACCACTCGGAATGCTTACATGTGGAGCTCTATCGAGTCCTTCACGACCTCTTTTGCCTACCATGAAGCACTCGGCTGGGGAGAAAATCAGTCGGGAAACCCTTCCAATAAGGGGGCAATTCGACCGCGAAGCACTTGAGGGCTACTGTGGAGATACACACCACGGGTATCTGCAAGGCAGGCCTGCGAGGCCCAAATAGACCCGACCGGGACGGGCCAAGCTGACCGCACGGAAATAGAAGATACCAGGGGTGCGCCAAACGTGCGAAACAAGGAAGCCCTAAAAGATAGCAACTGATCCGGATTAGGTAGGATACAGTCGTAATCTGAGCCGTTACCCAAACGGATATGTATATAAGATATGATCCCTACTTTGTATCCGATCAAGACTCTCCTATGTAACCCGCGCCTCTCTGCTATATAAAAGGGGGTGCGGGGGGTTATCAGATCATCTCATTAGCAAATTAGCTAGCCACATATAATCCCAGAGCACAGGACTAGGGTATTATCTCCTCCGTGAGAGCTCGAACCTGGATAATTCTCTTGTCTTGTGTTACCATCAAGTTTGGATCCAGCGCCTAGCCCCGTTTTCATTATTGCCGACAATAAACATCGACAGTTGAACTCCCAGGAACGATCCCGAAGAACGGAACCGCTATATTCTTGACCTTTGATCGGGGAATCTGCATTCGGCCGAGTGTGCCTACCTGGAGTAGATTGAGGGAGCTACCTCCGTCGATCATGACACGCCCGACTATGGTGTTGCTGATGGTCGGGATCACGACCAAGGCGGTTTTTAGGTCCTTAGCCATACCTTGGGGGGCATCTTCCCCTGAAAAAGTGATCATGGTCCCAGCCCACTTGTAGGGCTGATCGATGGGCCTCACGACGGTAGCTTGGTAGACGGTGCGCATAGCAGCCTTGAGCTCACGTCGGGATTGATATGTGGATGAGCCGCCGAAGATGACATCAATCCGACGGTCGCCCTGCTGAAACTCTAGGTCGAGGTCTGTCCTAGCATTAACCCTGTCGGGTTGCTCACCTTCCTTCGGGAGTGTGGCATCTCACCACGCCCATCATAAAAGGCATCCAGTTTGCTCTACCAAGCCCTGCAGCCATGCAGGTCGTGGCCTGGAGCCCTGTGGAACAAGTAGAACTTCACTTCATCAAACCTGGGACGCCCTGCAGCGTCGGCTCATTGGGGCCCAGGTCGACGGTTCCCCTGCTGGGGTCGATGCAGCACCTGTTGAGGTCGTGACCGGCCTTGACGAGGTCGAGGCTCTTCCTGGTCTGGTTCCCGCACCTCCATCACTTCACGTCGGCCATTCACCGCAACGGTCACACATGGCCGACCGCCGCCATTCTTACGATCCCTCTTTCTCTTCTTGGCTATCAGGCCCGGGTCGGCGTTCCTGGAGCTGGTCGGACCAGCCTCTCCCAAGTTTAGACTGAGCTTACCTTGGTCATAGTCGCGTTTCCAGCAGACAACATCGTCTGCGTTCGCGTACCGCTCCGTCATGCGGAACAGCTTGTTGACGCTGAGCCTCGTCGTGATCTCCAGGTCTTCGGTGAGGCACCGATCACGGACACCAAACTTGAAGGCCTTAATCACTGCCTCATCAGAGACGTTCGGTATCAAGTTCCTCGTGCGGATGAATCGTCGCACGAAGTCGTGGAGTGGCTCGTTCTCGCCCTGGATAATACGATCCAGGTCCTTCTCCCATCCAGGCCACTCGTAACAACTTTTGAAGTTGGAGCGGAGGGCACCCTGAATCTAGCGCCACGATTGGAAGGAACCGAGCTTCTAGTTGAAGAGCCAGGTGCGGGCGGCGCCATCCAGAACGGTCAAAAGGTAATTGGCCATTATAGCCTCGTCCCCTCCGAGCGCCAAAATGGCAGTCGAATAAATCGACAAAAAGTCGTTGGGGTTCTTTGTCCCGTCGAATCGTTCTATTAATGCAGGCTTAAACCGGGCTGGCCAGCGTACCCGACGAAGGTCGTCAGAGTAGATCGAACAACCATAAGTTGGAACAGGAGCATGTCGAGGAAGATGGTCACCACTGCTGGACTCGGAGTCGAGGTTACCTCGGTGGCTGGACCTGCGGCCGTGTTGGTCGTGACGATGAGCGCGGGCATCACCCGGAAGATACCGCAGGCGATCATGAACCCTGCGGCGCCTTGGCGGGATGTCTGGTGAAAGGCTTCTAGACACGCTGCTGCTAGGAGGAGAGCTGCTGTAGCTCTGCTGACGCCGAACACCAACCGGGGTCACGTCCAAGGGACGACGATGTGGAGGGGTCCGAGACAGATCCCGGGATGGCCGACGGGAATGTGATCGATGAAGGCGCCGACGTCGGCGTGAGGAATTATCGTCACTCCTCATGGAGCGGGACCCAGAGTGCCGACTTTGGTGCTACGGAGGTATGGCCTCGGTCATAGCCCTATCGAGCTCATCAACGAGGGCTCGGTCGAAAAGTTCTAACTTCACCCGATCGGGATCAGTCATAACCCGGGCAATGGCACGAAGGCACTCGCCCGAGCAAGGAAGCCTAGGACGTCCGAACGAGGTCCCGACCTTCTCTTGATCCTCCCGCCGAAGGGCAGTTATGGCTTAGTTGATGGCAACCTGAATCATCCGGCGGGCATCTTCAGGGGTCTTTGGGTCACGGTCATCCGCCTCCGTGCTCACGCCATGGCTATTTGCCATGAGGACAAATTGCTTGCGTAGCAGCGGTGAGGGCGAAAACAGGTACGTGGAGTTGCCATGCTCGGGAACTGCGTCTGAGCCTGAACCTACCGAACATCCTTCAATGGAACACGCCATGCTTCTGAGATCTTGACGTTGTTCCTCCAAATGAGCGAAGGTTTCAGGCTCCACGGTGGGCGCCAGCTGTCGACGATTGGGATCACCTGACCGCAAATGAGTAAAGGGGTTAGAGTGAACGAGGGACCCAAAACGAGCTCCACTCACCGAAGGAATACGTTCGCTACTTCGTTGGTCAAGGAAAGAGAAAAATGAGCAAGACATAGAGAGTTATACTGGTTCGAGCCCTTGTGAAAGTAAAAACTCTACTCCAGTCTTGCCCTGAGGCAAGGAATTTACTATGTTCGAGTATAAGTGTTTGCTCTCTAGCCTAAGCTCTGGTGAATTCTGTATTTGTGGAGTCTGCTGCCTTGTTTCTTGAGCTACTTGCCTGTCTCTCTAGCGTATTCACCTCAAGGGGTTTTATACTCCTCCCGGCCGTTACCAGAAACGGCCAGGAGAGATTCCTAGAGTAGTGGCCTGATGCATACTGAAGGTGGGTTGTAACTGTCCCGGATCTGATGCCCACGTTTGCCTTAACTCCGGCATTCAAGGTCTTGGTAACTGTGGAGTAAGCGCACGTCTTGGAACCTGGGACAAACTCCCCTGAGCGGGAGTTGAATCCTTGCCCCCCAGGTCGAGGTCGTGCAAGAGTTGAATCCTTGCCCCCCAAGCTTGAGGTCGTGCGGGAGTTGAATGCTTGCCCCCCAAGCTCGAGGTCGTGTGGGAGCCGCACATCCTAGGTCGTGGTCGGAGACTTTGCAGCCCAACCCCAAGCTGGGGCCCTGTTGACCATACATTAACTTGTTAGAGATTTCTCAGTCCCCGATAATCGTCTTTTCTCCGGTCATGTGGTGTGTGCATCCGCTATCCAAAATCCGACTTTATCCACTAGAGATATAGGCCTACAAAAGAAAATTTAGGTTTTGCTCTTTGGTACCCAAACTTGGTTAGGTCTGCGCACATTAGTATCAAGAAATTTTGGGACCTAAATAGATCGCACACAAGAAGCATTTTTGGGCTTACGCCCGATAAGATAAGCAACTACACGACCAAGGTTAGTTCTTTTAAGCACATAAGAAGCAAAGAAGGTGGAATGAGCCTTGTACGTAGAAGTTCCTTCGCCTTTTATGAAGTGTATAGACTTATTCAATGGGGAAACCACGATATGGCTCTTTTTGCCCTTGGGTGGAACGTATCCAAGTCCTTCCTTCTTGTAGTTACCTTGGCGTTTACCGAGAAACACCTCTAGTCCCTTGCTTGCCTTGTAGGACTTTTGGAGTCCATCTTGAAGCATTCCCTTGAGCTTCTCATTATCATAATTCAATACTTGCAAAGTCTTAAGGTTAGTAACAAAGGCATCAATGTCAACATTATAGCATCTTGCACAGCCGTTGCTAGTTGAGGGTAATGAGGGATTGGAGTTATCATTTAAGGGGATAGAAGTGCTATTCGAGAGATCAACAAGCTTCAATTCAAGAGCCCTGCAAGCATCATTTGCTTTGGCAAGTTCCTCTATAAGTGAAGCATTGGTGATCTCAAGACTAACTAATTCGGATTTAGTCAATTTGGAATTTTTTACCAACTCCTCATTTTTCCTCCTTTCAATAGTTAGGTTCTTCTCTAGCTCAAGGTTTCTCTCCTTTTCAAAGATGAGCAAGTCCTCGTGAACCTCGAGTGTAGCCTCTTTTTGCTCAATGGTTTCCTCCAATTTCTCAATATCCTTTAAGAGAAAATCTAGCTTTTGAACATCAAAGTCCTTCATAGACTCGAACACATCATCATCATCATCATCATCACAAGCATCATCACAATCATCAAGACATGAATCAACAATAGAAGGGGTTGATGCTTTGGTTGATACCTTGCGCCCCTTAGCCGTAAGACATATTGGAGTGTCTTCATCGTCATCGCTTAAGTTGGCGAAAAGGCCCTTCGACGTTGTTGGTGTAGGAGATAAGGCAATGGCAACGGAGGCAATTCCTCCTTCTTCGTCGGAGTCGGACTTTGAATCGGAGTCGGAATTGGAGTCCCACTCCTCTCCAATGTGAGCATGACCCTTGTGCTTGTACTTCTTGCTCTTCTCCTTATCCTTGCCCTTGTACTTGTTTTTCTTGTGTGGCTTGTCTTCTTTCTTCTCTCTTTGTGGGCACTCGGCAATGAAATGACCGGGTTCCTCACATTCATAGCATCTTCGAGTTGAGTGCCTTTCTTTTGATTTATTCCCATAACTCTTGAAGTGACTCCCCAGCTTGTAACCCTTCTTCATAAGAAACTTGTTGAATCTTTTCACAAGCAAAGCTATGTCCTCATTTGTCAATGGACCACTTAATTCTTCATCGTCACTTGAGCTCTCCTTCGCTTCATGCACAATCTTGACAACTTTCAAGGCAATGCCCTTTTTCTTATTGGACTTGAGCTCTTCCACCACTTCCGCCTCTTTGATCATCATCTCATCCATCATTAACCTCCCGATTACATATGGGGTTAAGTGTGTCGAAGTTTGGTCGGTCACGAATGAGTTGAACTAAGTTGCGGTTGGTGGGGGTGATCACTCGAAGAATAATCTTGACTATGGCTTGGTCGGTAAGGTCGACACACCCAAGACCCTTGGCTTGGTTCACCAACACCATTAAGCGATCGAACATCTTGGTGTAGGTCTCTCCATCTTCCAAGGTGAATCGACTTAGCTCGCCAATGATGAGCTCAATTTTGGATTCACGGACACTTGATATGCCTTCATGCGTCACCATAAGTCGTTCCCAAATGGCCTTGTGGCATCTTCAAGTCCATCAACTCGGTGTCACTTAATGCATTGAACAGAGCATTGACTGCCAAGTCGTTAAAGTGTTGAGCCTTCTTCTCTTCGGGAGTGAGCTTGTTTGGATCTATGGCTTCAAATCCTATCTCAACAATCTTACAAATACGAGGGTGAAGTGATCTCAAGTGCATCTTCATCTTATGTTTCCATGCGGCATAACGAGTACCATCAAAGTGAGGTGCTTTACCGGATGACATGGAGACATGAGGTGAAGAGCTTGAGAGTCTGAGGGTGGGATAATCATAAGGAATCTCAACCCCTTTACGGGAACCCATGGCCTTAGCTTGGTCACGGCTTTCGGCAATCTTCTCTATTTCCGATATCTCAAATTCTCCAAGCAGTTAAGCCAAAACTACGGAGATTTGGCTCTGATACGAATTGAAGGGGTCAGGATGTCGCCTAGAGGGGGAGTGATTAGGTGTTACAAAATTTAAAACTAACCGCAGTGGAAACAATATCTTCGGACTGTCCGAGTGTTTCGGACACTCCGATGTTTTATTCGGATAGTCCGAGTGTCATAGGGCAAACGATGCAAAAAGTGAATCTAGGCTATTTAGACAGAATCACTTGCACCAAATAGGGTTAGTTAGCCTAGAATACCTACAGGAGATGAATAATCAACAATATCCTTCACACAAAGCAAATCACCACTTGAATCACTAAGATTTGAATCGACCATAATGAGGGTGAAGATGAAATCCAAGAATCGAAGACGAAGACTCAAAGATTTTATCACGAAGTTCAGATCCTTGAGGGGATCCTATGTCTCCGTTGAGGCGGCACTAAGCCGGGGTCTCTTTCAACCCTAATCCTCACGATGTTGCACAAAGCACTCATCTATTTTACTTTTTTGAATCCTTTCCTTCTGGAGGTGGATTCAATCTTCACAAACTTCCGGAGGCTCACCACACAAAGCTTGAGAGCTCACCGGCAACTCTTAGCCGTTTAGGAGTCCTCAACCTCCAAGAGTAATAGATCGGCGAGAAATCCGCAAGAGGATAAAATCCGGTGCTCAAGATGAATCTTAGCAAGCTTCAAGCTCTCAAATCTTGCTTCTTTCTCTCTCTAATGGATCTAACCTCAAAACTCAAGGGGAGAGAAGCTAGGGCTCAAGGAGGAGGAGCAAAGAACAATAAATGAGTTTGAGTGAAAGTTCTTGCTGGTAGGTGGGAGGAGATGGGTTTTTATATGCCTCCCAAAAATAGATGTTTTGGCTCAGATCCGAGTAAGTTCGGATAGTCTGAAGATTTATTCGGACAGTCCGAAGTATTAGGATACTCCGAATGAAACTTCGGATAGTCCGAATAGGACTTAGCACGAGGAGGAAATTTTCTGGTTTAGACAGAGGGGGTCTACTCGGACATTCCGAGTTGAACCTCGAATACTCCAAATGAAATTAGGCAAAATGCTTTTAAGACTTGAAATTTTGACACTTTTGCCGACTAAGATCCATCAGTGAGCATATAGAATCATACCATAGTTATTTCTCGTCAAATCCCTCTTTATAGTACGGCTGTTCTTAGACTCAATAGAAATATAAAAATAGACGCATGGTATCAAGTCTAAACGCCGTTTTTTTCTCCTTGATTTTGAGGGTGCTCCTTTTCTCTTTGATTTATCTTGGAGACAACATTCTGTTCACAAAGCTTACAAATCTCATTAGTTCCTTAATCCTATTGTCATTATTCACCAAAATCCTTATTGGGCCTAGATGCACCTTCAATTGGGGAAGGTGAGAGCGAGTCTAAGCCATAGTGTTCTCTACTATCTTCTCTTTGCTCTATAGTTACCCAGTTTGCAGTTTATTATCTTCTCTCCATTCTGTATTTCTGGTTGCAGTGTATTATCTTCTTCTCTCCATTCTGTATTTCTGGTTTTTGATTGAGTTATTTTGGATATTTCAATTGATATCATTTTTTAGCTTAATCTTGCTAATAACTCAACTTGAACGATATTTGTGCTTAAAATTGAATCACATGTTGAGAGAGAGTTTAAGAATCTGTCTCATGCATTGCATATAGACTTGATTTTCATTTTATGAGCTTTGTCTATTATGCAAATGATCCATATTTCATTTTATACACCATGCTATATTATGAGGAAAATTACTTGCTTAGATATGTTTAAAGTCATTTATCTTGCTAAGCTTGCAAAAATTGAAAAATGAGCTTTCAAAAAAATTTGATAAAACATGTTGTTTTTACTTGCTATATTTCTTCTCTAGGTGTATTTGCCATGATTTGTGAGATTCTGGAATTCTTTAGAGTCCCTATAGCAACTTGGGTGAATCTTGTTTGATCCATACTTGAGTTCTTCACTAGCTTAACAATCAAAATGGTAAAATAAAAGTGAAGTAAAATTGACTCTTTTTGTGTGTATTAGACTCAACACCTCACATTCACAGACGGCTTTTTATTGCACTTCAGATGAACTTGGAATGTGTTGTGTATGACCAAGATCATTCTCTTAAGAGTTCTTCTTGAGATGATCAAATATGGCTTGAGTCAATTGTTGTAAAAAATGCAAATATAAAAAAAACATATGTGGGTAAAGAATACAAATAATGTCAAACATTTGCACCTCGCTATGTCTTTCAAATATTCAAAGAAAAATCTGCATACAATGAAAAAAAATAAGCTCGAAGAACCTTGTATGAACTTCTAGATTCCCCAAAGTGTTGAGTAGGTTGAACTCTAGGTTTTCCATTTGATCCTTCGAATGGCTTTGCTTCTAGTTTTGAAACTAATGACAAGTGTTGCTCATGTTCAATCTTGCCAAAAATGATATGGTTTCAGTTAAATCTTGCTAACACTTGGACATGCCTTAGCTTAGTCTATTTTTGTCATAACTTAGCTTGGTGTTATAATTTGTCTTGTTGGTCACTTGGATAATCTTCAAAGCTCCCTTAGACTGCATTACTTGCATAAAAGCAACAAAAAAAGGGGAGAAGAGAAAATGCCATCTTGATGTCTATATTGCCAAAAGGGGGAGAAATCGAAGAAAAGGCATTATTTTGCATCTTGATTCATCTTAATTCTTATGATCTTTGTAAATCTTTGCTATCTTTCATAGATCATAAGTATTTCTAGTTGTCAACTTGGTCATGTTCATGCTTTCCATTTCTTTGATCAAGTTTGGCTTTGCATTCAAATTGCCTTCTTCTCTCTTATTCAAACTCAAAACCTATGTCTTTTCATGTGTTTGTCAATATACTCATCAAGGGGGAGATTGAAAGACCATGTGCAGGTCTATCCTTGTGTGTGATGAGTAATTGATGAGTTTTGTGCTTGATTTGATTTGAAATTGAGTTTGATTTGAATTGGATTTTTGATTTGAAGTAATTTGAGTGTTGGTTGCTTTTTCCAATGCTACTGGTCTGGGGGCGGTAGCACCGGACCTTTGAGCAAAATTATGATTGATTAATGATTTTGGGATAATCATTGAATATCTTTGTGGGCATTGCTATGTGAAAGGTTTTTCCTTATCTTTTTGATGGTTGCAGAGCGACGGTACTAGATCATGGTGAGGCGTAGGATGACCGAGACTAGGCGAGGAGTGTTAGAGGTCTAGACAGTTGGGAGATCTCCAAAAGATGATCAGAGATGGAGTCTGGGCAAGTCAAGAAGACAAGGAAAGGAGGAAATGCTAGCTATACGCCACGTGGATCAAGGAAGGCCATCGGATTGCGTATAGTTGATAGGTTAGCGGGTCTAGATAATATGCTTTGAAAACCGTGCAAAAAAACCTGTTATGTATGTGGGTTTTGGGTTAGCCCTTGTATGGCTGTGTAAGTGGGTTAATTCTAGCCCATAGATGAGTGCTCTAGGATTTAGGGACTCATCCAAGGGGTGGCAGGTGGCCCAAGAGTGGTATAAATATGGGTGGAGGGGTAGCCTACTCCCCTTGAAGGTTGTAAAGGTTTTTGTGCTACTTTGAGTTTTGCCCATCTTGTTGTGAGGCTTTGTAAATCTCCTTCTTCTATAAATACAAATCTTTTTCATTTATACTTGAATTTACATTACGCATTTATTTAATGTCTTAAATTCAGTATTTAAATTCAGCATTTAAATTTTTGAAATTTACTTTCTTGCAATTTAGATTTGCCTCCCCTCCTTCTAAATGCTGTTGTTTTTGGATGTCTTGAGTGTGTTCATATGGTTTTACATCTCTCTTGCACTCTAGGATAGAGTAGAGATCATCTTTTCCATCAAGTTACAACTCTGTCCAGAACTTGTTCTTCGCGCAGTAGTCAGTATTTGATTTTTAGAAAAATTTAGAGAAATCATTTTGAGTGATTCTTACTAGAGAAGGTGCGGGACTATCATATACATCTGTGAAAAAATTTGGAAGTCCACTGGTCCCACCGTTTGGGTGCCATGAGGTAAAAACCGAGCCCCAAACTTTCTGCTCAAATTTCCTAACTGTCTGTGTTATTTGATTTTTGCTGATTTTTCTGCAAGGATTTTGAGGTGAACTTTGGTGGAGTTCTTCACGACTCAATTTCTTATAGGGAGAAAATTTTCCAAAAATTTTTGAGCACCAGAATTTCACCAACCTCCTGCTCCAATTGAGGACAGTTTCTGGAAATTCTGCTTTTGCTTTTTTGAAAGTGACTTTTGGGATTTGGCTTAATATCCTTTCTAAAAGTAAGAGTTGAATTGATTCCTTTTGTTTTGGATATTAGACAATCAGGATTGTGACTCAAAAATCCCCATATATTCTAGGGTTCTCATCCATATAAGTTAGGGGTACACATAGTTGTCTAGTTGTACGGGTTTTTCTCGATATCCTTTGCACGATCCTTTCGAGGTATTAGTTGGAGTATTTTAGAGAAAAAATTTATTTGCGATCATTTATCCCCTCTGTTCGCCATCTCGATCCTTCACTATTTCTTTTAGGTTGGGCTTGGTGATCAAAATTTTTGTATAGTCTTGAGACTTTATGACCATTAAGATCGCTATCTAGAACAATAAGCATTCTAAGTAAGACTGCCACTTGCCAACGAAACGTCTTTTAAGCAGTATGCTGTCCTTGTTATTATTATGTTTTGTCATGTTTCATGCTTTCAGATAACCGACTTTACTTAATTTGTCCCTTATCCATTGGACCAGACAGGGTAATAGCAATATTCCTTTCGTTGTTCATTGGGTTTTGCCGTTCCATAGTACAACGCCTTGCACGAATCCTGACTTCTATCTTAAACTCTCTTGCCTACTTTTGTCTCATGCAGAAGTCCTGAATGCTGATGTACACCTGTCATATGCGTAAATAGATGTATTTGTCTCGCCTATACATGGTTCCTACCTTTGCAGGGGCAAATATATTCTTCAATTGGATCGAAGCATTACCAGTCACTGTGTTATCCTTGCTATAACATAACACTAGGATACTTTTCGCGGCGTAACACATCGCGCGTGTTGTTTTTTTTGTAGAAACAAATTTTTTTGTTCGACGGTGTTTTTTTTTAAATTGTCGAGAAAATGAGTGAAACGGCTGGAAGGACACAAATGAGAGCACATTTTTTTTCGCATCTATCTGGGGTTCTCTCACGAAGGATCCGTGATTGTTTTAATTTGAAAAGGTCCTTTTGGTGAAAAATAGCCGGAATGATCTAAATGGCACTACATTTTTTTATCTATTTAGGATACTCTCACGAAAGATTCGCGATTTTTTGAAGGTCCTGTTCGTACAAAAACGCGGAAAGTACCTATACGTAATTACGATTTTTTCGAGGAACTTAAACGCAAAAATTTTTTTTGAACCGAGCCGAGCCGAGCCGTGTGGCCGGCTCAGCTCAAAGCGAGGAGAGCACGGGAACTTTGCAAGAATTAATAGAGGTATGATTCCGTGTTGTTACCGTTGTGTTACTTATTCCTGTACACACATATGACGCCAGGACATATATCTCGCCTTGTGTTTTTACGATACTTTTCCATTACAATCGAAACCCTGCCTTGCGTGTCTGAGCTGTGGCCAGACGACGATGCCTACATTTGCTATTGCCGATTCTATAAATAACGGCAAGAAGCGCAAGCCGCTTGACGAGGGTCAAGGCCCCTTGATCGGTCGGCGACGGTCAACGGATTCTAAGCTCGGGGCCTCGCCACGACTGGTGCGTCCGAGGCGCCGACCTAGAGCGCTGCTGAACCCGAAAGCACGCCCCGCCGACTCGAAGCTCGGGCGGCCCTTGTTCAGGTCAGAGTCCACCCTTGATTTCGGATCAAGCATTTGACCGCGGTTGCCCAAGGCGCTGGTCGTGGGGTAGGAGCAGTCGTGCAACAAGTTCGAGCGATTATCGCCAAATTTCAACATGCACGAAGGCCACTTCCCAGGAATCTCTCCCGTCCATTGCGTGCAGTGGAGGTATAAAGACCAAGGATGCGCAGTCTTTTGGAAGACACGAAGACAACACACAAAACGCCATAGCTCGAGCTTAGACATTGCCATTGTTGAACTTGAACTGTAACACACTCTTGTACTCAGAAATAGCCAAGAAAATCGCCGAAGGCGATCGAGTAGAGCTATTACCTCCACAGGCTCAAACCAAGATAAATCTCGCCTCACGCCGTTGTCGCCTCTTGTTCACCATCACCTCGCTTACTCTTTTCCTCCGTCTCGAGCGAAGCGCAGCTCGGTCCCGTGATCATATCGACTTCCATCTCATTTCTTGCGGTTGGCGATTCCGATCGCCGACACCGGCGCCACCGTGGGGCCCGATTGCTTTGCTCTTTTCGCAGAACGACATCAAGGTCCCAAGGGCATGGCGCACTTCATTGACGGACTTTCCTCAAGCGTGGATTCGGGCATGGACTCCGACTCCGTGTCCCTGTTTTCGCCTTCACCACCGCCACTCGAGCATCACATTCTGATGGCAGACGGCCAAGGCGCGGAGGAAAATGCGGATGACCGTGATCCGCAGACTTCAAGACGCCACCGGATGGTGCATGTCGCCATTAACTGCTTATAACCGCCCTCGGAGGCCCAGAAAAGGCCAAGACGCTTCGGCCGCCCAGTTCTTCACGGGAGCGCCTCGCTTATCGCCGGGTCATGGTCGACCCGATAGGGCGAGGTCGGAGCTCTTTGGTCGAGCCCGTCGAAGAGCTCGACGGGCCGCGACCGAGGGCGCCCTCCGCAGCACCGGTCAAGACTTTCGGACCCGCTCCCAGAGAAGCGATGACAACATCGCCGCGCCATCGCCTGCTACCATCGGACGCCTCAGCGCAGAGTAGCCCCGAGCAGCGGGCTCGGGGAGGTTTTGACGCGATCGCGCGGCGCCGCGGCACCAGACCAAGCAGGCGAGCCCGAGCCAGCCTCACAAACTCCGAAGTCGATCGGCAGCAGGTCTCGCGGACCTCTCCCGACGTTCTGCCCAGGCGCCGCAGGATCCATGACCGCTTGCGTTACCTACCAGGTGATTCCCGTGCCCAGCGCCATGGTCGTTCCCATCGAAGGTCGGGCCGCCGAGGCAGCCTCGCCTCCGAATCCGGCAGCAGCAGGGACCTTGTTGGTGATGACCACACCGCTACCGCTACCGTCCGCTTATGGTCGCATGGCGACTCGACGGCTGCGTCTCGTGCGGTGGTCGGCTCGGTTCAAGCCCGCGCAGATTGAGCGTTTTGACGGGACCAAGAACCCCGATGAATTCTTGTCTATCTACTCGACCGCTATCTTGGCAGCCGGGGGTGACGAGCTTGTCATGGCCGATTACCTCCCGACCGTCCTGGACGGTGCCGCGCGAACTTGGCTTTTCAACCAGAAGCCTGGTTCCTTCAGGTCGTGGCGTCAAATCCAGAACGCCCTTCGCTCCAACTTTCAGAGTTGTTACGAGCGCCCGGGGAGGGAGAAGGATCTAGACCGGGTCATCCAGGGCAAGAACGATCCGCTGCGTGATTTCGTGCGGCGATTCATCCGCACAAGGAACCTGATTCCAAGCATCTTCGACGAAGCCGTTATTAAAGCTTTCAAGTTCGGCGTCCGCGATCGGCGCCTTACCGAAGACCTGGAGATCACTTCACGCCTCAGCGTCAACAACCTGTTCCGTATAGCGGAGCGGTACGCGGATGCGGATGACGCAGTCCGCTAGAAACGCGACTACGACCAAGGTAAGCTTGGTCTAAACCAAACAGAGGCTGGCCCATCCAACTCAAGGGGCGCCGACCACGGCACCACCACCAAGAAGCGGAAGCGTGATCGCAGGGCGGCGGAGGTCCGCCGCGGTGATCGCTTCGGCGGATGGCCGCGAGGTCCTGAGGTCCGAGATCGCTCGAAGGCTCCAAGCCTCGCTGGGGTGACCTCGACCTCGCCAGCGCAGAAACAGCCCCAGCAGAGGGCCGACGACTGGCCCCTGATGGGCCGACGCCGCCGCAGGGGCCGAGGGCGCCGGATATGACGAAACAAAGTTCTGCCTATTCCATAGGGCGGCCGGCCACGATCTGCGGGCCTGCAGGGCTTGGCAAAGCAAGCTGGAGGCCTTCTATGATGGGCGAGGTGAAATGCCCGTCCTCCCGAAGGATGATGACCAACCAGACAGGGTGAACGCTGGCGCGGAGCATGACGACCTCGACTTGGAGTTCCAGTAGGGCGAACGCCGGATCGACGTCATCTTCGGCGGCTCGGCGGCTTACCAGTCCAGGCGCGAGGTCAAGGCCGCCGCGCGGACTATCTACCACGTCGCCGCTGGGAAGCCCGTTGAGCACCCCTGCAAATGGGCTGGAGCCACCGTAACCTTCTCTCCAGAGGACGCTCTCCCAGGTATGGCCCGAGACCTGAAGACTGCCTTGGTCGTGACCCCGACCATCAGCAATACCGTGGTCGGGCGCGTCATGGTCGACGGCGGCAGCTCTCTTAACTTGCTACAGGTAGGAGCGCTCGACCGGATGCAGATTCCCCGGTCGAAGGTCAAGAGCATCGCCATACCCTTCTTCGGGATCGTCCTCGGGAGCTCGACCATGCCCCTAGGGCAGGTGGTCTTGCCTGTTACCTTCGGCGGCTCAGACAACTTCCACACCGAGCTGATCACCTTCGAGGTGGTCGAGGGTGACCTCCCGTACAACGCCATCCTCGGGCGGCTTGCCTTGGTCAAGTTCATGGCGGCCAACTATTATGGCCATCGATGCATGAAGCTGCCTGGCCCCAACGGCGTCATCACCGTGCGAGGCGACCTGCAGGCGGCACATGGATGTGAGACCAAGGCCTTGGCTCTCGCAGGCTTGCTGCCCCAGCGAGGTCCGGAGGCGACGGAGAAGAACGCCCGGCAGAGGGCGGCGATCCAGCCCAGCGGGGCGACAAAGGCCGTGCCGCTCGAGGAGGGCGACACGACCAGGTGCATCCACATCTCGGCCGAGCTGAGTTCCAAATAGGAACTCGAGCTCGTCACCTTCCTCCGCGCCAAGGTATCTTCGCTTGGGAGCCTGCGGACATGCCCGGCGTCCCGAGGGAGGTGATCGAGCACAAGTTGCAGGTGAGATCCGACTCTCGACCCGTGCGCCAGAAGCTGCGTCGCTTCTCCCCAGAGAAGGTTGTGGTCATCAAGGAGAACCTCGATAAGCTCTTGAAGGCCGGATTCATCTGCGAGATCGACTACTCCGAGTGGCTGGCCAACTCGGTCATCGTCCAAAAGAAGGGCAGAAAGTGGAGAATGTGCGTCGACCATACGGGGTTGAACTCGCCTCCCAAGGACAACTTCCTCTTCCGCAGATCGACCGGATCGCCGACTCCACCGCTAACGCCAAATGCTGCTTTTTGACGCTTACTCGATACCATCGATCAAGCCGGGCGGTTGACGACGAGAGCAAGACAGCCTTCATCACGCCATTTGGCACCTATTGCTCTACGACCATGTCGCTTGGTCCGCGCAATGTGGGGCCGCGTTCGCCGTCGATGACCAAGACGCTCGAACCACGATCGGGCGTAACCTTGAGGTCTACGTGGGCGACATCATCGCCAAGAGCCCTCCGAGGGCGACCACGTCCGCGACCTCGAGGAAACCTTCGCCAACCCGAACAGCACAAGATCAAGCTCAACCCCGAGAAGTGTGTGTTCGCGCGGCCGGGAAGGTGCTCGGCTACATGATCGGGGCTCGGGGTTGGTCCAAACCCAAGAAGATCGAGGCGATCGAGAAGATGGCGCCCGACCTCGATCAAGCAGTGCGAGCCTCACCGCCGCATGGCCGCCTCAGCGAGTTCATCTCGAGGCTCGGTGAGCGTGGCCCGCTTCTTCAACCTGCGCAAGCATGGGGGCTTCAAGTGGACTCCAGAGGCGCAGCGGTCCTTTGACGAGCTGAAGGTATACCTGTCATCCCCGCCCCTCCTTACGACTCCACAACCTGGCGAAGGTTGTCGCTTACACCGTGGCCACCACCTGTCGCCGCTCTGCCCCGGTGGTCGAGCTGGGGCACAAAGAAGACCCGATCTACTTCGTCAGCGAGGTTTTGCACGGCCCGAAGGAGCGCTACCCGCAGGTACAGAAGTTGTTGTATGCTCTCATGGCTTCGCGCAAGCTCCGGCACTACTTCCAAGCGCACACTGTAGTCGTTCCGAGCAACTTTCCGCTCGGGGACATCCTGAGGAACCCAGAGGGTGGCGGGCGAATCGCCAAATGGGCCATGGAGCTGGCGGCATTCGACGTCCAGGTCGTGGCCCGGACGGCCATAAAGTCGCTAGTGCTCGCCGACTTCGTGGTCGAGCAGACGTCGCAGCCCGCTCCCGAGCTTCAGGTCGAGGAGGAGAAGCCTTGGGTCATGTTCTTCGACGGCTCAAGGTCCCTCAAGCGCTCGAGGGCTAGGATCCTTATCCTTACCCCGCGCGGCAACCAGTTGAGGTACGTGGTTCGTTTCGGGTTTCCAGCGACCAACAATGTGGCAGAGTATGAAGCCCTCCTGGCGGGCTTGCGAGCTTGCAAGACATTGGGCGTGTGCCGACTGGTCGTGAAGGGCGACTCCCAGCTCGTCATCAACCAGTTCAACAAGGATTACCAATGCTCGGGGGACTCGATGGCAAAGTACCTCGCCGAGGTGCGCAAGATGGAGAAGTGGTTCCGAACTTGAGCTCAAGCACATCCTCAAAGGGACAACTCCAAATAAGGACTTCCTCTCCAAGCTCGGCTCTTCCGACGACGACATTCCCCGACGCTCATCCCGAGACGCTGGCGGCCCCATCGATCTCCGATCAGGAGGTCATGCTCGCTGTGGTCGACGGTATCCCCTCCTGGGCCGAGCCCATCCACAATTTCCTCGCGAGGGGCAACCTGCCACCCGACCCTGCCGAGAGGAGCAGGATCAAGCGACGGGCGAGCTTGTACACACTCGTGGACGGCATGCTCTACAGGCGGAACGTCTCCGGCGTCCTGACTCGGTGTATTTCTGCGGAGGAGGGTAAGTACCTATTAAACGACATTCACTCAGGCCTCTGTGGAGCACACTCTTCATACAGGACGATGGTCGGCAAGGCCTTCCGCATGGGGTACTACTGGCCGACGGCGCTTCAGATGCTCGTGGTATCGTCTGCGACTTGTCCGCATGCCGCCCACGCCAGAAGTCGCACCACCGCTTCACGCTTTCGCACCATCCCGCCGCTCGCCTTTCTCGACCGGGGCTGGATATGGTCGGCCCTTTTCCACAAAGCGGTCGGGGAAGAAGTTCTGTTCGTGGCCATCGACACCTTCACCAAGTGGATCGAAGCTGAACCAGTCTCGACCATCACTGCTCGAGCAGCTGTCCGTTTTTTCCGCTTGTTCGTGGTCATCAGGTATGGGGTTCCGTGCAAGATTATCACTAACAACGGTACTCAGTTTACCAGTGAGTTGTTCCAGGAGTTTTGCGAGGAACTCGGCATCAAAATATGCTTCGCTTCGGTGGCTCACCCCCAGAGCAACGGAGCGGCGGAACGCGCCAACGGGCAAATCGTCCAGGGCGTCAAGAAGCGAGTTGCAGATGAGCTCGAACGCTGCGGCAAGACCTGGGTGGACTAACTTCCCACCGTCCTATGGTCTATTCGTACCACGACAAGCCGAGCCACAGGGTCCACACCCTTCCAAACCGTGTTCGATCGGGCCGCCCCGCCTCGAGGTTATGCTGGGCTCTGCCAGGGTCAGCTTGGTCGACCAAGTCGACTTCGAGCACGAGCGGTCTCTCGACCTTACCCTCGCAGAAGAAGTAAGATGCCATGCACTGCTACGATCAATGCACTACCTGCAAGCTTTTCGCAGACATGCGTCTCGGTCGGTACGACCTAGGAAGCTCCTTGTTGGGGACCTAGCCCTGAGACGAATTCAGGGCTCGTCCAACACCAACAAGTTATCCCCACGTGGAGGGCCCTACAGAGTCGCTTTCAACAGATCGCACGAGGGCTTACCGGCTAGCGATGCCCGATGGCAGAGAGCTCTAGCTCGTGGAACATAGATCACCAAAGTTTTATGTGTAACCTCTATACCTTAAATTTCAATAAAGTCGCTTCGCTTATTCTCGCTTTTATGTCTGCTACCACTTGTGTCGATGCAGTTCTTTTTGTCCAGACTCCTTCTTTCACGACCTTCGTGGCGCCGCACATTTCCTCTTGGTCTAAAGCGTCATGAGCTCGACGCCCTCCTCGGGGACGAGCAAAACGTAGTTTAACCTCTTCGCAATCTAGCTCTCTCCTGCGTTCGCCCGCATTAAGAGCTCGCCACTTTGACCGTAGCAAAGGCGCACGGTCGCGATCGTGATTCGAATGTTAGTCCGGCGAAACCGCTCTCTATCGATCTGTTGCCACGACTTTGTCCTCGCGGATTTTCTCTCCATTCTCGCAGTCATGTTTCATTGGCGTATAAAGTCTTGCGCCCAAGGCCGGCGTTGCTCGACCTCGGACCCAACGGGGGCTGAAGAGTGGCATTCTACCAGCAGATTTACCTACACGCCAAGACGAAAGCAAAGCGATACAGGCGAACTCCAAACGTCCACGACGATGAATTCCAAAAAGGGACAAGACCTTATTACCCAAAAGTAACGTAGCTTTATCATAGTGTTTCCAAGCGTTTTTTACAGGACAGCGTGAGGATAAAGTTACAAGTCCGCCATCTCGTGGCGAAGCTTCTCTTGCTCAAGCTCGCAACCTTAGCCCGCAAGGTCGAGCTCACTTGCATCGAGGGCTTCGCGCGCAACCGTGGCACTCGGTGCCGCCCCCACATCGGCCTCGAGGGATCGTGGCGGCGGCTCGGCTCCGCCGGTGCTGAAATCTTCGCCGACGCTGGCCGGTTTTCCTCCTCGTCTGGTCGCCGATCCTCGGTAGAACTCGCACCGGGCGAAGCTTAGTGGCCGAGGGGTCCGTGTCGGGCGTGAAGGCCGCGCTGGACCAACTCAAGGTGTCCTCCTCCTCGACTCGGACTCGCCTGGACAACAGCATCACAAACGGGCAAGTTTCGAGCTCGGTGCTCGAGGTCTGCGATCAAAACATACACTAAGCCCGAAGATGCGAGGAAGACAGAAGTCCAAGAAGCCAGGAATTTACCTGGGACGCCAGCCTCCGCCTCGTTGAGAGTCGGCGAAGGTCTTGCTGCCCCGAGGCCGAGGGGGCACTTCACTTGCGCAACGTCGCGACCGGGGGTCTCGGGGCCCGTGCCGGCTCCACGTCATCCGTTGCAGCGGGGCTCCGAGCTTGAGGTCCCGGAGCCGGGAGAGGGCTCGAAGACCTGGCGGCGGCCGCCGCGCTCTGCTGCTGCAAAGAGGAGAACGCGTCAAACCAGCAAGGCACATAAGCACGGGCTCGGGGGCTCGGCCGGTGGGATCCTTACTGCAGACGGTCCCCCACTCGACGGGCTTCTTCGCCCGGTGGCCTGCTCCAATGGGTGAGGTCTCTTCCTCCTTTCTTGCCCTTGCCCCACGGCAAATAAAGCATCCTCTGGCCGCTCCAACAACTCTTGGTGATCCTGCGAGCAAGCGAAGCTAAAGAAGGGGCTCGTGGGCGCATGACTCGAGCGCTTGGTCGGATGGTTTACCTCGGCCTTTCGGCGGAGCATGTTCTTCGGGACAGGGTCGCCAACGACGTACTCGTGCGCCAGCTTCCCGAACATCTCAGTCATCCTGGAAGTGACCCAGGATTCCTTCGGTGCTGCAAAAAGAAGCGGCCGTCAGGAAGGATCAGAAGGTGGACTCGAGCAAGACCTTGGGGCAAGAAGGCTTACCGGACGCGCCCTCGCGGGTCGGGTCGTCGCGCCCCTAGATCTCGTAAAACGGGTGCATCCTCCTCCGAAGAGGGGACACGCGATTCCGCAGAAAGTCGTTGGCAATCGCCGCCTGCTGAGGCCGCTGCGGGGCATGATGTGTATGAGGGCGATGGCTTCCTCATCGACCTCGAGGTCGTCCGCCTCCCGGGTCTCCTTCCGGGAATGGGGCCCTCAGACACTGGCAAGGCCGACCTCGCCCCTCTTCGTAGAACCACCGCTCGACCACGGGCCGAGGAGTCCCGAGGTTGGAACTTGGGAAGGCCCACTTGAGCCCCACCTGCTGGAGTAGAGGCATCCGACCACGGGTCCTTCCCGAGCGAAAAGGTCAAGTACCTAAGAAGAGCGAGGGTCGGAAGGATCCCTAGGAATCCCTCGCATAGATGGAAGAAGATGGTGAGAAGGAGAACAGAGTTTGGCACCAGGTTGATGAGCTCGATGTCGCAGTTGGAGAGGACCCTCGCGACGAACTCGCTCTCCGGGTTCCGCAGGCCGAAGAGGACATAGTGCTCGGTGCAAACGATCTCGTCGTCCTTGGGTTGCGGCTCGGTCTCGTTGCCTGGCAGCCGCCATACGAATGGATCGAGCAGTCCCATGGCTTCGAAGTTCTTTCATCCTTGCGGACGACAGCGTGCTCCTCCCTAGCTTGGCCATGGCGATCGCATCGATTTTGGTCGAGTTGGTGGGGGAGAAGATTTTCGCTTGGGCAAGGAGGCTTGGAAGACGAAGGACGCTGGTCGGGAGTTTTTCTCAAAAAGACGCTGCGGTTTCAGGTTTAAAGGCCGCGTCGCCGTTGAAACTGGTCCACGGCGCTTCGAAGGGTGCGCCGGCCACGATTTGACAGGCGCAATTAAGGCTTGGGCTGCGGTTTCGAGACACAGCAGGTGTCGCCAACCGTTTGCATCCGTACCGGGGTTCCGGAGATCAAGAGGCGCCAGGTGTCGCTTACCCGCGGCCTGGCGTTACGTTTCCGCCCGACCTCGACCTCAAGAGAATTCTGGGAATCGGTCCCGGCTATAGAGACTCAAGGTCGGCCCATGTTTCGGCCACGACCTTAAGCCTCGGGGGCTAGCTGACGAGGGCTGGGCGTCCCTTGACCGGCCGGCGCACGGTCAACGGATCCCCCAAGCTCGGGGGGCCCCCGACCACGACCTGGGTGCGTGCCGAGGCGCTCGACCTAGAGCGCGCTGAACCCGAGCACGGCCCCGCCGACTCGAGCTCAAGGGCCCTTGTTCGGGGTCAGAGTCCACCCTTGATTTCGGATCAAGCATTTGACCGGCGGTTGCCCAAGGCGCGGTCGTGGGGTAGGAGCAAAGTGCAACAAGTTCGAGCGGTTATCGCTAACCTCAACGTGCACGAAGGCCACTTCCCGGGAATCTCTCCCGTCCGTTGCGTGCAGTGGAGGTATAAAGACTAAGGATGCGCAGTCTTTTGGAAGACACGAAGACAACACACAACACGCCATAGCTCGAGCTTAGACATTGCCATTGTTGAACTTGAGCTGTAACACACTCTTGTACTCAGAAATAGCCAAGAAAACTGCCGGAAGGCGACTAGAGTAGAGCTATTACCTCCACAGGGGCTCGAACCAGTATAAATCTCGGTCTCACGCTCGTTGTCGTCTTGCTCCGACCATCACCTCGTCTACTCTTTTCCTCCGTCTGAGCGAAGCGCAGCTCGGGTCCTGCATCATACTGACCCCATCTCATTTCTTACGGTTGGCGATCCCGATCGTCGACAGCGCTATTATACCTCCTACTACTAATCGTGGGAAGTACGGCTAGCCTTGCACAAGCCTGACATGTGGCGTCTTTTTTTTTTTGTAGATTCTACAATGATGTGACATAACCTCATATATTTAATAGCTCTCACGTTTCGAATCCCGGCTAGCGCAATACACTATAGCAAATTTAGCTGAAGCTATAGTATCAGTGCTACATTTTTTCGACAAAATAGAAAAGTGCTTCGCTAATTTGATTGAACTACTAAATCATATTATAAAATTTTGAAACTTTTTTAGAAAGGTCCTCTAAGCAGGCCTAAGCTACCATAAAAATTTTGGAACATGATCAAATTTATGTGATTTTTAAAAATATTGGCAATGCTATTAATACATTTAAAGCAATTTCGCTGATTTGGTTGAGCTGCTAAATTTGCGAGTTCTTGAAAATTTTTGAGGGTCCTACACTACCATACAAAATTTCAAATTGTGATCAAGCTTTTGAGATTTTTAAAAATTCCGACAATGCTACTAACGCACTTCAAATAGCTTCACTGGTTTAATTGAGCTGTTAGATTTGTAAATTCTTTAAAATTTATTAGAAAGGTCCTGAGAGTATGCCTGAGCTATCATAGGAAAAAAAGATTGTGGTCAAGCTTTTATGATATTTAGAAATTACAACAATTTGGTTCTGTTCCCTCCTCTCGGTGTTCTAAAGAAGATTTCCTATCTTTGTTAGAATCTTTATCTGTGTCGACGATTTCTTTCGCTCGCAGAATGTGCGGGCCCGTTGAGCATCTAGTTTCAAAGACAAGTGGAGTGATTGATCCCACGTGATCTCTTCACCTCAAATAATGATAGTCTGTTGGTTTAAAAAAAAATTTAATGATGGTATGCTCTGAGGTTTATAAAACCGAATTGAGGTTGAAAATCAAAAATCAAACGGCACCAATTTATCACAAAAATTGAACCAAAATTGCCAAAATAGAAGTGTTTCAAAATCAAACGGTTTGGAAAAAATATAAAAATAAAAAATTGATCGATTTTCTCAAAAATCAATCGATTGTCATCGAAAATCAATCAATTTTCAGTGGAAATCAACTAGCGAATTGAACTTTTCTTGTGGCCAATTTTTCAACGATTTTCATCCGGTTTACGTGACATAATTTTTTCTAATTTTGTTTGAATTTTTTAAAATTGATTGGTTTATCGATTAGTATAGGATTTTGAATCGGCTCGATGTGACCAATTTTCGCAAATTTCGTCGATTTTGTTAACGCTGGTCTGCTCGGTTATTAGGCTACGTAATGAGCTAAGAATAAATCAAGCTCCTTCTCTAGTGCTGGAAACTTGTTTACCGGAACCTGAAGTACATACCGTTCTAGACATGCGTCCAGTTGAACTTTTAAAACTTTGAGTATCAACATTTTTTAAATATTTAAATTAGAGACACAAAAATCATATGTATTGATTTGTCTTAAAAAGTAATTCTATTATATTATAATTTAATTATGTTTTATAAATATATTACAATAGAAATTAGTGATCAAAGTTATATTTTAAAGATCGTATTAATATCCAAAACAATATGCATTTATCAGAGATCGAGCAACACAAATATACAACTCCCTGTGCTTACCTTTGGACTGCCTCGAGGTATGTGCCTGCTCCCATGTGGAATACTACTTGACTTAAAGATAATTATGATTTTCACGTATAAAATATTATCTCTTATCTTCTAAGACAATTAAATAGGATATATAAATCATTTTCATTTATATCTATTTTAATTTTATTATAATCTTAATCATCATATAAAATTAAAATAAGCTACTCGACTAATAGACTTTCAACTGTTTCTGTTGAAGCGGCCGGCGTGGCACACACCACCACGTGTGAACAGATTGACCTGTTCAAATGTTCTTCCCGTGTGCAAATCCGTGCCTGGATGCACCTTTCCGAACTTTCACATGATATTTTCTCATCCCTTACAACTTGTCCGTTACGAATCAAGGACAGACCTATTACAATTCGTTAAATACAATAATAAAATAGGCTGCTTACTCCATCTCTTATTTATGTCATTTGAAATAAGTATTAAAATCCGTTTATACAATAGCTATCTCTAAAAGTTGACTCTGAATGTTGTATATGAACTATCTCTTTTCTCTTACACATAACTAATGTACCTATGCTCCCGTGCAATGCTTATTACTAAATAAGAGCTAGCTCTTTTCTTTCTCATCTTTTCTCACTTTTCCACATAGGAAAAAACTGATGTAGATATGTTAAAAGAAAGCTGAGACGACTTTATTACACATGCCCTTATATAGTTGAGTGTATATGTACTTGCGCACGCATGACGGCCCGAGCTAATTAATACCTTGAGCAACAAGAAACCTCTCCCTTGTTAATTAAACTCTTAGATCTTATTTAGGTCCTATTTGGTAGAGGTTCAGATCTCAGCTTTACCTGAGATCTGAAATTTGTAGGCTAAAATAAATTTAATTAAGTTTATATTTTTAGTCTAAAATGTAAACAAGATGCCTATCTAAACGTTCTTAATGTACCAACAGCTCCAACTCCATGAATCTGATGAAGCTAAAAATATCTAGCTTAATCAGATCCACATATCTGGTGGAACTGGAGCTGTACCAAATACATCATAAGAATATCTATTTTAGAATGAGATCTTTATAAATGAATCAGAATTTTAATCTAAAATCTCGATCTATCCTTAGAAATTATGATTGAAAAATAGACCTCTTGTTTAACAAGGTCCTATACCACTTTTGAGGAGGTATCCCTTGCGGGTAAAAACAGACGTACACTGAGGAACCCAGTGCTCAAAAGTCAAAACTGCAACCGAGAAGAGTCCATGAGCGCGACGCACGACTTGCATGTGCTTCGGTGAGGCCCACGCTTCTAAAGTGCAAAACAATTACAGAATGATTTATGTTTGGACTTTCGATGCACTATTTATTTATTTATTTTCGATGCTTACAATATTTTTTTATTATATATGTAATATTTTCTTTCGATAATAGTATAAATAGTAGAAATAACGGCACAGTAAACAGATGTTGTAGATGTTAAAAAAATATTACACATGTTAAATAAAAATATTATAAAAAATATCTGATAAAATAAACAATACATAAGACTTTCGATTGCTGTCACTGGCCAAACAATTACCAAACAATTACCGTCCCAATGGAATTTTTCTTTTTTGAAAAAGTCCCAATGGATTCTTGGTCGCTACGTAATCTTTCCTTCCTTGATGTGACATCCAGACATGGATGCACATACATCTGCATCTGGTTTTATGGGACACAGCTAAGGCCCATGCTATAGATATTTTTGCATTCTTTATTTAGAAATATTGTTTGAGAAGACATCTGGTGGGGCTCGCAAGTAACAGTGGATTGGATCGGTGCGTCCATTTATTCCGATATGTAATGTTTCTTCCTCGAGGGTCTTCTTAACACGTCTTTACTCTATGTTTTTATAGATCAAATATAGGTCTTTATATGATTAAATTAAATCGTAGTAGCTCCGTAGCTTCAACTAAAATAATTAAATGCCCAATAAGCTTAGAGTTCATCTGGTGATATTTAACGTGATTTAATAATTTTTTCCAGTCAAATAATAAATTGGACTTAGATAAAAATGCTAACCGTGCGTGTATACGCATCATCCTCCCTTTCTTTGAGAAAAACCTCCTCAGCTTTTGAATACCTAAAATATGTTGATAAAAGAAAACAACGTATATACATGATATATGTATTTATAGTTGTTGTTTTTTGTTCCTCTTATTTTGCACAATGTATTTAGCACAATAGTCATAAGATGTATATGGTGTATTCGTCGAACCAACACGTATGTATTCCACATCATCTAGAGATCGCAGGAAAAATGTGTAATGTGAGACCCTCCTTTTTGGATGGGAGGATTTTATGTGTATATAGTACAAATCTCATGATCAGTGGCTAGTGTGTACCTTCACAAATTGAAATCACAACCATACATAGTATTTATTACATATTACAGTGGAAGCAATTTTATATATAATATTCCTACAAACAAAAATAAACTTGTGATGGAAACATTTTTATCTTGTAGTTTGGCTTTAGCCCAAAATTCCACAAGCAACACTAACAAGGTAAACCCTAAAAAAACTTATCGTTGATATCCCCGTAACTTGCGTCAAAGTATGATTCTTGGGGTTATATTGTTTCTTCACTTAAAAACAACAATAATAGTATGATTGAGTACATTGTATACTCTACACACTACTACGGAAAAGGCATTTAGTCCCGGTCCAAAACTGCCTTTAGTACCGGTTTTTGAACCGGTACAGGCCATCCGGGACTGATGCTCAAGGGCATCGATCCCTGTTCACTCACCCGTCTTGATGGAGTATCGATCGTTCGAATTCACGTGGCAGCGCATTGGGAACCCTCGAGCCCCTCATCAAGATCGGTTGGTGTCTCCAACCGTCTCGATGAGTTTCATCAAGCACTGTTAGTTTCTCCAACCGTACTAATGTTTTGTATATATATAGGTCTATTTCTCCGTAGCTATTATATATGTGTGTGTGTTAAATCACAACTAATTAAAAGCACAGATAATCAATCATGCACTTTGCCCGATAATTAAATCATCGAACATTCATTAACAAATTTAATTACATCTAATGTATTAAAATATGTACACATATTTGTTCTTCTAATGTATTACAATATATATGTACACAACTTTATATATGTACACAACTTTAATTACAACTTTAGTCTTTCTTTTCCTTCTATTCATCGGGATCTTTTACGCGCACGCTCTTGCTAGTCAGTAGATGTAATTACTGACGATTCAATCGGTCCTTATCAAAGGGCCCCACTGTTAAAGTTTGGTTCGTGAAACTCGCTTTTTGGATTTACAACCTCATCGTAAATAAAGCCGACGAGTTGTTCTTGGATTGCTCTCACTGTGTCAAGCGAGAGTTCAACCTTGTTCCGCCAAATATTGAGGCACCTATCGTTAAGTCATTAACTAATCAATACTTGAATTTGTACAAGATATAAGGAGTACCTATACACAATTAAAGCTAGTAATTATATTTACTCACCCCCTTGTTGTCTTTTAGCATGCGGTCGCCGGCTCCGATTTGGGTGTGCATAAACTCTCATATATAGTAGCCGCATAAATTGTTACCAAATGCCGAGTCAAGATCTGCGGTGGAAAAAGTTGAAAGCGTGAAATGGATGCAAAGAAATTAAGTTAACTAACTAAAAGCTAGCATTATGATATACGCATATGAGAGGCAATTGCAATGTCAAATTTCTCCTTGAATACGCCCACGCTTTTAGCACGGAACCGTGTGAATGCACTACACATGTGATTACTGAATTGTATGTACATGATTAGAATTTGTTTCAAATTGAAGGAAATAGAGCTAGTACGATAATGAAAGGAACAAGAATTAATACCGGTCGAGCATGTCGATAAAGTTTTGATACTTTTCAACCGGGTCTCCTTTATGAGTCCATAATTGTGATCGAGCTACGATCTAGCTCGATCATAAGAAGAATCCAAAGAAAACTATACATAGATGTGTCAACGTAGATAACTAATTAGTTCTAACATCGTGTTATGAAAAAGGAGTAGAATGAGGTGGTACGAAAACACGTACTCAAATGAGTAGGCTAGATATATCTTTGACCCATTAGCGCATTGAATATGTTATTCTCTGTTTCGCTTGGGTGGTCTCTAACGGTTGTCTTGTTGATAACTACTGGGTCCATGAAGCCTATGTCGAAAATACGATCCTTTCGGCATCTTTGTATCTCCATGCTACATAAGAAATTAGTTAGGCTTGCAAGTTAGTATAGTATAAGGAAGTGCACGATAGTTTTTTGCAAATAATTAAGACACTTACAGAGTCCAGCAACCCATCAAGCTCACGCTGAGGGCGTCTGTCTGGTATAGATCATATATGTAGTCCCAGTCGACAACAAATTCACCTTCACCGCGAAAAAATCTTGTTCCTTAAACTTGACAAATAACATCAGAGACCATGCTTGGTCGCGTCCAAGTACCATTCATGAAATTGCCGATCGTTGTCGTTAGTCAGGCAGCCTCACTCACTCGACCAATGATCTGCCCATTTTAAATGACCATCTTACTTGGGCAACCTCAATCTTTTCCGTGCCTAATATTTGATTTGCGGTAAGGCTAGTTTCATCGAAGAATTGTTGCATCTCCTTACTCTTCCCCTCAGCTGACATCTTCTTGGGGCATTCCTTACTCAATGTGCGCTCGTAGTTTGATTGGCGAGGCATTTCTTTTTTATCCTTCAAATTTTTAATAGTCATTAAACCTTTATAAAATTCTTCTGTGCCAGGTTGAACCTTCTTCACTGGTGACTTGGGTCTAAGAAATTTAGTTACCTCTCCTTTTACCACCTTCTTGGTCTCCTCATCGTTCATATCATACGGCCGCTTTGGAAGTTCAGCCAGCTTCTTGGATTGGGTGGAGGACCCCGTCTTCTTGGGAGCTACTGGCCGAGCTGGCTTCATTCCCTTGGTCGGCGCCTTCTTGGGAGGAGACGGGGTTCTTGTGGCGCTTATGTGCGCGGGAGGTGGTGTAGGAGTCGGCGCCTTCTTGGGAGGAGACGGGCTTCTTTCGGGGCTTATATGTGCAGGAGATGGTGTAGGAGACGGGCTTCTTGTCGGGCTTATATGCGCAGGAGGTGGTGTAGGAGTCGACAGGTTCTTGGGAGGAGACGGGTTTCTTCTCGGGCTTCTTCGCGGAGAGGACAAGTCCATGTTATCTCGAAAAATTATGTACCGTTTACGCCATAGGATGAAATTGTGTACTGCCTCTCCTAGCTTCGTAGTCCCGTCACCTCCAGGAATTTCGAGGTCAAGGTCCTCGTACCCTGAGCAGACCTCCTCCACCGAGACCTTGGAGTATCCTAACCGTGATCTGTTGGTCATGGATAAGCTGCCCGGCTCTAATGGGTGAGCCATACCATCGGCCGCCTTGAAGGTAAGATTCCGCTTGGATATGCAGCTCACAAGGTGTCCGCCGTCGATGTCGCTCACGGATACTTGTCCAAGTCCGCTTCGCCAAATTTCACCGGAACAAGCAATGCCACGCCTCGAGGGGCTAATGATGTCTGGATTACTTGAGGTTCTTGGTCTGTCTGGGCGAGACCGATACTTAACATACTTCTTTAGGATACCCATGTACCTCTCGAAGGGAACATATTGTGGAGGAACACAGTCCAAAATTTCTATCTCTTTAACAATGTGGACCATGAGATGGATCATAATATCAAAGAAGGATGGAGGGAAGATCATCTCAAGGCTAACCAGACTATTGACCATGTCATCATGCGACTAGATAACTTATTCGCTCGATGACCTTCTGCGACACCGCGTTGAAGAACGAACACGCCTTTATGATTGTCCTCGCACTAATCTGCGTAATACCTCGCATCACCACTGGAGCAATCAGGTCATCAACACATGACAATCATGGGATTTTATGTGTACGATTTTATTCTCTTTCATGTTTATGAGTCTCCTTATGTTCGAGGAGTATCCGTAAGGACCTTCACACTGCTCAAGAACTTAATCATGTTTTTTTCTCTTCCTTGCTCGAGTGTAGCTCATGGGGTGGAGGTAATGTTGTCCTTTCTCTCTTTTTTCGGATGTAGGTCGCTCCCGAGTCCCAATAGTCAGAGGTCCTTTCGTGCTTGAAGTGTATCTTTTGACTTACTGTACATATCTAGGAAACCTAGTAGGTTCACGCAGACATTCTTCGTGATATGCATGAAGTCCAAAGGAGTGGCGGACCTCTAAGTCTTTCCAAGAAGGTAAGTCCCAAAATATTGACTTCTTCTTCCAAATGGCCTTCGTGTGACCTTGTTCACCGGACAGTTTGCTACCGTGACCTTTTCCAAATACTACTTTCAGATCCTTTACCAAAGAAAATACAAGCGTCCCCATCGCGATGCATGGGCTTTACGCTTTCTTCTCGTCCCATCAAAATTCTCACCCTTCCTCCGTGAACGGGTCCTTCATATGGAGGAACCTACGGTGGCCCATGTACACAACCTTTCGAGAGTTTTTAGGTACTTGCTGTCCGTATCCTCTAAGCAAAGGATGCGTGCTTTATATCCTTTGATAGATAGGCCCGATAGGTTACCAAGTGCAGGCCGATCGTTGATGGTTACGAATAGCAATGCACGAGAGTGAAGTGCTCTCTTTGTACTCATCCCATACACGCACACCATCGCTCCACAGTGTTAACAGATCTTCAACCAACGGTTTGAGGTACACATCAATGTCGCTTTCGTGTTGCTTCGGCCTTGGATAAGCAATGACATCATAATGTACTTCCGCTTCATACATAGCCAAGGAGGAAGGTTGTAGATACATAGAGTCACGGGCCAAGTGCTGTGACTGCTGCTCATATCGCCGAACGGGTTCATCCCATCCGTACTCAACCCAAACCTTATGTTCCTTGCATCCTCAGCAAAGTCCGGGTATGTTCTATCGACTTTCCTCCACTAGGAGCCATCAGCAAGGTGCCTTAGCTTTCCGTCGTCCTTACGGTCTTCCTTGTGCGGTAAGATCATCCGGCATGCGCTTTGTTCGCAAATAAACGCTTCAACCGGGATTACAGGAAATACCACACCACCTTAGCAGAGGTCTCTTCTTCTTCGCTGCCCTCTACCTCACCGGGTCATCACGCTGGTCTTATACCGCAAGTTTTGCACACCGGACAAGCTTCCGAATCCTCATACTCATTGCGATAAAGGATACAATCATTACGACATGCATGTATCTTCAGACCTCCAACCCCAAAGGGCGGATAACTTGTTTGGCATCGTCGTAGTTTCGGCGCAGTGTTCCCCTCGAAGTAACTTCTTTATGAGGCATAACAACTCGTCAATCCCTTATCGACAATCCATTGGTCGCCTTCCATTGCATCGCTTCTAGTGTGGTACGCAACTTTTATGGCCCCGTCGACGCTTTGGGTACAACAATGTTCCGTGGTCCTCCCATAGGCGCCGAACCTTTCGTAATGTCTTTCATCGATGTATTCTCCTCTCCATCACACAAAGATCTGGTCTAGGTCATCATCACCACACTCCCCAATGTATCTTGAAAGAACCGTGTTGACCAAAGATCCGGATATTGTTGTATGCCTCTTCTTCTTCACCGTCTTCAGATAATCTCTTCTTCACCGTGCTTGGTCCAGCAGTATAGTTCGACATGAAACCTCTTGTGAGCAAATGAAAGTGAAGGTGGCTGGATTTTGGCCACTCCTTCTCATTCTTGCGTCTATGCATGGACAACATATGTAGCCCGACGTCGTGTGTGCATCGGCCAAGACGAAGAAAATCTTGCAAACCCCGCAAGAACTCCGGGAGCGCCGATCCATGTACATCCATCGCCGGTCCATCTACATTATGTTACATCAAGATAACTGTAGCTCATTTTCCAATAATGAATTGTTGAACCAAAACCTAAAAATATTAGCTAGATCCACACCTTCAATCCGAGCTAAATAATAATCCAAGCAAAATATAAACCCACACAACAAGTTTTTGCAACCTACAAAAAGAATTGGTCGATCGAGTCGGATTCAAAATTTCAACAAAATTCACGATGCTTTGTTTGCAAATTCTGTTGAAATTGTAACACCCTAAAAATTTCTAAATTATTATTCAATCATTTATTTTTATTTTTTTTCTAAATCTCTAGCACTTAATTAATGATGTTTTCAAAAATAATTTGCTGATGGAAATTAAAACCAAAATTATACTAGAAGTAATTTTCTAAGTTTAAAATATTCCAAAGTATTTTTGAAAACTTTTCTCAAATATTGAACTCATTTTATATTTTCTATAAAGCCATTCATATTTATGATATTATTTTAATTCGCAAATGAATTTAAATTTCTTCTTTTCCACATAACCATTGCCATTTGAAGATCCCAAACTCTATGATTTCCATGCACCATTCTCCCCCCAACTACGTGCAACCAAACCTTATCCTTCATCGATCGATGGAACTAAAACCTAAATTTAAGCTAGATCCACACATTAAATGCGAGCTACATTATAATCCAAGCAAATTCTAAGCTTACACAACAAGTTTTTGTATCCTATTTGAAAAGATCAAGCTAGATCTCTACATTCATATTAATCTTTCATCAATCATGGGAAAAGATCAAATTTTTTTCATAATTCAAGCAAAAAAGAGGCTCCATTTAACACCAAATGATGTGAGGAATGATGTTACTAACCTTAGTTACCTTGGTTATGCAGTAAAATGACCAAAATTTTGAAATTTGGGCAGCACCTCCTCTACATTCATAATCTTTGATCAATCATGGGAAAAGATCAAATTTTCTTCATAATTCAAGCAAAAAGAGGCTCCATTTAACACAAAATGAAGTGAGGAATGATATTACTAACCTTAGCTACCTTGGTTGTGAGTAAAATGACCAAAATTTTGAAATTTTGGCAGCACCTCCTCCCTTCAAGCTCTTGGTCAAGCTCCACCGTTTTTTTCACCTTTGGAATGATCTGGTCCGCAGAGAGTGGGAGGAGGAAGAAGTTTAATTGGGACTCGATCTGGGTTGAATACACGATCTTGATGAGATCACATCGAGAGCCGGTTCGTGTCACGAACCGTACTATTTAGCACCCACTAAATAGTACGGTTCGTGATACGAACCGCATCGATGTGATCTCATCAAGATCGTTCGTGTCGCCAACCGTACTAATCGCTTCCCCGCAGTTCTGTAGCCGTTGAACCGGATCGATCTAACTATCGGTCCGGTTAAATCTTAACCGTCTTGATGGGCGGTAGCAAAGGTCGGTTCTGTAGTAGTGACAAGACGTTTGCAAACCTATAATAAATTTAGGCTTGTATCAAGAGAAAAGCTAATACGATTATTTTGCAATAAAAAAGCAAATTTGAATTGTAGATATCGAGTAATAAATTTGCAAACGGAATTATGTAAAAGTAATTTGACTAGTATATAAAATAACAAGAATATCATAAATATAACAACTCACATTCCAACATGATGTAAGCATCAAATCGTTCAACAACCGGTCTTTACCAACACATGGCAAACAAAAGAGTAAGCTATCACCATTTACCATTCATTTATGCTTTAATATATGTGTAACTTTTAAAAAGAAAAACATAGAAACACCTCTATTAAAATCTGGAATTTTTTCTTGTTTCATGTGGAAATTGAACTATTTTATCTCATAGAGGACTAAAATCAAGGCGCATGCATCTCCCTCTTGAAACAGAAAATGTGCACTTAACCTAGCATGCAAGGACGGAGATGAACGGATATTTCAATCTTCTCATGATGAACAGACATGAACATGCAGGGTGGAGCTAGGCATCGGGCCACCTGGACCTAGACCCGAAGCCTAGCAACAAAACCCATGTAAATGTGCGAGGCTTTACAATGGCTTGGGTATATGTAAATGCACCAGTTTTGGCCTACAATGGCTTAGTCGACCCGAGGCTTCGAACTCGGCTGGCTCCGCCCCTGTGAACATGCATGCAGAGATTGGCTAGTTAACTAGCGTCAACGTCGTGAGACTAACTGACATGCGGCCAAGAAATGCGCTAAAATGTCAGAAAAATATCCAACCATGAGAGTAACTGATATGTGGCCAAGGAGTGTGCCGAAGTTCAGAAATATCCACTACGTACGTTTTGCTATCGTGGGTTGCTAATGTAGGAAGTAGCAGTCACCAGAATCAAAACTCCAAAGACCAGGGCATGCATTGTTGTTGTTCTCCTCCATCTCGTCCACCGCCGTTGGCGACATCTGCAAGTATGCATGGCTCCCCATACCGGTTGGCGAGTAGAGCGGCGGTGGATTCGCCATCAACTGGGACCAGTCGAAGCCCTCGACCGAGGGCACCTGCACCGGGGGCACCACCGCGCTTTCCACTGACACGTAGTCATAAGCCGTGGGATCATCGGTTGCTTCTTCCCGTGGAGCCGTGGCGGCTCCGGCGGGTGCAGCCTCCCGGTTGGCGTACGACACAGCGGCAGCGTACACCTCCTGTGGGTAGCTGGTGCGGGCGACGACGGGCGGCGACTCCGGGAAGTTGAGCCCCGCCTCGGCTCCGGGGCCGCGGAGACAGACGAACGCCGCGTCGAACGCACGCGCCGCCTTCTCCGGAGTGTCGTAGGAGCCAAGCCATATCCGCTTGCGGCTGTTGGGCAGCCGGATCTCCGATACCCACTTCCCCCACTTGCGCAGCCGCACGCCCTTGTACTTTCTCTCCGCCGCCACGCTGCCCGACGGCGACTGCTGCACGTGAGTCTCGGGCGACGCCGGCGTTGTCGATAACATGTTGGCCGCAAGCGTGTGACGAATTACTGTGCGCGGGTAAAGGCTGCGCGAGTTGTCGTCGAATGTTGGTAGCTCGAGTGCTGTTGTGCTTCTTTAGCACGAGTGCTAAAGCTCGGCATCGATTGGCGCGGCCGCGGGCGCCTTCGCGGAATTTAAACGGTTCAGTGTGTGTGACACGTCGGTGTGCCTTCGCGACTGCTGCACGTGAGTCTCGGGCGACGTCGGCGGCTCTGATGACATGTTGACCGTGTCAGAACTTACTCAGGAACGCACAGGAATGCTAGCTTCTGTTGAATCTGCACTAGAAACCTACGAACAAGTCTGAAGTCAACAAACTTGTATCACTGCAGCAGCGCAGAATCAGAATACTTCTCAGGCTAATGACAAAACCAAATGCAATTTATCTTGCCGGAAAATGAACAGTAAGCTATCCCGGAAGGACTTGCGCAGAACAACAAAGCCGAACAGACTAAATTTTCCTTTTGCCGGGCGCCACCACCACCAGCTTTTCTATCTTTCTTTTATAGTCAGAAAACAGATCAACTCTGTTTGTTACATCAAAACTGGTCTCCAACTCAAATTAGTTATTTTCGTTTTTTTTAATCTTCTACCTGCTCTGGACTCCTGATACCATACGAAGCAAAACAAAACAAACTGAAATTGCAACTAAGGTGTTTGGGACAGCTCCAGCTCTACTAAAATATGTAGAGTTTGTGGAGCAGGGTATTTCTAACTCCAGAAATTTATGGAGCTGGAGTTATGGGTACATTAAGAGTGTTTTGGTACATCATCTTATTTACATTTTAAACTAAAAATATAAACTTAATTTTTTTATTTTATTTAAAGAAATTTAAAGAAATAAAAATTGCTAAAAAAATGACAATTTTGCCATCGTGATTGGATCCGCTCTTTTTTTAACCTTAGTGAATAGCCACGCACATCAGCGTCAAGATCAGTAAAGATTTCTCGACATCCTGACATGTGATTGCTAGCCCCGGTGTCAAGATACCATATGTTGGCGTCGCACTTTTCTCCTTCACCAAGTTTCAATTTTAGGCCATCCTCTTTGAGCAGAACAACAAAGCAGAACAGACTAAATTTTCCTTTTGCCAGGCGCCACCACCACCAGCTTTTCTATCTTTCTTTTATAGTCAGAAAACAGATCAACTCTGTTTGTTACATCAAAACTGGACTGCAACTAAAGATATGAAAGTCTAAACTAACAACAAGATTATAACTGACAATCACCCTCTAATCTTGTTGTTTTCACATCTATTACTTCAAGCTTGAAACGTAACTCCAGAAACCTGACTCGGCCAAGCGACTTTGTTAACAAATCAGCCATCTGTTCTTTAGAACAGACATGTTCCACATCAACCTTCCCATCTTCAACATATTCTCATATAAAGTGATATCTCATATCAATGTGTTTGCTTCGTGTGTGATAAGTAGGATTCTTGCTAAGGGCAATGGCTGATTTATTATCAATAAACAACTTGATTTTCTCTGGCTGCTTCTTCTACAAATCTACTAACAGCCGGCTTAAACAAATTGCCTGACATGCTGTTGATGTGGCTGCAATGTACTCAGCCTCACACGACGAAAGTGCCACAATTTTCTGCTTTTGTGGTAGCCATGTGATCAAGCTTGAGCCGAAAAAGAATACTGAACCCATAGCGCTTTTCCGGTCATCGGTATCTCCAGCGAGAACACTATCACAATAGCCTATCAGCTTGGGCTACTTACCACCTTGTTTCTTATAACAACATCCAAAATCAAGAGTGCCTTTTATACATCGCAATATATGCTTCACAGCAGCAAGATGTGGAGTAGTTGGCGACTTCATATACCAACTAACAAAACCAACTGCATATGCTAATGTCCGATCTTGTATTCACCAAGTATCTGAGGCTTCCAACTATACTGCGATATCTCATTGCATCAACCTTCGGATCTGAAAACACTTTGCATAATTTGAGTCGGTTTTCCATTGGAGTGGCAGACGTGTTGCATTCCTCCATCCCTGCAACTTTCAAAATCTTTGCCGCATAGCCTGATTGGCATAAAGTGATGCAATCACTAAACTGCTTTACTTCAATTCCGAGATAATAGCTCAAAAGACCGAGATCACTCATGCTGAAATACTTGTTCATTTGCATCTTAAACTCATTTATCATTTCAACTGCAGCTCCTGTAATGATTAAATCATCAACATATACACCCACTAGAGGTAACATACCTTATTTTTCTCTTCGATAAATAGCATGATCAATATGGCTTCTATCAAAACCCAATGAAACTAGAGTTGCATCTAGTTTGCAATTCCATGCTCTCGGTGCTTGATGAAGTCCATAAAGTGCCTTTTTCAATCTCAGCACCATTGCAACATTTGCATCATCAACAAAGCCTGGTGGTTGACTTACATAAAATTCCTCTGCTATTTCTCCATTTAAGAAGGTTGATTTCACATCCATGTGATGAATTTGCCAACCCCCTTGAGCTGCCATTGCAATGAGAACTCTCACGGTTTCCAATCTTGCAACTGATGCAAAAACTTCATCAAAATCAACACCATGTTGCTGAGCATAACCCTTTGCAACTAATCTTGCTTTATATTTGATTATATTGCCTTTTGCGTCTTTCTTTACCTTGAACACCCATTTCAATCCAATTGGTTTGTGATTTGCCGGTAAAGTGACCTTCTCCCAGGTGCTATTGCTAAGAATAGCTTTCAATTCTTCCTCCATTGCTTGCCTCCAGTGCATTGTCTTCAAAGCATCATCCACATTTGCTGGTTCCTCTGCAATCATAAGACACAAGCCGGGATACTATATCCAAAGCACCTGTATCGCATCATATATATCTTGTATAGATCTAACCCGAAGTGGAGTTTCTTTTGATGATACACTTGAAGGGCTTGACATTGCTTCTTGAACTCTCCTCTCTGTATCAGACGTACCTGCAGAAACACCGATACCAGGGGATGCCGGTAGCCAGCCACTTGGATCAGTTTCTGCTGCTATTGGGGTAGTCGGTTCATCCTGATGAGTACCTTCTTCTGATGACTGCTCATGAGGTAATGTTTCAGACGAACCTGAGCTGATATCAACAGTGAATATGTCTCTGGATAGAGTTGTTGAAGCCTCTGGATTTGCATCATCCATCCAATGCCATGCTTTGTCTTCTTGAAACACAACATGTCGCGAGACATGTACCTTGTTTTTGTTTGGGTCATACGCACGGTACACTTTTGAGCCTGTTTCATATCCCAGAAACATCATAGGGGTAACGGTTTCTTAATATGTGGTCTCACATTCTTGACATGTACTATACAACCAAAAGTACGAAGATGAGATACCTTTGGTTTTCTTTGATACCAAGCTTCATATGGCGTCACTTCTTCTATACTTTTAGTCGCTGCACGATTAAGAAAATAAACCACCGTCGCCACTACCTCTCCCCAAAATCTTCCAGGCATGTTCTTGTTTTTGAGCAAACACCTTGCGGTTCACACAATAGTCTGATTCCTCCTCTTGGCGACCTCATTCTGTTGAGGAGAATACGGTGCAGTCAAGTAGTGCTGAACTCCATGTTCTTCACAATATACTTTGAATTCCTTCGACACAAACTGACCACCGCGATCAGTACGTAGTCCAATCAACTTATGTTTTGACTCAATTTCTGCTCGAGCTTTGATAAGCTTAAAAGCTTTGAAAGCCTCATCTTTCAAGCTGATCAACAGTGCCCACATATAACGTGAAAAATCATCCATCATTAACATGAAGAATCTCTTACCTCCAGGTGTTATAGGTGTGATCGGGCCACATAAGTCTCCATGAACAAGTTCATGTGGATGCTCTGCCTGAAAGCTTGCTGTCTTGGGAAACGGCAGACGGTGCTGTTTTCCAGCCAAACATGCTTCACACATTTCATTAATATGGTCAATACAAGGCATCCCATCAACCATTTTCATGCGAGACATGTTACGCAACATTCGGAAGCTGAGATGTCCATAACGTGCGTGCCATAGCCATTCCTTGTCTACTTGCAGCGTCGGGAGACATACCGGTTGCGCACACTTCAGCTTTAGCACATACAACCGGTTTTGCTGTCTGTGAACTTTGGTCAGCAGCTGTCCATCTTCATCAAAGATACTCATCTTGCCTTCTTCTATGATAGTTTTGTACCCTCGTTCATCGAGCTGACCAAGACACATTCGTCAGGTAATGATGTTCATTTATTATTCCGTGGAACAATGCAGTACCTCGCGCTGTCTAATTATTTAGAAACAATTTGCCTCTTTCTTAGTCCTATTTTTGGCTGGATTTATGTCGTGCCAATCCAACATAAGCCTTTATTTTATTTACTTTTTATATCTAATTTGTTTTCTTACTATTGTATTTCCATTGACAAAGGTCTATTGAACAAATAGAATTTGTAGATAGAGCTCTGCGATCCAGGCTGGTAGCAATCGAGACTTCTCTTTTTTTCTTTTTTGTTTTGTTTAAGGGCTGTGTGCTTCTTGTTAAGCAGAGGCCGGGAGAAATTTTAAGAACTTGTATCATCTTGATGTAATGTTCTTGAAATTAATAAAATCTTCCTTCATCTAAAAAAAAAGATAGATAGGTCTCTTTATCCTCACTCCATATTAGGTTTTTCTGCCTACACTTTGCTCAAATGATAGGGTTGTCCCTCTTGCATGTACTCTCATACAAGATTTTTTTATTTTATTTAAAGAAATTTAAAGAAATAAAAATTGCTAAAAAATGACAATTTTGCCATCGTGATTGGATCCGCTCTTTTTTTAACCTTAGTGAATAGCCACGCACATCAGCGTCAAGATCAGTAAAGATTTCTCGATATCCTGACATGTGATTGCTAGCCCCGGTGTCAAGATACCATATGTTGGTGTCGCACTTTTCTCCTTCACCAAGTTTCGATTTTAGGCCATCCACTTTGAGCAGAACAACAAAGCAGAACAGACTAAATTTTCCTTTTGCCAGGCGCCACCACCACCAGCTTTTCTATCTTTCTTTTATAGTCAGAAAACAGATCAACTCTGTTTGTTACATCAAAACTGGTCTCCAACTCAAATTAGTTATTTTCGTTTTTTTTAATCTTCTACCTGCTCTGGACTCCTGATACCATACGAAGCAAAACAAAACAAACTGAAATTGCAACTAAGGTGTTTGGGACAGCTCGAGCTCCACTAAAATCTGTAGAGTTTGTGGAGCAGGGTATTTCTAACTCCAGAAATTTATGGAGCTGGAGTTATGGGTACATTAAGAGTGTTTTGGTAGATCATCTTATTTACATTTTAAATTAAAAATATAAACTTAATTTACTTTATTTTAAACTTAATTTACTTTATTTTAGTCTATAAGTTTCAGATCTGAGCTGGAGCTCTCCCAAACAGGGCCTAAAGATATGAAAGTCTAAACTAACAACAAGATTATAACTACAGGCCGCAAGCATATGACGAGCTAATGTGCGCCGGTAAAGGCTGCGCGAATTATTGTCGTATGTTGGTAGCTCGAGTGCTGCCAATGGGAGGCAACCTCTCGCTCCCCAGAGAATTTATGTAACATCCCAAAAATTTAATAAAGTGAAAATGAATATTTTAAGTTCGAATATTATTAATTTTGAGTTTCTTGGCATTATTGAATTTTATTTGGATTTCTTTGGAATTATTCTTTGTATGAAAAATCTAGCAAACGGAATTAAGGAATGGATAATAGTAAAAAGGTAAAATGGTAAAAGTAAAATTTGGAAAAATTACCACCTAAACCCTATGCCTGCAGTAAAATTATTTTGAACCACAAATAAATTTTTATGAACAATAATGAGACTTAATAATTGAAAAGACAATCACTTTGACTAAAAACAGTGTAATGCCAGATTTAATGAAAAATATGTAAACTTCATGTTGACCTGATAAAATTACCCTAGTAACCTCAACGCATTACCTACTCCCAGTAAAAATATAAGAAATTTAATATGTCAAATATGTCCTTTAAAAATTCAAAAATAGAAACAATGAAAATAAGGAAATCGCAATGTCAGAATTTTAATAAAATAATGGAGCAAAGTTTTAAGTTGAAAATTTTTACAGTAGCATCATTATCCCTAATAAATCTGAAAAACAAAGTCTCAAGAATAAATAATATCATTAAACCCTTATTTAATTAAAATCTGAATTAAGGAAATTGAGCGGTGCCCACTGTCAGAATTTTCATTAATTATACATAGGGTCTTTTAGTCCCAAATTTCTACTGAAGGTCTACTACTGCCAGGTCACTCCAGTCAAAAAGTTTCACAAAATCTGGGTGGTGAATGACAGCTAAATTAATGCAAACTCGGTCAAGACCTTCCCAGCCAAAATATCTGGCCCTCATCCTCTCACCAACAAGTGGGACCCATGAACTATGCTGGCCCATCTGCTGATGCAAGTCGGTCTGAGCCTCACTCTCACTGCCAGTGGCCCTGGCCCCACATGTCAGACACCATTCCTTTCCTTCTTCCCCTTCCTCTCTCCTTTTCCTCGCGTGGCTGAGGTCCCTCCGTTCTTCTGTGTCTCCAGCGTCTCCCTCACCTACTCCATGTACCAGCTGCGCCTCCCAAGCCGGCGATTGCTGCCACGAAGACTCACCGCCATGCCGCGCCGTACCCGAGCCATACGCCGCAATTAAGCACCGCCTTCCCTCGTCGCATCGTAAGAACAGCGAAGCTTTGCCATTTCTTCTCCCGTTCAAACACTAGTGCCAGCAACCCGTTCCGGCTATAAATACCTCTCTGACGTTGCAATTGAGTTCCTTTCCTTCTTTCCTTAGCCGATCATTGAACCAGCTCGCAGTGCCCTCGTTCCTTGCCGCCATGGCCGAAGGCTTCAGAGCTTCAAGTCGAGATCGATTCGAGAGATAACGCAACCCATTTCCAAATTGCTTTTAGATACACCATCTGTGCCTCCTAGTGATCAAATCCCCTCAAAAACATTTAGCCCTCTTCATGCGAAATGTGTCGCCACCGTGAGCTCCATCTTCCTCGCGGCCGACCACCGTAGGCGGAGTTCTCCGGTGAGTTTCCGCTCTGTTCGCCCCCAAAAATGGAACCCTTGGCATCTGTTAATGCTTAAAAGGCTACCGATTCAATCTCTAAAAGCCCTGTTCATCTTCTCCGGCGAGGTATCTCCTCTTCCGCCGCTCGAACCTGGTGGCGCACGTCGTCGCTTCACCTCCGGCCGAATTGGTTCCACTCCTAGACGCACCTCACCGAGCTCTCTCTTCCCGTGCAGTCTCCTTCGCCGGAGCATCGCCGGAAAGCCGTCGCCGTTCAGTCCTAGCCGAAGCCTTGATTCTGTCTCTCTGCAGCGCGGGTCCCAATTGTCAGCCGAAGCAAGTTCTCCAGTTCAAAGGGTAAAAGGCGCTTTCTCAATTACAAAAGCGTATTTCGATTATTTCATTCCATTTCCAAACCGAAGCAACTGTAAATATTAATATCATGTGCATTTTTAATCCAAAACCAGTGAAATGAATTCCTATATTCATATAACGTCAGAAATATTCTAGATATACAAAAATATGTAATTTTTGAATTATAGAAGAATTAATTGAATTAAATATTGTTTAAGACTTTAATATGGTCTTTATAGTAAATTTATGAACCGTAAGTCATAAAATAATAATGTAAATTTTGTTATGATTAACAGACTAGAATGAATTCAAATATATAAAAATAATTAATTTATGAGTTATAGAACAATTATCAAAATCAAGAAAGAATCAAACACACTATTATGAACATTATTGCATATATGAAAATATAACCTCTAAAATCATAAAATAAATGTTTATGTGCTTTTGGAAATATAATAAACCTAATCATGCAAAAATATTTAATTCTTGAACTAAGTGTAATTTATTTGCTTTGCAATCATTTGTAGAACTTCATTTGGCCATTAATAAAAATGAAAGCATAAAAACTCATAAAATAAGGAAATAATTTATACTAATCTCTTGAAAACAATATAGATCCCTGTGTGTAGAAATATTTAAGATAAGATTTAGGTTGCATTCTTCTAATAAAAAGAAATGTTAATTATAACAATTAGTAAATAGGTAATCTCTTGCAATTAAAGTTAAAATAATGCCAAACCAACTTTAAAACATTTCTAGAATTGTTTACTATTAACACCTGAAAAATGAATCAAGAATCATGTATAGTGTAGTTGGAAATTAAGTTTGAAACTTGGCCGATTTAAGGTTGCAAATATGATCATTTAGGCTATTTCAGTGATAGATAAAATAACTCGTCTAAATGCGAATTTTGGAAACATTAGCATAAGAACACTATTTGATATATGAACCACCGTATTCCTGGAAAATATCTTAATTATAACCTTCTTTTCTTATAAATCTTCCTTGCTCAAAATCCTTAAGCGTTAATCCTTAATTTCCCTTTTCCAGCCGATTTTGAATAGTAGTCTTTAAGTGTAGCATAAACCATTTTAGTGATAAGATTATAGTCTCGTCCAAAATCCTAAAACTTATGGAATTAGCTTAGTAGTGCCCTCCAAAGTATAGTCTACCCAAAGATGAAAAGATAATCTCACTTCACCATGATTTGTGTATTAATCTTGTTAGCTTAATACCCCTAAGTATTCACAAGTATGTGGTCCGTAATATGAATAATCAAACTTTGAGTATAAATGAGAAATCAATTATAAAGTTTGTATCCCCAGAACCTTCTCGAATATCGTGCAAATAGTGCCAGTAGCCTAAATCAATAGGTTAGCTTCTTATAACTAGAATATTAATTAAATATTGCTTTAAATCTGAATCCTAATTAAAGGTAATAATTCACCTTAAGCCTGGAATGATTAATTCTATCTATTCTTAACCAATTTTTGCATCTTGAATTCGTAAAATAAAATTAATAAATTCATAAAGAGCAATCCCCATTCTCCGTGAAGAGTTTTCATTTGTTTTGCTGTCTATTTTCCTTTTGCCCTTATTGAAGTTAGTATTTTGCTGTATTTCCGTTGATCGACGTATAGAACCCGACGTCTCTGTCTTCATCATCGTCATCGTCAGATGCGATCCCGTCTTCATTGTAAACAGGAGATTAAGCAACGCAAGCACCCCTTTGATCATATTGAACCCAGTATTTAATTTTCCTTTTATTTATCAAATGGTTTCATGCATACGTTTATTTTCTGTAAATTCGCTATATTGTGGTGCTGGTAGTTATACCTGTTGTCTCATTAACCTTCTTTGATAATTATGGACATGTGAACCTTGATAACCCCAGATTAAGGATAGGCATTACTTAATGTCATCATGGGTATATGCGTTACATATTATTCATGCTTAGCCATGCTTTAGAATCATCAAGGTAAATGATCAGATCAAATTTTGTTTCCTGAAAACCTCGGAATTGTCTCTGTTGGTTGCGGGTATTTTGATTAACAACCCAAAATAAAACTATGGTTTTGATGCGGACGATTATTGGCAATAGCCGGGTGTGCAAGGGGAATTGCACGTAGTGTAGGGTGAAGTATCGCCCGCGCCGGATTAAGGACCGAGCAATGGGACGCTATAGATCCAAGAATTCCGTGCAACCACGAGGGCTATTTATGGGGTAGCCTTAGCCTATTAAGTTATTTAGGCATGACTTTGCTCTTTGGTAGGCGGGAGTTAGCAGAAGTATTCCGTTATGGATTTGCTTGTGAGGGGCTTCCATACAGTTCGTATGGGTAAATGTGGTAAAGTATTTTCTAGATTTTTTCCAAAATTTTTCTGATATTTTTAAAGCTTCAAATAATTCAAATGAATTTCTAGTATTACTTTTATTGAAAAACAATTGGAAAATTCGGATGAGCGATAAGGCCCGCCCATTCTTTGTCTTGCGCCCTTCGAAACCCTAAAGCCGCCGGATCTTAGCCTTTCGATCCGCATCGCACGGTTGACAATGGCCCGCGTTAATTCGTCGCCCCGCGCCGTCGGATTGCCTCCACGTGTACGCCCTGGATGGAGCCACGAAGCGTCGCCATGTGTTACTGGAAACGCCGCCGCCGCGCCATTACCGCCGAAGAAACGCTCGCCATTACTCACCGCCGCACATGTCTTCCGCTTCATCTTCCGGCACGGCGTATAAAGCACGTTCTTCCGCGCCTACTGAGACCTTTCACGCCTCCCGAGAACCGCCGTAGAGCTCACACGCCCTCGCCGTAGTTCCGAAGCTATTCCGCTGGGTTTGCACTGCCGCCGATCACTCTTCGCCGTCTTCGAGGCCACCGGAGTGATCCTCGTGCCAAGCCGCATCCGGGGAGTTGGTTCGTGTCGCCGAAGGATCATCGGAACGCCGTCGCCTTGGTCATCTTCCCCAGCTCTGGTCTTTGAACGCCGCCGTGCCAATGCCGGAACTCACGAGCAACGTCGGCCATTGGATCTACATCGCATCGTCCTGGTTAGTCCACGCGTTCCCCTCTTGGTAGAGACCAGAATAGCGTTACAATAGATCTTAGCCGTAGATCTAGAGATGAATGGCTAGGATAGCGCCACGTGCCCAAGTCGGGATCGCCCACGTGTGCTAAAAAATATGCTAGATATTAGCCGTCAGATTCATGTTGGATGGTCTAGATTCAGCCACATGGTCGCATAAATAGTAAACCACATTTTCATGTATCGACCGTTAGATCTTGTGTTTGTGGTTTAGATTGAGCCACGTAGTTTAGGTCAACAATGTAGAACTCGGGTAAAGATCACCATTGGATTTAGATCGGATGGTCCAGATGTTGCCGCGTAGCAATGAATCTGGTGCGTAGGATTGAACCGTTGTGAACCATTGGATTTTAGATGAGCGGTTCGGATTTATCCACGCGTCGCGCACCGGGGTAGCCACGCCGCCTGTTGCGCCGCGTGAATTGAGATTCAATCCAAATCGTTGAATTTTGAATGAACGGTTGAGATCACACCGCACCGCAAGCTAATCCGTGTGTGCCGCGTGTCGCGCGAGTGCCGAGGCGTCGCCGACCGTGCGTCGGTGCGCGGTGATGTCATCCGTGACGTCACCCGGGCCCGCTGTCAGTGAGAGAGAGGGATCCGAACCGTTGAATTCATTCGGGCCGTCTGTTTGATCGTGCGGTCATGATGAAGCCACGTGTTCGGCACGAATCTTGGCGCACGTTGACTGGGTCAAGAGGAACCGAATCGTTTAGTCAATTGTAGCCGTCCATTTTTAATCGGACGGTCAGGATTAGATCAACCTCTCGATTGATAATGCGTTGACACGTGTCATGACCAGATCTTGCCACGTGTCATGCTGACGTCAGCGATGGCGTCATCGATTAGAACCCACTTGTCGATCTTTGCACGATGAATCTTGACGTCATATTTCCGATTTTCTTAGAAAAATAATTCGGTCGAAAATGATTTCGTTGCTGACGTCATTATTAGCAATGCTGATGTCATAAATGCTGAATTTTCCGTATAAAAATAAATAACGAAATTTGGTTTATTCTTTTTGATTTATTTTAAAACTTCAAATGATTATAACTTTTGCGTTTTAACTCTGATTTTAGTGATTTCAATTTCTAAAAATTTGTAAAATCAAGATCTATTTATTGGTGAATTCTATGGAATTTTTAGAGTTGAGTTTGCTCTATGGAAAATGTATTTATTGTGTGTACTTATGAATTGTGTAGACGTTGATTTGTCGGAGAACTTCGGGGAGGAATTTTCTACACAAGAACCAACTCCGGACCAGGATCAGCAACTCTTTGCAGGCAAGTCATGCTTTGACCATTTTGCTCCTAAGTTTTGAAATGTATTTTGTTTCAAACTATGCATGCTAATTCAACTAAAAATTGGTTTAAATATTTTGGGTGAATTAGCTAATCAACCTAATTACTATTGCCACCTTGTTAATAATATTTGCATGCCATGATTCCTTCGATAACCTAAGTTTTGTGATATTAGTTGGTTGATAATATTGTGCCAACACGGGAGGCTAGACCGTGAATAGTTGCTTAGCCATGCTTATAACGTGAATAATTCTGTTTGGATTACAAAAGCAACATTGATTAAAGAATAGTGAATGCATTTTGATAAAAGGTGGAATGATGCTGGTGTTGATACTGGAATGTAGAGACCTGTGTGGTTCTATATGAAGGATGATTATGGGCATGTGTTGCACCGTTAAACTACTTGGGGTGGAATTGATTTAGACTGGGGCAAGTGGACCGAGGTTTTGTGCCAGGTGGGCCTGTGTGGCAACTGGGGTGGGTTGAGTGTTGTACGGGCTGTGTGCCAAAATCTGAGAGAAGGAAGAATTGCCTTGGTCAGTTAAGGACTTCACCTTGCAAGCCTTTGACCTGAGTCTCTCGTACAACCACATGTCTGAATGGGAAGACCTAGTTTAGTAGGATTCTGATATCTCGCCTTTGATACCTCGAGGTGGCAGTTACACGGGGGTAACTGTACGGGGGAGCGTGCCTGTGCTTCGGCTTGGTACCCTATTCAACGTTGTTCGTCGGCCCTATACTTCGGCTCTGTGTGAGGGAAGTGATAGTGGAGGCAACACAGAGAGGTTTCTAGGTGGAGATAGAAGTTTCTGAAAGGCTTTGTTATGATCACTCATTCGCATACTCTTGTATGGCGTTTCACGGCTGACGTGGTGAGTTGATTATATCTTGTGGGTAAAGTGTACAACCTCTGCAGAGTGTATAAACTATTCGAATAGCCGAGTCCACGGTACTGGACAATGCTCGGGGATTACAGTCAAGGGGTAGAGTTTTGAAAATAAAATGGGGTGAAAGGCTGTGTGCTAGTGTTAATGGTGAACTTTGATTAAGGACTGTGTATCCAAAATTATGTGGAAAACAATTTGAGAAACTATTTATATTTAAATGGTTTTGACGCTTTCTATCTAGATAAATAATAATTCCAAAATATTGATGCAAATGCAAAATAGCCAACTGAGCCATTCCTTTGTAACAAGCCATGCATGTAGTAATAGGTCTGCATTCTATGCATGACTTGTTGAGTACGGTGTGTACTCACCCTTGCGGGCAAAATTTTACCAGAAGAGAAGTCTACACCAGCGTGGGAAGAGGAGTGTACTGGAAGGCCAGAGGTCTAGGGAGCAAGCCTCTGACAGAGCGCCTGTGGAGAAGAATGGATCACTACAATGTTTACTTTCCGCTGTTGTTTATTATTACTCTGAATAATGTAAGCCCTGCGTGGCAAAATATTGTAAGGTGACCTTAAGGTCGTACAACTCGATTAAATACATGTTTGAAGTACTTTATTATTATTCATTGTGTTTGATTATGGTACTTTAACCTGTTAAGCTTGTGTGCACTAAGCGATCTGGACTAGTCACGAGAATACCTGAGTGTCCGGATTTGCGATTCGAGGCACGGCGAGAGGTGGTATCGAGCATACTTGTTGTAGGAATTGACCCTAGATAGATTGGCCGTTCTTTAGGAACTTCAAAATTATTTTCTAAAAGAAAATTTTAACTTGAAAGAATGATAAGTTCTTGACTTGTCTTATTCTTCTATTCTTTTCTCCTTGCTGAAATTTCTATCTTTCCCCGTTGTTTTAAATAAAGATCTTATCTGAGTTGTTTCAAACAGTTATTGTTGTTTCACACTTAAGGAGAAAGCCTTGGTGTCGCCGCCAATCTCAAGATGGTGAAGACAGAATCGTCGAGCGCAAGAAAAGTGGATCGATGAAGTGTTCCAGAAGCTTGAAGAACCAGTGCTTCCGTAGCCAGTTGAGACTTGTGTGTGAAGAGTTGCGTCAGTCTAAGATAGAAGTGCTACCCTCTTAGACGGTAGATTATTGTGTGTTTAGGTTAATTTGGTTTTCTTTGATTCTTTGAGTGTGCGTTATGTTCTGCGAGCTTTTAGGCTTGGATAAGCAACCATACCAAGTTAATGTCGTTTGCTTAAGTTTTTGAGTCAAACCTTTCTCCCCGCACTAGTTTCTTGTGTACTTGTCTTCTCTGTTTCCCTCTTTCCTATAAAACATTATTGTTCTTCAGATGGTGAACACTCGTGGAAGCCGTGGAGTTGGAGGAAGCGGATCTCAGCAGGGTGGAAACCAAGACAACGCCCCAAACCCTCAGGCACCACCTGTGGACATGAACAATCTGGGAGCTTTCTTGACTGCTCAAACCCAACTCATGCAGACGATGATGCAACAAATGCAGCAGTTGCAGAATCAGGCCGCAGCGAACAACGACAACCAAGATATGCATCATGGACATCAATCAAGATTGTCAGACTTTATGAGGACTAGACCCCCAACCTTCTCTGGGAACGTCAACCCCATTGAAGCGGATGATTGGCTTAGGACGATTGAATTGAAAGGAAGCTGCACATATCTCAATGTGTCGGCAATGAGAGAGTCCTGTACGCTTCTCACTAGTTAGAAGGAACAGCCGCGGAATGGTGGGAGAACTATTGTGCATCCCATGAGCAACCTCAGGAGATTACCTGGGATGAGTTTACTGTTGCCTTCCGCCAGTACCATGTGCCGGAGGGTATGATGGAACTCAATAAAGAAGAGTTCCGATCCTTGAAGCAGGGAGGCCAATCAATGGCCGATTACCTGAACAAATTTACTCAATTGGCTCGCTATGCTCTGGAGGACGTAGCCACAGACAAAGCTAGACAGTCTCGATTCATGAAGGGACTCAACTCTGGACTTCAGGTGGGACTGATCATCCACACGTTCCCGGATTTCCAGGAACTAGTTAACAAGGCCCTGATCCTTGAGGATAAGCGCAAAGAACTGGATGATAACCGTAAGCGCCGTATGGCCCAGCAAGGGAATCGACAAGGGCAGCCGAGACCGAGAGTGGTACCTCGGCAGCTCACCAGGTTTCAGCCCGGGAGCAGTGTTAGAACACCACTACCTACACCGCGACCTACTGGTCAGAATCCACAGACACCAGCAAGAACAATTAACCAAGCTGCAGGAAACTCGCCGATGGTTTGAAGACGCTGTTACAACTGCAACGAGATGGGGCACTTCGCCAATGCTTGCCCCAAGAAGGGAGGAGTCACTCCTGTTCGTTTTAACTTGGGTAATACGCCTGCAAGAACACCAGCCCAAGGAGGAAGTAGAGCACCCGCTCAAGCTGGAGCAGCTCCACAATCAGCAATGCGAGGAAGAGTCAACCACATCACGGCAGATGAGGTCTAGAACGCCACGGACGTTGCACTGGAAACGTTCGACGTCGACGCCGTCGCTGTTCCGCAAGAAGACGACTCTCTCTTCGCTAACCAAGATCAGGAGATCAGAGATAGCTATCCAAGAGCCTGCATTCCACCGTTCGACATCTGCGGTGAAGACTTTGAAGAGGAGGATTAACCAGACGTCTAGGATCATGTTTTCTCCAGTCTTTGCCTGTGGTATTTTGGACTTTGCTTTGTCAAGTTTATTTGCCAGTTTAATGTCTCCGTTGCTATATGACCTACGGGTCCAACTTTTGTAATATTGGGCTATGTCGAACAGTACTCTGAATTCAATTTTTAATTATCGCATGGTTATGGTCCATACTGATATTATCTGTACTAGCTATTGACCCAGCTTATTTCATGAATATGATGAACAAAGTATTCATGGAATATTTGGATAAGTTTGCCGTCGTATTCATTGATGACATTCTAATTTAGTCCAAGACAGAATAAGAGCATAATGGACATTTAAGAATGGTTTTGGAAAAGTTAAGAGAAAACCAACTGTATGCAAAATTTAGTAAATGTGACTTCTGGAAAAAGAAGGTAGAGTTTCTGGGACATGTAATGACCGCTGAGGGAGTAGCTGTTGATCCGAAGAAAGTGGAGGCAGCACTACATTGGGAGCAACCAAAGTCGGTTACTCAGATTAGAAGTTTCCTTGGTATGGCTGGATACTATCGCTGGTTCATTGAAGGATTTTCCTCAATTGCGAGACCTCTCACACAATTGCTAAAGAAAGAAAAAAAGTTTATGTGGACGCCCGAGTGCGAAAAGAGTTTCCAAGAGCTGAAGAAGCGATTAACTTCGGCACCTGTTTTGGTGTTGCCGAATACTAAGGACAACTTTGATATATATTGTGATGCTTCGCGTCAGGGACTGGGATGTGTACTGATGCAGAACGGTAAAGTAGTGGCGTATGCGTCAAGGCAGTTAAGGCCACATGAGCAGAATTACCCGACCCATGATTTAAAGTTAGCCGCTGTAGTGCACGCTCTTAAGATATGGCGTCACTATCTCATCGGAAACCGATGTGAAATATATACTGACCAGAAAAGTTTAAAGTATATATTCACTCAATCGGATCTTAACATGAGGCAGAGAAGATGGTTAGAGTTAATCAAGGATTATAACATCGGAATTCACTACCATCCAGGGAAAGCAAACGTGGTGGCAGATGCTTTGAGTCAGAAAAGCTATAGCTTAAATTCGATGATAGCAGAAAGTCAGCCTGACTTATGTAAAGAGCTTCAGAAGCTAAGGTTGGAAGTTGTACTGGAAGGATTCTTAGCTACCTTGGAAGTTAAGCCGACCCTAGAAGAGTAGATCAGGGAAGGTCAAAAAGATGATGACAAGATAAATAGAATCAAATCCAAGATGGACGAAGATTTAGCCAAGGATTTCAGAGTAGATGAGCAGGGTACCTTGTGGATAAAGAACAGAATCTGCGTACCCCATAAACCTGAATTGAAGTAGTTGATATTGGAAGAAGCACATGATTCCAAATACTCCATTCACCCCGGCAGTGCAAAAATGTACCAGGATCTCAAGGAAAGATTTTGGTGGCCAAATATAAAGAAAGAAGTAGCTGAGCATGTAGCATTATGCGATGTGTGCCAAAGAGTCAAAGCAATGCATCAGTGACTAGCCGGACTGCTACAACCACTAAAGATACCGGAATGGAAATGGGAGGAAATTGGGATGGATTTCATCACCGGGTTGCCAAGGACTCAAGGTGGATATGACTCCATATGGGTCATAGTAGATCGATTGACAAAGGTTGCATATTTCATACCTGTAAAAACAACTTACTCTGGAGATAAGTTAGCAGAGCTGTACATGGCAAGAATTGTGTGTTTGCACGGTGTGCCTAAGAAGATAGTATCGGATAGAGGTACACAATTTACCTCAAGATTTTGGGATAAGTTGCATACAGCTATGGGCACCCGTCTGAATTTCAGTACGGCATACCATCTGCAGACAGATGGTCAGACCGAAAGGGTTAACCAGATACTTGAAGATATGCTAAGAGCTTGTGCATTATCGTACACCACATCATGGGACAAATGTTTGCCATACGCAGAGTTTAGCTACAATAATAGCTATCAAGCTAGTTTGAAAATGTCTCCTTTTGAAGCTTTATATGGTCATTCATGTCGAACACCATTAAATTGGAATGAGACGGGAGAATGTCATGTTTTTGGTCCGGACGTACTTCTAGATGCAGAGGAGAAGATTGCTCTGGTTAGAGAAAGGTTGAAAACTGCACAATCAAGGCAAAAGAGTTACGCCGACAACCGACGACGTGATTTGAGCTTTGAGCCAGAGGATTATGTCTATCTCAAGGTCACACCACTCAAGGGAGTTAAAAGGTTCCATGCTAAAGGAAAACTTGCTCCGAGATATGTGGGTCCATTCAAGATTCTGAGCCGCAAGGGAGAAGTTGCATACCAGCTAGAGTTGCCGCAATCTTTGGCAGGAGTGCACGACGTATTCCATGTATCTCAATTGAAGAAGTGCCTTCGAGTGCCAGCAAAACAGACACCCTTGGAGGAGATAGAATTACAAGAAGATCTGACTTACAAGGAATACCCAGTTAAGATTTTGTACACCATGAATCGTGAAATAAGGAACAAGTCAACCCGCTTTTGCAGAGTTCAGTGGAACAATCATTCAGAAAGCAAAGCAACTTGGGAACACGAGGAAGATTTGAAGAAGGAATTTCCCAACCTCTCCTCTAGCCAGCCCTAAATCTCGGGGTCGAGATTCTGTTAAGGGGGGAGGTTTGTAACATCCCAAAATTGGGATATTTTGAATTTTATAATTTATTTTGAATTTCTGAGAATTTCTGGAATTTATTTGGATTTAATTTGAATTTTTGGAAATTAATATTTCTTTGGAAATTAATTTAATAATGAAAAGTTTCAATAAAATATAAATAAAAATATTTTATTTGAGTTTAAAATGTGGTAAAGTATTTTCTAGAATTTTTCCAAAATTTTTCTGATATTTTTAAAGCCTCAAATAATTCAAATGAATTTCTAGTATTACTTTTATTGAAAAACAATTGGAAAATTTGGATGAACAGTAAAGGGCCCGGCCCATTACTGTGCGCGCCACTCAGAAACCCTAAAGACGCTGGATCTCAGCCATTCGATCCATATTGCACAGTTGACAATGGCCCGCGTCGATTCGTCGCCCCGCGCCGTCGGATTACCGCCACGTGTACGCCCTGGATGGAGCCACGAAGCGTCGCCGTGCGTTACTGGAAACGCCGCCGCGCCATTACCGCCGAAGAAACGCTCGCCATTACTCGTCGCCACGTATCTCTTCCGCTTCATCTTCCGGCACGGCGTATAAAGCACATTCTTCCGCGCCTACTAAGACCTTTCACGCCTCCCGAGAACCGCCGTAGAGCTCGCACGCCCTCGCCGTAGTTCCGAAGCTATTCCGCCGGGTTTGCGCCACCGCCGATCACTCTTTGCCGTCTTCGAGGCCACCGGAGTGATCCTCGTGCCAAGCCGCATCCGGGGAGTTGGTTCGTGTCGCCGAAGGATCATCGGAACGCCGTCGCCTTGGTCATCTTCCCCAGCTCCGGTCTTTGAACGCCGCCGCACCAACGCCAAAACTCGCGAGCAACGTCGGCCGTTGGATCTACATCACACCGTCCTGGTTAGTCCACGCGTTCCCCTCTCGGTAGAGACCAGAATAGCATTACAATAGATCTTAGCCATAGATCTAGAGATGAATGGCTAGGATAGTGCCATGTGCCCAAGTCGGGATCACCCACGTGTGCTCAAAAATGTGCTAGATATTAGCCGTCGGATTCATGTTGGATGGTCTAGATTCAGCCACATGGTCGCATAAATAGTAAACCCCATTTTCATGTATCGAGCGTTAGATCTTGTGTTTGCGGTTTAGATTCAGCCACGTGTTTAGGTCAACAGTGTAGAACTCGGGTAAAGATCACCATTGGATTTAGATCAGATGGTCCAGATGTTGCCGCGTAGCAATGAATCTGGTGCGTAGGATTGAACCGTTGTGAACCATTGGATTTTAGATGAGCGGTTCGGATTTATCCACGCGTCGCGCACCGGGGTAGCCACGTCGCCTGTTACGCCGCGTGAATTGAGATTCAATCTGAATCGTTGAATTTTGAATGAACGGTTGAGATCACACCGCACCGCAAGCCAATCCGTGCGTGCCCTGTGTCGCGCGAGTGCCGAGGCGTCGCCGACCGTGTGTCGGTGCGCGGTGATGTCATTCGTGACGTCACCCGGGCCCGCTGTCAGTGAGAGAGAGGGATCCGAACCATTGAATTGATCCGGGCCGTCTGTTTGATCGTGCGATCACGATGAAGCCACGTGTTCGGCACGAATCATGGCGCACGTTGACTGGGTCAAGAGGAACCGAATCGTTTAGTCAATTGTAGCCGTCCATTTTTAATCGGACGGTCAGGATTAGATCAACCTCTCGATTGATAATGCGCTGACACGTGTCACGACCAGATCTTGCCACGTGTCATCTTGGCGTCGCCGATGGCGTCATCGATTAGAACCCACTTGTCGCTCTTGGCACGATGAATCTTGGCGTCGTTAACAAAGGGCGTCATCTTGGACGTCATAATTCCGATTTTCTTAGAAAAATAATTTGACCGAAAATGATTTCGGTGCTGACGTCATTATTAGCAATGCTGACGTCATAAATGCCGAATTTTCCGTATAAAAATAAATAACGAAATTTGGTTTATTCTTTTTGATTTATTTTAAAACTTCAAATGATTATAACTTTTGCGTTTTAACTCTGATTTTAGTGATTTCAATTTCTAAAAATTTGTAAAATTAAGATCTATTTATTGGTGAATTCTATGGAATTTTTAGAGTTGAGTTTGCTCTATGGAAAATGTATTTATTGTGTGTACTTATGAATTGGGTAGACGTTGATTTGTCGGAGAACTTCGGGGAGGAATTTTCTGCATAAGAACCAACTCCGGACCAGGATCAGCAACTCTTTGAAGGCAAGTCATGCTTTGACCATTTTGCTCCTAAGTTTTGAAATGTATTTTGTTTCAAACTATGCATGCTAATTCAACAAAAAATTGGTTTAAATATTTTGGGTGAATTAGCTAATCAACCTAATTACTATTGCCACCTTGTTAATAATATTTGCATGCCATGATTCCTTCGATAACCTAAGTTTTGTGATATTAGTTGGTTGATAATATTATGCCAACACGGGAGGCTAGACCGTGAATAGTTGCTTAGCCATGCTTATAACGTGAATAATTCTGTTTGGATTACAAAAGCAACATTGATTAAAGAATAGTGAATGCATTTTGATAAAAGGTGGAATGATGCTGGTATTGATACTGGAATGTAGAGACTTATGTGGTTCTACATGAAGGATGATTACGGGCATGTGTTGCACCGTTAAACTACTTGGGGTGGAATTGATTTAGACTGGGGCAAGTGGACCGAGGCTTTGTGCCAGGTGGGCCTATGTGGCAACTGGGGTGGGTTGAGTGTTGTGAGGGCTGTGTGCCAAAATCTGAGAGAAGGAAGAATTGCATTGGTCAGTTAAGGACTTCACCTTGCAAGCCTTTGACCTGAGTCTCTCGTACAACCACATGTCTGAATGGGAAGACCTAGTTTAGTAGGATTCTGACATCTCGCCTTTGATACCTCGGGGTGGCAGTTACACGGGGGTAACTGTACGGGGGAGCGTGCCTGTGCTTCGGCATGGTACCCTATCCAACGTTGTTCGTCGGCCCTATACTTCGGCTCTGTGTGAGGGAAGTGATAGTGGAGGCAACAAGGAGAGGTTCCTAGGTGGAGATAGAAGATTCTGAAAGGCTTTGTTATGATCACTCATTCGCATACTCTTGTATGGCGTTTCACGGCTGACGTGGTGAGTTGATTATATCTTGTGGGTAAAGTGTACAACCTCTGCAGAGTGTATAAACTATTGAATAGTCAGGTCCACAGTCTTCGACAATGCTCGGGATTCTGATCAAGGGTAGAGTTTTGAAAATAAAATGGGGTGAAAGGCTGTGTGCTAGTGTTAATGGTGAACTTTGATTAAGGATTGTGTGTCCAAAATTATGTGGAAAATAATTTGAGAAACTATTTATATTTAAATGGTTTTGACGCCTTCTATCTAGATAAATAATAATTCCAAAATGTTGATGCAAATACAAAATAGCCAATTGAGCCATTCCTTTGTAACAAGCCATGCATGTAGTAATAGGTCTGCATTCTATGTATGACTTGTTGAGTACGGTGTGTACTCTCCCTTGCGGGCAAAATTTTACCAGAAGAGAAGTCTACACCAGCGTGGGAAGAGGAGTGTACTGGAGGGCCAGAGATCTAGGGAGCAAGCCTCTGTCAGAGCGCCTGTGGAGAAGAATGGATCACTACAATGTTTACTTTCCGCTGTTGTTTATTATTACTCTGAATAATGTAAGCCCTGCGTGGCAAAATATTGTAAGGTGACCTTAAGGTCGTACAACTCGATTAAATACATGTTTGAAGTACTTTATTATTATTCCGCTGTGTTTGATTATGGTACTTTAACCCTGTTAAGCCTGTGTGCACTAGCGCGATCCTGGACTAGTGCAGAATACACAGAGTGTCCGGATTTGCAGATTCGGGGCACGACAGAGGTGGTATCAGAGCATACTGACTGTAGGAATTGACCCTAGATAGATTGGCCGTTCTTTAGGAACTTCAAAATTATTTTCTAAAAGAAAATTTTAACTTGAAAGAATGATAAGTTCTTGACTTGTCTTATTCTTCTATTCTTTTCTCCTTGCTGAAATTTCTATCTTTCCCCGTTGTTTTAAATAAAGATCTTATCTGAGTTGTTTCAAACAGTTATTGTTGTTTCACACTTAAGGAGAAAGCACTGGGTGTCGCTGCCAATCCTGAAGATGGTGAAGACAGGAATCGTCGAACGCAAGAAAAGTGGATCGATGAAGTGTTCCAGAAGCTTGAAGAACCAGTGCTTCCGTAGCCAGTTGAGACTTGTGTGTGAAGAGTTGCGTCAGTCTAAGATAGAAGTGCTACCCTCTTAGACGGTAGATTATTGTGTGTTTAGGTTAATTTGGTTTTCTTTGATTGCTGAGTGTGCAGTATGCGTTGCAGAGCTTTTAGGCTTGGATAAGCAACCATACCAAGTTAGTAATCGTTTGCTTAAGTTTTTGAGTCAAACCTTTCTCCCCGCACTAGTTTCTTGTGTACTTGTCTTCTCTGTTTCCCTCTTTCCTATAAAACATTATTGTTCTTCAGATGGTGAACACTCGTGGAAGCCGTGGAGTTGGAGGAAGCGGATCTCAGCAGGGTGGAAACCAAGACAACGCCCCAAACCCTCAGGCACCACCTGTGGACATGAACAATCTGGGAGCTTTCTTGACTGCTCAAACCCAACTCATGCAGAACGATGATGCAACAAATGCAGCGATTCTTGAGAATCGGCCGCAATAACAACGACAACCAAGATATGCATCATGGACATCAATCAAGATTGTCAGACTTTATGAGGACTAGACCCCCAACCTTCTCTGGGAACGTCAACCCCATTGAAGCGGATGATTGGCTTAGGACGATTGAATTGAAAGGAAGCTGCACATATCTCAATGTGTCGGCAATGAGAGAGTCCTGTACGCTTCTCACTAGTTAGAAGGAACAGCCGCGGAATGGTGGGAGAACTATTGTGCATCCCATGAGCAACCTCAGGAGATTACCTAGGATGAGTTTACTGTTGCCTTCCGCCAGTACCATGTGCCGGAGGGTATGATGGAACTCAAGAAAGAAGAGTTCCGATCCTTGAAGCAGGGAGGCCAATCAGTGGCCGATTACCTGAACAAATTTACTCAATTGGCTCGCTATGCTCTGGAGGACGTAGCCACAGACAAAGCTAGACAGTCTCGATTCATGAAGGGACTCAACTCTGGACTTCAGGTGGGACTGATCATCCACACGTTCCCGGATTTCCAGGAACTAGTTAACTAGGCCCTGATCCTTGAGGATAAGCGCAAAGAACTGGATGATAACCGTAAGCGCCGTATGGCCCAGCAAGGGAATCGACAAGGGCAGTAGAGACCGAGAGTGGTACCTCAGCATCTCACCAGGTTTCAGCCGGGAGCAGTGTTAGAACACCACTATCTACACCGCGACCTACTGGTCAGAATCCACAGACACCAGCAAGAACAATTAACCAAGCTGCAGGAAACTCGCCGATGGTTGGAAGACGCTGTTACAACTGCAACGAGATGGGGCACTTCGCCAATGCTTGCCCCAAGAAGGGAGGAGTCACTCCTGTTCGTTTTAACTTGGGTAATACGCCTGCAAGAACACCAGCCCAAGGAGGAAGTAGAGCACCTGCTCAAGCTAGAGCCACGCCACAATCAGCAATGCGAGGAAGAGTCAACCACATCACGGTAGATGAGGTCCAGAACGGCACGGACGTTGCACTAGAAACGTTCGACGTCGACGCCGTCGCTGATCATATTGAACAGGAGATTATGCAAGGCAAGCACCCCTTTGGTCATATTGAACCCAATATTTAATTTTCCTTTTATTTATCAAATGGTTTCATGCATACGTTTATTTTCTGTAAATTCGATATATTGTGGTGCTGGTAGTTATACCTGTTGTCTCATTAACCTTCTTTGCTAATTATGGACATGTGAACCTTGATAACCCCAGATTAAGGATATGCATTACTTAATGTCATCATGGGTATATGCGTTACATATTATTCATGCTTAGCCATGCTTTAGAATCATCAAGGTAAATGATCAGATCAAATTTTGTTTCCTGAAAACCTCAGAATTGTCTCTATTGGTTGTGGGTATTTTGATTAAAAACCCAAAATAAAACTATGGTTTTGATGCGGGCGATTATTGGCAATAGCCGGGTGTGCAAAGGAAATTGCACGTAGTGTAGGGTGAAGTATCGCCCGTGTCGGATTAAGGACCGAGCAATGGGACGCTATAGATCCAAGAATTCCGTGCAAGCACGAGGGCTATTTATGGGGTAGCCTTAGCCTATTAAGTTATTTAGGCATGACTTTGCTCTTTGGTAGGCGGGAGTTAGCAGAAGCATTCCGTTATGGATTTGCTTGTGAGGGGCTTCCATACAGTTCGTATGGGTAAATGCTTGGCCGGTGCAACAGTGTACGCCTTGTCATGAACAGAAACGGTGTGTGTGTTGGGTATACGTGAAAGGGACCACGTCGCGTGTGTGTTTCTGTTCCTCTGGCGGGGGTTAACGTCCCGGGCTGGATCAAAGTCTTGTTTAGGTAATGTAACGACTATGTATGGTCGGAAGATCATGACATGTGGGTACAGATGTACACCTCTGCAGAGTATAAATCTAATCGATTAGCCGCGCCCGCGGTCATGGGTACTTGGTGAAGTCATTCCAATGCTAGACTTTGGTATTTTCTGAAAATGGGTTTTGTTTTAGCAATTGTTGCTTTATGTCGAAGGGCTGACATTGATGGATTTAAGGATGTGGATTATTTATCGCTCACGTCATGGAGGACTGTGAGTGTTACTTATGCTTTACTTAATTGTTATCAATAAATCTTGCTTTTATAAATTCCGTTTGCAAATAACTGGATTTACAAATTCAATTTAGCTTTATGCAAATTAACTGTAGTAGCCTCCTTGACTTGGCTTGCATTTATGCATTTGCAAATACCACCTTAAGTCTTGCGGAGTACGAAACTACTCACCCTTGCTTAATTTGTGGTTTTTAGGTGTAAGCTAGAGAAGCTTCGAAGGTTTGTTTCGTCGCAGGTTGCGGGATCCTTATTGCTGTGATCTTTCTAGGGATTTATGCCTGGTCAGTTGCCTGCGGGTCGGATGGGTACACTACAAGGCTTTGCTTCTTTTGCTGCTATATTCTCTGAGTTGTAAGATTTGTTTGTATAATCCTTTCCGCTTAATTACTATAATGTATGGTTGTGATTCCGATTGTTGTAAATGTGCGTACTAGCTACTGATCCAGGGACTAGTACTGTGTGTACATTAGATTGTCATTTTGGCATTTCATGCTAAAATGGGGGTCGTTACAGTTGATATCAGAGCTATACTGATCGTAGGATAAACCCTAGATAGAATGGCCGTTAGCACTAGAATTAGCAAATTCAAAAGCTTATTTTCAAAAGATATTCTATTGGCAAAATGTAGACTTTGCTATTCTTACCTTTTTCTTAAGTTCTTATCCTTATCCTTACTTTCATTTTGTTTTGTAAACAAATACCTCTTTCCTTAAAAATGGTTTATCTTTGCTATTGCTTCTGAAGATGTCCGAGACATGTCGCTGTCATCCTTCATGCCAGCCAATGAAGACTACAATATCTACGCCAACTATCTCAAGGAAGCAGACGATGCTTCGCTACTTCCGACAAAGCAGAAGTAAGGCTCGAAGATTCTACTCCGTGAAGTAACAGCATCATCCAGTCGTTAAAGGCAGAAGATTAGATTACCTTACAATCTACCTTAAGATAAGAACCCTTACGCATAGCCTGTTATTCCACTCTAGTTATATAAAGCAATTTATGTTGTCGTTATGTCTTGCTACTTGAAATTGGTTTCTATTCTGAATGTCAGGGCTGATTTATGTGTTGAAATTGGTTTCTATTCTGAATGTCAGGGCTGATTTATGTGTGAACTTAACCGCTAGGTTAAAGTTTCACAATAAGTTGTCCTTATGTGTGAATATGGAAAACTCAACCCATAGGATAACTAAGAAATTATAAAATAGTTTATCTCTTCTCTTTGTAGAACTTCCTATGAGTTTACCCCTCTTCATCATTAAACTTCTCACCTGTATAATCTATTTGGTCATTAACCTTTCTTAGAAATAATCCTCATCGAGATCGTAATATAACCTCCATCACTACTTTTGGCTTCTTAAGACCGCATCCACCCATATATGAACCAAGTTTAAGATCTCACCATATTAGTAAACACCAAGCTAACTTAAGTTATTTTAGGCTAGATGAAACCTAAAATTTTCCAATAGTAATGTCTAACTATGCCTCAAAACTTGTCTCATTGCTTTGCCTAAATTATGTACCACAAAAATGAGCTAGAACCAGAAAAGTTCTATACTTATGAATGGAAACCTTCGAATGAATGTTAAAAATGAAAACAGAAAAAAAAATCAGAAACCCCATTTTTCTAAAAGAAAGATAAAAAGAATAACATTAGTTGTATATATACTATTTTCCTATCTATAGGATTTAGTCTCCTTATCTATGTACTCATTTCTCTTTTGTACAATATTCTTCCTCCACTCCTAAGTTATTCTTTCTAGAAGTATTTTTCTTTTTGAAGAATAAAAACTATCCCTTCTTTTTGCTCTTTCTTTGACATAACTAAGAGCTACCCAGCAGAATGCCGCCACAAGTTGCTATAATCAGCAGATTCCAATGCCAACCAATCTCGTCAAGTCTGTATGTCAGACCTTAATAAATATCCTCATTACATTCATACCACATGCTGACACTTCTCGCCCTCAAGATTCTCTAATAAACTAATGCTATAAAAACAACCTCTGCTACCTCCGGGAAGCACTTCTATTGCAGAACCTTTAGTCGAACCCCTTGATACTAGAATGGGAGACATGACCATAAAGTAGTAGGTTAGCATAATAAAATTTTGTTGTGATATAAGAAAATGTATAATTCTTATATAATAAATAAAAGTGTGTTGCAATTTGATTAATTAAAAATTTCTGTCTATATTATTATTACGTCGTTTCAGTTGGGCAACACAGAGAATACAGAGAACAGCGTTCGGCGTTCCCATCTAGGCTGAGCAGTGGCCCTCCTTTTGTAACCCGCTTCCACTGACCCAGCCGCTCTCGCCAGCGATGCGGTACTAATGTTCTCGTTGCTACTGTGCTTCGTTTCCTCTCATCAGCTTTGACAGCGGCGGCGTATGGAGCCCTGGGTTTTGGTGAGATTGCGGGATGGAGGAAGCGGCGGCCTATCTCCAGGTGGGTAACTGGCCAGGCCAAGGCTAGCCCTTCAATTCTCCAGCAAGTCGGCCCATTTACAACGCTGTGAGGCTTGGTTAATTGGGAACCTCCTGTTCTGTGCAAATGTCTTATTAATTCAACGTACTTACAGCCCATGCCACATCAGCCCACAAGTGAGAATGTAACGGGTCCAAGTCTGGATACCCACGGGTCCAAAATAAGACCCAAACTCGGACCTAGACCCGAAATAATATACCCGTAGGTCTAAATTTAGACTCAGACTCGGACCCATCGGGTCAAGTACCTACAGGTACCAGGACCCACGGGTATTTTTACCATCCCTACCTAGGCTCGTTCGAGGACTTAAGTGCCTCGACCAGGATGACCCGCTCCCGACGCCGCACTGGGCGTACAGCCGCTCGACATCCCGCTCGTCATGCAGCACGAAGCTCCCGACGAATCGCTGCCTTGTACGAAGCTCACGTACGGCAAACGAAAAAAAGGGCCGGCTAGCTCTGTCTGGTCTCCTCCACACACAGCGTGCGACTTTAACGACAAGTGTCATTGACAAAGATACCAAGCAAGCCTAGTAAAGCTACGATGGGCATCCATGAAGAGAGTCTGGACTTTGCTAGTACCAAACAAAGATTTGATATGCTCCTTGATTACTAGCACACAAACGTGTGGAGGATGCGACTTTAACGACAAGTGTCATTGACAAATATACCAAGCAAGCCTAGTAAAGCTACGATGGGCATCCATGAAGAGAGTCTGGCTTTGCTAGCTAGCAGGGCTGGAAAAAAAACTAAGTGGTAGGGCTCGTTCGTTTGGTTTAAAATTGCTCTAATTATACTTATTTATTGGTTAAATATTGAAATGAATCAATTTCGAATGAAATTAGATTTTGCTCTGGCTCGGTTCGGCTCGGCTTGTTGGCTTGATTCTAAAAATACATTCAAATTATAGATAAAATAATACTAAATCAAATTATGTCAATTTTAGAAAAAAAAACTCGAAAAAATGAGAATTTGGTTCGATTTCCACCCCTACTAGCTAGTACCAAAGATTTGATGCTCCTTGATTACTAGTACCCAAACGTGCGCTGCGTGGCAAGTTGCACGACTTCGTTTGCTGGCCGGCTAGCTCACAGGAGCGGAAGGAGACCAGACAGCCTGAGCGCATATACTCCACACGGTTTTCGATCTTCGGGGTTGACGGCAAGATGTGCGTACGAGCGAGCTCTGGGGTCTATCCGTCAGAAGATGTATATGCATGTGAGCCACTGCATGCGTGCCTTCTGTTGATTCATATACACGAAGCTTCCTGATACTGATCAAGATTGTCTCCCTATATCAATCAATACTGTATCGTATTTCGACCAGTATCAAACGATTAATCTACTTCAAGTCATATGTAAGTACGTAGCACGTAAGTAAATCTATTTAATGTAACATCCAAAAAATCCAACAATAGTTAAAATAAAATTTAAAAATTTAAAAATAAGTAAAATAAAAATTTGAATTTGAAATACGATTTAGTTTTGAATTTTCACCATTTCTGAATTTGGACTTAAAGAAAAATCAATTCTATTATTGAACTTCTCTTTTCTAAATAATGAAAACCAAAATCATGTAACATCCCAAAAATATATTAAAATAAAAATAAATGTTTTCAATTTGAATATAATTATTTTTGAGTTTTCTTGATATTGATTTTTATTTGACTTTTCTTGGAATTGTGTCTGTAAGAAAAACCAAATAAAGAGAATTACTAAATGGATAACGGTAAAAAGATAAAAAGGAAAAAGTAAAATTTTGAAAAAATCATATTAACATTTTTATCTCTTAGGTAAACTTTTACCTGGTAAATTAAATTTTTACTGCATAGTAAAAATAATTAATAATTGACAAGACATTCTTTGACTAAAAACAGTGCATAATCAGAATTAATATAAAATATTCAAAATTTATTTAGAGCTGTGAACATTACCATAGAGTACTTAATACATTATTTACGCTTGGTAAAAGTTTTAGAAATTTATAATGTCATTATGGCCTTTTAAAATTCAAAAATAGAAGCATTGAAAATCTGAAAATCAGATTATCATCATTTTTGTAAATTAAACACAAAATATCTTGATCTGAAAATTTTACTGAAGGCTTATGTGAGATATACGAACTCCTATAAAAATTTTAAAAATGTTATGATGAAATAAAAATATCCAGAAAACTTAAAAACAGAAAACTAAATTCTGTGCATAGTGCATTGTCGGAATATTTAAAATATTTCTGTAAGTTATTTTAACCCAATATTTTTACTGAAGGATAAGCACTACCAGAATACTCTAGTAAAAAAGTTTCAGAAAATGTTTTGGTAATTTGATGGGTGAATTAATTGTAAACCTGATCTATCCGAGCTGCATCTACTCCCTTTGACTGACTTGTTTCGCTGACAGGTGGGCCCAGCTATTAATCCCATGCCCATTCGCTGGCAGTGCTCATCAGCCCTTCCCTCACCGACCGGTGGTCACGGCCCCACCTGTCTGTCTCGCTCTCCCTTTTCCTTTCTTCTTCCGGTCGAAACCGCCCTCACTGCCAGAACGCTGCCGCAGCAGGGGATTCACAAGCGAGTTGCTGCCACGGCAAGCGTTAGGCAGCATGGGGCAGCAGCGAATTCATTTCCTTTCCTATCGAAACGTTGCCACGGCAGTCATTTCCTTCTGTTTTTCGTTGCCACGACAGTACTTCGGCAGATCGAGCACGGAGTTGTGGCGTCGCCCATTGTCCTGCGTTCCCATCCTGTGCCTCCTTGCCACGACAGTACTTCGGCAGATCGAGGAGAGAGTTGTGGCGTCGCCCATTGTCCTGCGTTCCCATCCTGTGCCATGATGTCTGCAGCATATTTAGGGGGTGTTTGGGACAGCTTCAGCTCCACCAAAATCTGTAGAGTTGGTGGAGCAGGGTATTTTTAGCTCCAGAAATTTGTGGAGCTGGAGCTGTGGGTATATTAAGAGTGTTTAGGTAGATCATCTTGTTTACATTTTAGACTAAAATGATAAACTTAATTCACTTTATTTTAACCTATAAGTTTCAGCTCTGAGCTGGAGTTGGGATCTGGAACTCTCCCAAACAGGGCCTTAAGCCCTTTTGTGTGGTTCATTAGCTTCCCATATCACCACTACTCCTCTCCACTGTAAAAATCATTGGCCAAAACTACCGCTTCCTCTGAATCCGCCATTTCTGGCAAGAACCGAACTCGAGAGATATTTATCGATTCAACCCCCATAGTTAGCCATCTTCAAATTCTTTCGGGAATTAGTGTTCTGGGTATCTAATGATCTTTCTGCCCTATTTAAACCCAGCATTCACCTACTAGAATACTCCCCCAGCACCACTCATCTTCTCTGCGGCAGGCGACAGGTGGTGGCGAAATCCGGTGCAAAATTCACCAGCCGATTGAGCCCAAGCCAAGATGGTGTCCCCCAAGTCTCAGCCGATCACAGCGTGGGCGATTGCAAAGGCTCAGACTCAAGATCAGAGAAGCCGAGCAAGAAAAGCAAATGGATCATGTGTTTAATGAGCTTTGGTCGATCAAGACCGTTAAAAAGGAGTGAAGGAAAAATGAGCCAGTCAAGGACGAGTTAGACTCAGCCGATGACTTAGACTCTCCGATGATTCGAGATGACACCCCTCCTATGGATATCAATATGGTGTTCACTTTGCCAGCCGAATTCAAGATAAAGACAACATCGGCTACAGAAACCTTCGCTCAGTTGTGTTTGGGTGCCTAAGACACGATTTTTGAGAAACCCCGAGATGTTCATCGGCATCTTAAGCCATTATATTTGAAGGGGTACATCAATGGCAAGCCTATCTCTAGGATGTTGGTAGATGGTGGGGCAATAGTGAATCTTATGCCATACACCACTTGTAAGAAGCTGAGCAAGTCCGATGAGGACTTGATTAAAACTAAATGGTGTTGAATGATCTTACAGGAGATTCTACCAAGGCCAAGGGTGTCATGGTGACAAAATTAACGGTCGGCAACAAAACATTGCTGACTGCATTCTTTGTAGTTGATGCTAAAGGCAACTACAACGTTCTGCTTGGCTGAGATTAGATTCATGCCGATTGCTATATTCCATCAACCATGCATCAATTACTGGTCGAATGGAATGGAGATGAGCGTGATGTTGTGCAAGCCGACACATCGGCTCATGTTGCTATGTCCAATTCAGATACAAATTGGCATCATGAAGAGGCCAAGTGCTTGTCAGGTAAAGCTCTGAATAATTGTGATTTTATTTGCACAAATAAGACAGGGCTAATCCCAATAAACATGAGGCCAATCACATTCGATCGGACAAGTGAAGTAATACAATGATGGAGTCCGAGCAAACAATGAATATGTTACAAGACAAAATGCAAAGCTATCAGCAAATAACGAATAGCTGTGAGGCCATCGAAGATTTCCAAGACATCAAAAAGTTGGGCCAAGGTTCACATCGATTGACTTGCTCGAAGTAGTCGATATAGGAGATGGCAATATAAAGAGACCAACTTTTATTATCACAAAACTAGATCAAGGGCATAAGAACAAGTTGGTTGAAATTTTTAGAAATTACATATATTGTTTTGCTTGGGAATGCAATGAAATGCCTAGTCTAAGACGACAGCTTGTTGAACATCGGCTACCTATAAAACTTGATTATCGGCCGTTCAAACAATCTCCCCAGAGATTTAATTCGGCCTTGTACAATGTTATAAAAGAAGAAATTGAAGGATTATTGGAGGCCAAGTTTATCAGGCCTTGCCAATACGCTGAGTGGGTGTCAAATATCATTCCTGTGATGAAGAAAAATGTTAAACTAAGAGTATGTGTCGACTTTAGGGAATTGAATAAAGCCATGCCAAAAGATGAGTATCCAATGCCCATAACTGATATGCTTATCGATGCCGCATCCAGGAATAAAATTATTAGTTTCCTTGATGGTAATGCCGAGTATAATCATATATTTATGGCAGAAGTCGATATAGCGAAAACCGCTTTCAGATGCCTTAGTGCCTTAGGGTTATTTGAGTGGACAATAATGACATTCAGCATAAAGAACACTAGTGCAACATATCAATGGACTATGAATTTAATTTTCCATGATTTAATCAGCCGTATTTTGGAAATCTATATTGATGTTGTTGTTGTAAAGTCTACAGATGATTTAAAGCATTTAGCCGATTTGGAGATAGTCTTCAAAAATACAAGAGCGCACGGGTTGAAAATGAATATGTACAAGTGTGCTTTTAGTATGTCAACTGGGCAGTTTTTGGGTTTCATGGGTCATGAGAGGGGAATTGAGGTTAATCAAGAAAGAGTGAGGGCTATAGCCAAAACAAAACCACCGACGTGCAAAAATTAGTTGCAGAAGTTGATCGGCAAAATCAATTATTTATGGTGGTTCATCTCAAATCTCTCTGGCTGTATCCACAAGTTTACCACATTGTTAAAATTAAAGAATAATCAAGAGTTCGTTTGGGAAGGCGATCAACAAAGAGCCTTTGATGATATCAAAGAATACTTGACTAATCCTCTAGTGTTAGCCGCACCACAAAAAGGGATTCCATTCAGGCTATACAAGTTGGCTGAGGAGGAAACTATTGCAGCTGTTTTGGCACAGGAAGTTGATGGCAAGGAAAGGTTGATCTTTTATTTAAGCCGACGATTGATGGACACTCAAATCAGGTACCCCTTTGTAGAGAAATTATGCTAGTCTTTATATTTTGCCTGTATGAAGTTAAGGTATTATATTTTAGCATCGGCTTGTAAGGTGGTTTCTAAGACCGATGCCATAAAATACATGCTGTTAGCTTTGATTTTGCGAAGGCGACTTGGTAAATGGGCTTATGCAATGATCGAGTTCGACCTATCATATGAATCGGCTAAAGCGATTAAAGGGCAAGTTATAGCTGATTTCATGATGGGACATGAGACTACTATCGATTTGGTGGTTATTGCCCCTTGATAGTTGTATTTTGATAGATCGATGTGTCGAGAGGGTGATGGCATTGGTATAGTACTTATCTCGCCTACGGGACATAACTTCGAGTTTGCATTTCAGCTAAATAGCTGATACTCTAATAATCAGGCAGAATATGAAGCATTGCTCAAAGGCCTACAGTTACTGGAAAACATCGAAATGGATGCTGTTGAGGCCTATTATGATTCTTTGTTAGTTGTACGGCAGGTTAAAGGAGAGTACAATTGCCACGATGATGTTCTAGCCAAATACTTGGATTGATGCCTTATTATAATCAGCTCATTCAGTTTATTCTCTATTAGTCATGTTCTCCGAGAGATGAATGAGAGGGCTAACTTATTGGCCCAACAAGCATCGAGCTATAGAGTTTTTGGCCGAAGTTAGGATTAGGAGCCGATAGATAAAACGATAATGTGTTTGGATACTGTTGATTGGAGGGCTAGAATAGTGGAATATTTGGTTGATCCATCTAAGCCGACGAAGAGAAGGATTAGGCGGTGGGCTTTAAAATATGTAGTCCTTGATAACACTTTGTACTATCAAACGTAAGAAGGGCTATTGCTAAGGTGCCTTGGAACAGATGAAGCCAAGATAGCAATTGGCGAAGTGCATGAAGGCATGTGTGGATATCATCAATCGGCTTATAAGATGAAGTGGATGTTAAGACAAATAGGGTATTTTTGGCCGACCATGTTGGAAGGCTGCTTCCAGTATTATAAATGGTGTCAGACTTGTAAAAAAATTAGCAATGTGCAATTGGCCCTAGCATTAGCTTTAAACCCTATTATTAAACCTTGGCCATTTAGAGACTATGGTATAGACGTAATCGGAGAAATATTCCCTGCTTTAAGCAAAGGCCATAAGTTTATTTTGGCCGCAACCGATTATTTCTCTAAATGGGTTGAAACTATACCACTTAAAAAAGTTACAAGTGTTGAGGCCATTGGATTTATCAATGAACATATTATTCATCGGTTTGGAATTCTACAAACTATCACGACCAATCAAGGAATGGTGTTTATGTCTGGTGAGTTTTGAGGGCTTGCTAAAAGTTTGGGCATCAAGTTATCGAATTCATCACTGTCGGGGACTGGAAAATCTATGCCTGGTCAATGGATGGTCAACAAAGCCCCTAGCTCGGGCTCGATCCGTGATATCTTTGACCAAGACGTGGACCGCGCGACTCCCTTACAACCTCGAGCTAGGGGGCAAGGAGTCGGCTTTCGCTCGGAGGGGTTGACCTCGGGATACGAATCGTGCAGTCAACCTGCGGTTACGAAGGCCCTTAATTGGTGGAGTTAAGTCAGGCATGAGTGGCAAATCTGGGACGGTTACAGCCCACCTTCCTTGCGCACGAAGCCACTCCCCCGGGAATCTCTCCGGGAGGTTTCCGGTAATGGCTAAGAGGGATATATAACCCCCTGGGACGAACATACTAGGCAGATCGCAACATACACACACACGTACTCAGGCTACAGAAGCCCGAGCTAGAAAGCACCTTCTTGTACTCAAACATAGAGAGATTCATCGCCTCCGGGCAAGACTGGAGTAGAGCTATTACCTGTCACAGGGGCTCGAACCAGTATAACTCTTGGTGTCGTTCTTTGTCTTTTCCTCCGACCATTAGATCAGTAAGACCGACCCTTAGGTGAGTGTATTTGATTTAGGGTCCCATATAAACAATCAACCCTCATTCGCGGTCCGGCGATCCCGATCATCGATAGCTGGCACCCACCGTGGGGCCCGAAAGCTTCACTCACTTGAAGGGACTTCAAAACTTCGGAGGCATGGCATTCGTCATCGCGGGACATTCGGCGAGCTCGGGCTTGAATGCGGTTCCAGAGCATGATAACTCCACGTCCCTATTTTCGCCTTTTCCACCGCTGTGTGATCAGTTTGTTTTCATGGCGGCTAGCCATGACACAAGCATGGAGGCGAGGGAGCGTAGTCCGAAGACCCCTAAAGACGCTTGCCAGATGGCCCAAGTCGTCATCAACCAGGCCATAACTGCCCTCCGGCGAGAGAAGTGTGAGAAGATTGGAACTTTATCGGGACGATCCAAGCTCCCTCGGTTGGGCGAGCGCCTCCGTGCAATCGCCCGGGTCATGACCGATCCCGCTCGGGAGAAGTCGGGTCATTTTGGCCGAGCTCTCACAGACGAGCTCAACAAAGCTGCTGTTGAAGTCATACCTTCGCAGCACCAAAGTCGCCACTCCGGGTCTCGTTCCCTGAAGAGTGACGGCAGCTCTTCGCGCAGGCGCCCCCGCCAATCACCTTCGCGCCAACGATCTCAGGATTTGTCCCGGACTCCTCCACGTCATTGCCCCCAAGGCGCGACCCCAGATGGCGTACGGAGCTACAGTAGCTCTCATTCTAGCAGCAGCATGTCGGGTCTTTCCCCGGACATTTCACCGAGGCACCGCAGGGTACACGAACGCCTGCGGTACCTCCCAAGCGACGCCCGTGCCCATCGTCACGATCGACGCAGTCGTAGATATGGTCACCGAGGCGACTATGATTCCGGTTCTAGCAGCAGCGACCACCTTCCTCGGTGTGCCCCTGTTCCAGCCTATGGTTGCTCGACATACTCCGACGACCTTCGTCGGGTGCGCTGGCCAGCCCGATTCAAGCTCGCCCTGATCGAGCGATTTGATGGGATGAAGAACCCTAATGAATTTCTTTCAATTTACTCCACGGCAATCTTGGCGGCAGGGGGAGACGAGGCGGTGATGGCCAACTATCTCTCGATCATGTTGGAAGGGCCTCGACCTCAGTGAAACCGGCCACGACGTCAGCAGGCGTCGCGCCGACCTCGGCAGGGGGATCACTGGTCTGGGTCCCGACAAGTCGATGGCTGACCACAAGATCCGCAGGGGCATCCTGGGTATGACGAAGAGAAGTTCTGCCTGTTCCATAGGGCCTTAGGCCACGACCTGCAAAGCTGCAGGGCCTGGCAGAGTAGGCTAGACGCCTTCTATGATGGGCGTGGAGAGATGCCTACTCTCCCGAAAGAAGGGGAGCAACCCGACAGGGTCGACGTCAGGACAGACCAAGCCAACCTCGACCTGGAGTTCCAACAGGGTGATCGCCAGATCGATGTCATCTTCGGTGGCTCATTAGCGTACTAGTCCCGGCGCGAGATCAAGGACGCTGCACGCACCGTCTATCAAGCTACCGCCGGGAGGCCCGTCGACCAGTCCAACAAGTGGGCTGGGGCCACTATCACATTTTCTTGGGAGGACGCTCCCCAAGGTATGTCCAAGGACCTAAAGATTGCCCTAGTTGTGACCTCGACCATCAGCAACACTATGGTCGGGCATGTTATGATCGATGGGGGCAGTTCCCTTAACCTACTCTTGGCCAGCGCACTCGACCGGATGCAGATTCCCCGATCGAAGGTCAAAAACATAGCAATTCCGTTCTTCGGGATCGTTCCAGGGAGCTCGACCACCCCTCTCGGGCAGGTGGTCCTGCCTGTCACCTTCGGCGCTTCGGACAACTTTCGCACCGAGCTAATCACCTTCGAGGTGGTCGAGGGAGATCTCCCGTACAACGTCATCCTCGGGCACCCGGCTTTAGTCAAGTTCATGGCGGCAAACCACTACGGCCATCGCTGCATGAAGCTTCCAGGGCCCAATGGCATCATAACGGTGCGGGGTGATCTTAAGGTGGCACATGGATGCGAAACCTTCGATCCTCAGATTGGCCGCAATCTCGAGGTCTACATGGATTATATCATCGTTAAGAGCTCTTCCGAAGACAGCCACGTCCGAGACCTCGAGGAGACATTTGCCAACTTGAACAAGAACAGGATTAAGCTCAACCCTGAGAAGTGCGTGTTTGGCGTTGCTTCGGGAAAGGTACTCGGCTACATGATCCAGGGCTCAGGAGTCGGCCCGAACCCAGAGAAGATCGAAGCGATTGAAAAGATGGCTCCACCAACCTCGGTGAAGTAGGTACAGTGTCTTACTGGCCGAATGGCCGCCCTCAGCCAGTTCATCTCAAGGCTTGGTGAGCGTGGGTTGCTATTCTTCAAGACCTTACGTAAACAAGGGAGCTACGAGTGGACGCCCAAGGCGCAACGGTCCTTCGACGACCTAAAGATATACCTTTCAAGTCCACCTCTGCTCACGACCCCGCAGTCAGGCGAAAAGTTGCTGCTCTACCTCACAGCTGTAAACTAGGCCGTCAGCACCGTTTTGGTGGCCGAGCGAGGCGGTTGGCAGCACCCGATCTACTATGTCAGCGAAGTACTTCACGAACCGAAGGAGCGCTACCCCCAGGTCTAGAAGTTGCTTTACGCCCTCCTTATGGCTTCGCGCAAGCTTCGGCATTATTTTCAGGCACACTCGGCAAAATCTTGAGGAATCCAAAGGCCGGAGGTCGCATCGCCAATTGGGCTATGGAGTTGCTATATTCAACATTCAGTTCATGACACGCATGGCCATCAAGTCACAAGCACTTGCCAACTTCGTGGTCAAACAAACGTCACAGCCGGCTCCCGAGTGTGAAGTCAAGGAAGAAGTGCCTTGGGTCATGTACTTCGACGGTTCAAGATCTTTCAAGCGCTCAGGGGCTGGGATCCTTATTCTCACCCCTCGAGGAGACAAACTGAGGTATGTGGTTCGTTTTGGATTTATGGCCACTAATAATGTGGCTGAGTATGAATCTCTCCTGGCGGGTCTTCGGGCTTGTAAGGCGCTGGGCGTGCGTCGGTTGATCGTTAAGGGCAATTCTCAGCTAGTTGTCAACCAATTCAACAAAGATTATCAATGTTTGGAAGACTCGATGGCCAAATATCTTGCCGAGGTACGCAAAATGGAGAAATGGTTCCGGAATCTAGATCTCAAGCACATACCCAGGAAGGACAATTCCAGTGCCGATCTCCTCTCCAAGCTTGGGTTGTCCGATGATGAGGTTCCCCCGGATGTCGTCCTTGAGACCTTGGCGGCCCCCTCGATTGCCGAACAGGAGGCCACGGTCGCATTCGAACTCCCGCCTGATCCCGCTGAGAGGAGTAGAATCAAGCGTCACTCATGTTCGTACAAGATAGTCGACAGTCAGCTTTATCATCGAAGCATCTCTGGAGTCTTGACGAAGTGCATCTCTTCGGAGGAGGGTAAGTATCTGCTAAACGACATCCACTCGGGTCTCTGCGGAGTGCACTCTTCTTTCAGGATGATGGTTGGCAAAGCTTTTCGCATGGGGTTCTACTGGCCAACAGCGTTGCAGGATGCTCGGGATATTGTTCGCACCTGTCGGGCTTGCCAGTTCCATGCTCAGAAGTCACACCAGCTAGCCTATGCACTTCAGACCATTCCACTCGCATGGCCCTTCTCGACATGGGGGCTCGATGTGCTAGGCCCTTTTCCTCAGGCGGTTGGAGGGAAGAAGTTCTTATTCGTCGCTATTGACACCTTTACCAAGTGGATAGAGGCCGAACCTGTCTCGACCATCACTGCTCGGGCGGCTATCAAGTTTTTTCGCTCGTTTGTTGTCACCAGGTATGGGGTTCTATGCAGAATTATTACTGACAATGGAACACAGTTTACCAGTGAGCTGTTCCAGGAATATTGCTAGGACATAGGCACCAAAGTGTGTTATACTTCGGTGAGCCACCCGTAGAGCAATGGAGCAGTAGAATGCGCCAACGGGCAAATTGTTCAAGGCGTCAAGAAGCGAGTTTCAGATGTGCTCGAATGACACGGCCAGACATGGCTGGATGAACTCCCGACCGTCCTATGGTCTATTCGTACCACGGTCAGCAGGGCAACGGGATCCACACCCTTCCGGCTTGTATTCGGTACCGAAGCTGTCCTGCCTTCAAAGGTCACGCTAGGCTCTGCTAGGGTCAGCTTGGTCGATCAAGTCGACTTCGAGCAAGAATGGTCTCTTGACCTTACCCTGGCAGAAGAAGTAAGATGTCGTGCGCTGCTACGATCAGCGCATTACCTGCAAGCTCTTCGCAGACATGCGTCTCGATCGGTACGACCTAGGGAGCTCCTTGTTGGGGACCTAGCCCTAAGACGAATCTAGGGCTCGTCCAACACCAATAAGTTATCCCCGCAGTGGGAGGGCCCCTACAGAGTCGTTTCAACAAATCGCATGGGGGCTTACCGGCTAGCGATGCCCGATGGCAGAGAACTCTCGAACTCGTGGAATATTGATCAACTCCGAAAATTCTATGTGTAACGCCTTTGTCTCAAATTTCAATAAAAAGTTGTTATTCGTTGGATATGTTGGTCTTTGCGTCCCTTTTTAATCTTATGCTTCGCACTGGGTGTTGTGACCTCACAATTCACCTCCAGGGGTCATGTTGGCCGTAAGTCGATCCTTGTCGCGTCGCGGCTTCCCCTGTGGCAGGGCTTGAATCAGGGGTCCGGCCGTAGGTATATAGCTTTTAACGGGCCAAAAAATCTCTGAATTCGTTCTGTATGTAGGTGCTCTCGAACTCGGTCCGAGTGTTGCGAGCTTGTAATTCACCTCCCGGTGTCTTGCCACTTGCAAGCTGGTTCTGTTCGCATCCTAGCTTCCCCGGTGACAGAACTTGAACCATAGCCCACATTCGAATCGTCATGTGAGCATATATCGTGATCAGAGTGTTAAGGTCTAATCTAAACGACATTAGCATCTTCAGGACCAAGCTCTTTTTCATACGAGGGTTCGCTTATTATGCTTGACGATCCTAACAGCCTCCCCTATGGGATTCATATCTTCTACCGACTTTGCAGGTCATACCGATTTTGCAGCTCACACCTTTCTAACTTGCGCCCAAGGCCGGCGTTGCTCAACCTTGACCACAACGGGGGCTGGACAAGGGCATACTTGCCCTGGGAAAAAGCTAAGTACTAAACAGACAACAGTTCATTTCGCTCGAAAATAACTTTGTTTCATTAATTTTTTCTTGTACAAGTACTAAACACATGGCTTAAGGGCTAATCCTAGCTAAAGGTCGGCCATATCGCGGGTGAGCTTCTCCTGCTCGAGCTCGGCAACCTTCGTCCTCAGAGCAGACAGTTCACCATGAAGACGAAGTGCTTCGTTCGCGGAGTCGGTGGCACGCCTTCGTTCATCTTGGAGTTGGGCCAAGGCGGTCTTCGCCGTCTTGGTTGCCCTGTCCAAGCTTCTCCTCGAGCTCAGTGACCTTTGCTTCGAGCTCGACAGGGGCTTTCGCCGAGGCGGCCACTTGGTCTGCGACCTCCTTCTGCAGTTTCTCCACCTTCACGCGCTCAGCCTCGAGCGCCTTGGCCGACCGAGCACGTTCTTCCTCCATGGCCTTGAAGGCGTGTTCACGCTCGGTGCTGATGGATTGGTTGAGTTCGGACACGTGAGTTGCTTCCAGCGCCGTCAATGTGCCTTGGAGGGCTGCAAGCTCGGCGGCGTGGGCCACGGTCCTTTGCTCAGCCTCCTCCTGCTCGATCACCAGAGTCTCCTCGAGTCAGAGCAGGCGAGCTTCCTGTTCCTCCACCTTGTCGAAGAGGATCTTCAGAGCATCAGAATGGCTCTGAAGACCCTGGAGCCCCTGACTGATGAGGTCAATGGCCTACCAGATTCAAAAAAGGTCAAGTCTCATCAAAGAAAAACAAGTCGTGGGACAAAAGGAGTGTGTGGAAATTGTGCTGTAACTAGCTGAGCCAGTCTTCTAACATCGTTCGGTAGGGCCCTACCGCATTGCTTGACACCTCAGTACAAGATGGCCTTGACCAGGTCGGGCGCCGGTGAAGCTCTTCCAAGACGCGGGCCCACTCCACCAATGGCGGCTCCGGCTCAGGCCTCATCATTTGCCTGAAGGTCAGGCTTGCCTTCGGGCATGGTCCCCTCGATCAAGTTGACCCCGATGTTAGCAGTCAGGGGGTCTTCCGTTTCTTCCCTAATGATGGCCCCGGCTGGGTTGCCGGCTTGGCCCTCCTTAGTGACCTCGGCTGATCGGATGCCGGCCTCGGTGGTCGGGGTCGCCCCGACCGCGATGGTCGTGGCGATCACGGCAGTGACAACTTGATCGGTCTCGGCCGTGGCGGGGGAGTCGTCTCGAGCTTCACTCCCCGCTGCAGCCTTGGCCGGGGAGACCTCAACTTTGGAGGCCACCGTGTCGTCGGCCTCCTCTTCGTCGGCGGTGAGCGAGGCCGCGCCCTCGTTCGAATCAGCGAGCCCGTGTTCAGGCTCGCCGACCACGACCCAACTATGGGGGCCCCCGACGGCGCGACCCCGGCTCGCAGGGAAGCGGTGCACCAACTTGTACGAGGCCTCCTCCTCAGACTCGGACTCGCCCTGGACGACAGCCATCATAGAACAGGTGCAGCCGCTTTCGCAGAGGAAACACTCGGCTCCGCAAGAAGTCATTGGCGATGGCCTGCCCAGTGAGGCCGCGAGTGGCGCAGATGTGGATGGCGGCGATGGCCTCCTGATCAACCATCAGGTCGTCCGCCTCGGGGGTCTGGTGTTTGCCGGTGATAGGCGCTCTGTTGTACGCGAGCGCGCCGTCTTTGCCCCTCTTCAAATAGAACCATCTCTCGGTCCATGGACTGAGGGAGTCCTGAGTGTGAAGCTGGGGGAAGGCCCAGGGAAGTCCCGTCCGCAGTCGGAAATAAAGGCATCCGACTACGGGGTCCTTTCCGGTACGGAATAAGGAGAAGAAACGGAAGAAGATAGATGGGGTGGGAAGGATCCCAAGGAACCCCTCACACAAATGGGAGAAAATGGAAAGGAGAAGAATGGAGTTCAGCACCAAGTTGACAAGCTCGATCTCGCGTTGCGCCAGGACCACCGCCACGAAGTTACTTTTCAGCGTCCACAGGCCAAAGAGCATGTAGTGCTCGGTGCTGACAAGCTCGTCGTCTTGAGGCTATGGCTCGGTCTCCCCGCTCGACAACCGCCATGTCGCCGGGTCTAGCAGCCCAAGGCCCTCGAGCTCCTTCATCCTGGCCTCCGACAAAGAGCTCTTTCCGAACTTGGCCATGAGGAAGGCTTGGTGCTTGGTCGAGGGCGAAAGGGCAGGTCAAGCAGGGGGCTAGAATGGGGAAGATCGAGGGAGGTTCGAGAATTCTTCAGGAGTGCTGACGGTTCAAGATTTATAAGCCTTAATCGTCGCCAGTTAGAAGATATGGCGTCTCAAAAGGCGCGTCGGTTTCGATTTGACAGGCACATTTAGAGATTTGGAAGCGACATTGAGGCGTCACAGGCGGTTGCGCTGCTCTTCCGTGTCCGTACCAAGATTTCGATGGCCAAGGGCCACCAGGTGTAACTGTGTCAAGCCTTGTGGTTGGTCTCCGTCCGACCTCGACCTTGGGCCTGGGTAGCTCTGGGCGCGACAAGAAGATCGTCCCCTTTTCCAGATTGTGAGGCTCGAGTTCTTCCCTAGTCCCTGAGTACGACCTGAGCCTTGGGGGCTAGCTATCAGGGACTGGGAAATCTATGCCTGGTCAATGGATGGTCAACAAAGCCCCTAGCTCGGGCTCGAGCTGCGATATCTTTGACCAAGATGTGGACCGCGCGGCTTCCTTACGACCTCAAGCTCGGGGGCAAGGAGTCGGCTTCCGCTCGGAGGGGTCGAGCTTGGGATACGAATCGTGCAGTCAACCGGTGGTTATGAAGGCCCTTAAGTGGTGGAGTTAAGCCAGGCATGGGTGGCAAATCCGGGACGGTTACAGCCCACCTTCATTGCGCACTAAGCCACTCCCCCGGGAATCTCTCTGGGAGGTTTCCGGTAATGGCTAAGAGGGCTATATAACCCCTTGGGATGAATGTACTGGGCAGATCGCAACATACACACACACGTACTCAGGCTACGGAAGCCCGAGCTAGAAAGCACCTTCTTGCAATCAAACATAGAGAGATTCATCGCCTCCGGGCAAGACTGGAGTAAAGCTATTACCTGTCACAGGGGCTCGAACCAGTATAACTCTTGGTGTATCGTTCTCTGTCTTTTCCTCTGACCATTAGAGTAGTAAGACCGACCCTTCAGTGAGTGTAGTCGATTTAGGGTCGCATATAAACAATTAACCCTCATTCACTTCTGCGGTCCGACGATCCCGATCGTCGACAATCACCATACTACGCTTAGGCCAATGGTCAAGCAGAATCGTCTAACAAAATGTTAATAAAACTGATTAAGAGAAAGATAGATAAAAAAACGAGAAATTGGCATTCAACGTTGTCAGAATCTCTATAGACGTATCGGCTAGCGTGCCATGGAGCGACGAAGATTTCACCCTACCAAATATTTTATGGTCAAAAAGCCGTTTTGCCCATAGAGATTAATATTGATTCCATAAGGATAGCTAGGCAAAATGATTTATCGGCTCAAGAGTACGAAGACTTGATGGTGGATAATTTAGCTAATTTGGCAAAATTACGGTTGTACCCAAGTCCTTCATTGAAGCTAATTTGGTCTGGAAGACAATTTTACCTGTTGGTTCTAGGGACAACCGATTTGGTAAGTGGTCACCCACATAGAAAGGACTGTATAAGGTAAATTAGCTTGTTGAGTGGAATTCGTACATACTAGAAACATTAGAAGGAATTGTGCTCCCTAAGATGATCAACGGGAAATACTTGAAGAAATACTATCCTAGCGTTTGGATTGGCTCTTAATTGGCTACAGAAGTTTACTGTCCATAAGGCCAAATTAACCCGATGCAGTTAATTCTGGCTAAAATGCTAAGTTACAAGATGTGAAAATGGGACAATGATAAAATTAGTTAAACAGCCGACTATGATAAGTTAATTGTTTCAGTAGACCGACACTTCAAAAGATTACATCCATTATATCCATTGCAGAAAATAAATTACAGGCCAGAGCTGGGGAGACTAGCACCTAGAGCTGACAGCGTGCCCACAGCCTTAGCGATGATCTCCTGCACCGTGTTAATCGTCCACTGATCCTCCTTGGCATCTCTAGGGACAGGGACGACCTTAGCTGACTACTTCTTGATGACAGCCATGGCCAAGGCTATGCCTTGCTTTTGTTCATTGATGGACAACACTGATTGCTCAACAAGGAGTCGGCCACCAGAAATTTTCTTGGTCAGCTCGACTAGTTGCTCTTCAAGGACCTTTTAGCCAATTCGAGCTTCTGCAGAGCTGTCTTGTTGGCCTTAAGTGCTTGCGCATTGGCGTTGAATTTGTTTTTCTTCACCTTTGTATCAGCCACAAGCTTGTCCAGAAGTTTCTGGTCAGCTTCCTACGCCTCCTGTTGAGCAATCCTAGCCTGGGTCGCTTCAACCACTACCTTCTTGTCGTCTAAGTGGCAAACATCAAGAAGGGTGACCATAGCCACTAAGGCAACTCGGCTTCGATTGCAGCCATTGCGTCCCTTATCGACTGGTTGTTCGCCAAGATTTCCGCCTGCGACTGCGTCACCAAGTTGAAGAGCTTATTAAGACGCTCTTGCATACCTAGGGCCGATGTAACCGCGGCCAATGCCTCCATGGAAACTTCAAGAATTTTGCGGATGTCCACTGGATAGTCGTCGGTGGCCAAGATCTCTGGGTCATCACGATCGGCCAGGGGGCATTGGGTCCAATGAAGACGGAACAGGAGGGAAGGGAGCGAGTGGCATCGGGTGAGAAGGTGGCAGAAGAAACTCAACAGAAGCAGAGGGTAGGTCAGCCAAGATAGTAGCCACTTGCACCAAAGCAGTCGGCTAAGAAGGGAAGATTAGGTGAGTTGAGCCAATGAGAAGATATACTTGTAAAATACTTATGCAAGTTGCTTACCCCGCCAGTAGCTGATGCGTGGGGAGAGCTTTCGCCACTTTGCTCCTGTAGTTTAGAACCTCACTTGGCGAGAGCTTTAGTCGACTTGACATGTTTCCTCTCTAAGACAAATCGACTGCGTGTTAGATTTATGAGAGGATATTTCATGCAAGGAGAACAAGCCAAAAGAAGAGCTTACTGGGTTGTTGTTGCTTATCGATATTTGACAAGGAGAGGCTTTGAATCCCCAAGGTGCCAAAAGTATAACCTGTAAGGCCCATCGACTGATGAGGCCATTTGCCAGCTTGGCCGCTACCCGATGGGCCTGTTGCGACCTTCTTTTCCGTGGCCTTAGTCTAGAAGAATGAGAAAGCCGATTAATAAAAGCACTAGACAAAAGGATAATAATAAGAAAGATTTGTTACAATCGATACCTCTTCAGTAATATCTACTAGACTTGTGTTAGTATACGTGAAAGAGATAGACTCGTCGCTCGAACCACTGTTAGAAATTACCTTTGGCTCGGGTTAGTTTGGAAAAAACTCATTAACAATGGCCGACAGTGTCTTCTCGAGATAAAGTGCCGCTGCGATTGCTGACCACAAGAGGAGAAATGTCCAGCCCAAAATGTGTTCAGTATAAAATGAGGTAGACCTTCGATTTGGAGCTCGTTGGCTATTTCTAGGACAATGTTAGTTGCAGCTGCTATCCCATTTCGCTCTGTCAAAGTACTTGTAGAAAAAATGTATGTAATGATGAATGAAGTGGTGTTGTCTCGATCAAGGCCGACGTTCATAAAATTTAATGGATTCAGATAATTTAATGGATGTGGCACTGATTATAACCAGAAATGAAATATCTTCAGTTCCTATCTTCAAGTCCTTGCGGGATTCATCAGGGATGCCCTTACTTAATCTTGCAACCCTTCCGGGGATTTTAAAATGTACAGTATTGTTTTATAAGACTATGAATGGTTATTCTCAGTTGGTTTTACCTGTGCCTTAAGTTGAGCTCACTTTATCTTGATGGTGTATTTAGTTCTTTGCTCAAGGCTCCAAGAACAGCCTGGAGGTTATCCATTTCTGCAAAATCAGATTGTCAGTATTCCTATTGGTACATGGTCGCCACATACTGGGAGGGCAAGTGACAGACAGCTGAAAACTTTGCAACCGAGTGCCCCTCTAAATTCCTGCCTGGACTTGCTGCTTGAAGGTACCATATAATTGACATTTCAAATGCCAGTATTCATATTATTTTTTCCCAATTGATTCTTAAGACCATAGTGCGGTGATTGTTGGCTACAGAATCAACGTAAGTATGTGATTAGTTCTTCTTGAATAATGCAGATAATCAATTTCAGTTCAACAGTTAAGGTATGAAATAAATTGTACCAGATGACATATACAAAATCCTTCTAACTTGTTACACCGTAGATGCTAGGTAGGATCATGCACACATTACATTATTTTTATCTTTTACAGTGATTCATTTGGGTTTTGACAACATGTACTCTGAATTTTCCCCTTAAATTATACTTTTCAAAATCTGAACTAGCAATTTGGACAGCTATATTTATAGTTATCAGTATATTAGCTGTCGGATTCCTGGAAACCTATCGTAGAGACAGAATGCTGAGGCATATGAAATTAAGAATATTTGCTAAATATTATACACGCATGAACAGTTCTCGGACTGTCTAGATTTCTTTACAGGTGATCTGTAAACTGTTTTCACTACAAATGTCTATGCTTCTCTCATTGTCTCATTGAGCGCATACTAAAAAGAATTTGGAGTAAACCTACATCCCCAGAGGTGGAAATCATGATAGTAGTACTTAATAGTACATAGTACTACCTTTTGTACAGTCTGAATTATATGATTGTCATGTCAGGGAAGTTTTTTGAAATATATACCATGGTAGCAGTATAGCATAGGGTGAAGTTTTTTTGAAATATATACAACGGTAACACTACAAAACTTGTACATGATTATGGGCGATCCTGATTAGTGACTGCCTCCAAGTTGAGATTCTCATTAAGCCTGTTCCTTTTTGAACTGCATGTGCTATTTCTTAACTTGCTGATGTATATTTAGAAATAATATTTTACATCCTTATGAAGTAAGAGTAACAGCTACTGAATTTTGCTTCTTCCTTTTCCCCTCCAGATAGAGTAAGCTCAATTCCTATTGTTGATGACAATGGGTCCCTCATCGATGTCTTCTCACTCAGGTTTGCGTACCATATCATGTTCTTTTGCCATGCTGGTATGCTGTTGTATTTTTTTGTATTCATAGAATCAATTAACCTATGCTTGATGAAGTAATCTACTGGGGCTTCAACGCAATCTATTTATCTTTGTGCAATGACATGATGTACCTTAAAATAAGACCTTACTCATAGAAATTGGTCCTTGTCTAATATTGTTTTCCCCAACACTGAAAGCAAGAATTATTTTGGCAGGTACAGCTTTTTTTTGTGGTGGGGGGATGTGTACTTTGACAGATTTTGGGAGATGGGACAATGGACGAGGAAAATCAACTCAACTTGCTCTTATGGTAGAAGAATAACCAACGTATTTACCCTATGCTATCCCATTTCGTACGGGATGTACTTACGGTTCCGGTGTCCACTGTCTCGTCAGAATCCACTTTCAGTTTGGTGGGGAGGATACTTGAAACGAGGAGATCGTCTCTTAGACCTGAGATGGTTGAGGCAACTACATGCCTCAAAGACTGGGAGCGTGCAGATGACAGGACACAACATCAGCCCGAGGATCCGGAGATCACGGAAGCGGTAGCCGACTTTGACAATCTCAGCCTTGGATAGTCTATGTATATATACGTAGTTACTGTACTCTTTTCCTTACCGAAGGTACCCCACACCGGGGTGTAAGGTTTTTAACGAGACAGTAACTCTATACATGTTCAAAATTTAATAAAATTTATTTCTTTTTCCCCCAATATTTGTGTCCATTGCCGCTGGTCACATACATTTAAATTGGTGGGGCATCTGCATATATGATCGTTTACCAGTGCATGAAATGAGTGCATGATGAGATTAAAGTTTATCAATAGTTGATGTGAAGGAACGAAATGAGTGCATGATGACTTGATGAGACAGCTAGCGTGGGTGCATAAAATGAGTGCACAATGTGCATATGCATGCAGCACGACGATCGAAATTTATTAAGAAAAAAATACTACTAATTGTTCCTCGGTTTGCAACAATATTACTAATAACATCTTTCTATTTTGCAACAATACTACTAGTAGTTTATAAGACGTATTTTTTTACAATCAATTTCATGCATCTCCGGGCTTTTTCCTCACGTCGCAATAGTATAAATGGGCCGGGCCTGGGCCGGCACGACACAAAGCGCAAATGGGCCATGCAGGCTCGCTGGCGCGAAGTCGGGCCTGCCCGGCCCGCAGCGAAGCACGATGGGCCGTTCCGCCCGCACGATTCCGCCCAAAGCACGATGGGCTCGTCTTGGCCGATCCGACCGACACGACGCCCACCTATACCGCTGAAAGTCACGAGCGGCGAGAAGACTAAGGCCCTGTTTGTTTCGGGTTTTTACTGGCTTAAAAGCCAAAAAACTAAAAGCTAAAACAAACAGATAGCTTTTAAGCCGAGCTTAAAAAAAGCCAAAAGCCTCCCATGAACTAAAAGCTAAAAGCCAATGTGAGATGGCTTTTTTTGGCTTTTGTGGATTGAAAATTATATTTGCCATTGAGTTGTAACATATTTACCCACCAATGCCATCCATATAACTTATCTACGAAAGCGGGGAGAATTGGAGGCCAACCAGGGTGGCCACGTGTCACTGTTTTTTTTTTGCGAAAAAGCCCTCCATAAATTTCGTAATTACGTTTAGGTCCTCTGGCCGGTTATTTTGCAAAAAAAAACTGTAGTCTGTATATATTCACGAACAGGTCCTCCGGTGGGTAGTTTTGCGAAAACAAAAAATTACATCCAGGCCCTTCTATCGGTAATTTTGCAAAAAGAGCCCTATAGTTTCGTATATTCACAGTATGGGTCTTCCACCTTTATTTTTTCGTTTGCGAAAAAATGCTCCGTAGTCTGTATATTCGCGGTTGGGTCCTACGGTGGGTAATTTTGCAAAAAAAAATTACATCCAGACCCTTCTCCTGGTAATTTTACAAAAAGAACCTTATTGTACGGAGCGGCGTAGCGCGGGTTCCTATCTAGTATAAATGAAACTTCTTTTGTTTTCAAGGGTGTCTCCCTCTCCCTCTTCCTCACAATCTAAAAGGGTATTTTAGATTTTTCAACAATAAGCTACACTATCCACCCCTAAAAAAGCCAAGGTGCCAAACAACGTGCTTTGGCTTAAAAACAAATGGCTTAAAAGCTCATTAAGTCAAAAAACTGGCTTTAAGCCAAAAGCCAAAATACTTAAGTTGAAACAAACAGGGCCTAAGGCAACCGATGCGGGCAATTGTGCGGCCTGCGTGGCTGGCGCTTTGGGCTCGTGGTGCGGTGGCCTACACCACTGCTGGCGCTGTGGGCACACGACCAAGAATCCCATCGATGGCACACAAGTGGTGCGGCGTGGACACTGGACACCGAGCGAGCGGCGCGTCGCCGACAGGATGTGGCAAAGCAAGCGCACAATCGCCAATGGCTCGAAGCGTGGAGGCCGATGTACTGGCAGCAGGGATTACAAAATCGTTTTGAACGTGAATTTCGCTCTTTCGGTGGTACCGATTTTCACAAAAAACTACGCAAAAGGCGCGAAAAACCAAACGGTTTGCAATTTCAAACCATTTTGAATCTGGGTCAAACTCGCGAGAGAAAACCGCGGTTTTTGACGAAAAACCGCTTGGTTTTTGCGAAAAACCGAGTAGTTTTTGAGATAAACCGCGAAAACCGAAACCGCTCGGTTTGGGCGAAAAACTGCGAAAAATGAGGGAGAAAACCGCCAAAACCGGAAAAATGGGGAAAATCACCAAAAATAGGAAAAAATGCAAAAAAATCTTGCAAAATTTGAAAAATACTGAGAAGACTAAATTTTAGTAAAAATGTAGTTTTTGGATAGTTTTCACGACAATCATGTTGCAAACTTATGGTGTGTTTGGTTGATAAGATGAGTTTGAACTTTGAATGGAATGGAATGGTCATTTTGTTCTATTGTTTTTGGTGAATGAAATGATTTAGTGTTTGTAGGGAATATTCCTCAAATTTATATCTGATCATTCAGCTTGGGTTGATTCCATTCAAACAACAAAACACATAGATGACCTTTTTCTTGAACCATCTTATATATATCACTTGGCACAAAACAACTAAACCATTTAAAATCGGACTATTTTGTTGTTTTATTCTCTTTTTAGAATCAGAATCAAGAACCAAAAGTAAAGACAATCAGACCGTTAAACCATACCTTCTCATCCTAAAACAACAGGCCGTCCCACCTCGTCCTGCAACCAACTGATCGAACAAGCCCCAATGATGGACAGTTCGCTTTGATGATTGAACTGATCGACTGAGTGCCTCAAACTGTGGGAGATGCAAG